>CM041776.1:251026954-251626954 GCA_023374045.1 Limonium bicolor | reverse complement strand
AC
The DNA here is from genome assembly GCA_023374045.1 of Limonium bicolor. Classification (NCBI taxonomy): domain Eukaryota; kingdom Viridiplantae; phylum Streptophyta; class Magnoliopsida; order Caryophyllales; family Plumbaginaceae; genus Limonium; species Limonium bicolor. Next base: position 251,626,952 of record CM041776.1, on the reverse strand, counting down.
TCGACCGACCTTACTCAGGGTCGGTCCCAAGGTCGGTCGAAGTCAGTAGGGTAATACGCTGGAAAATTACAGGGCCGACCGACCTTGCAAGTCCGGTCCCAAGGTCGGTCCATTCCAGTAAGTTACCTGATGTGAAAATTTTAGCCCGACCGACCTTGCAAGTCCGGTCGCAAGGTCGGTCCGTTCCAGTAGCTCACATGGCGGACGAATTTTGAGTCGACCGACCTTGCAAGTCCGGTCGCAAGGTCGGTCCATTCCAGTAGGTTGCATTCCGGGAAATTCTTCTGGCCGACCGACCTTGCATGTCCGGTCCCAAGGTCGGTCCATTCCAGAAGGTTTCCGTCCTTTGTAAATCTGGGCTCGACCGACCTTGCAAGTTCGGTCCCAAGGTCGGTCCAGTCCAGTATTTGCATTTTTATTTCTGTTTTCAGTTCTTCTTCTTACCCATTACTTCCCCAATCTTCCTACATGAAATCCCACATGTTTTAATCACTACTTAGGCCCTAAAAGTTGCCTTAGTTCATCCACCAAATCCATCACTAAATCCATCAAACAACTTACACAATTCCCTCACTTCTTTCAACACTTACAATAGTTTTCTTTCCTCTTATGCTACAGATTTTCATACTCCATTCTACCATCCATTACTTCTCACCCAATGCCACTATTAGCATTCCAAATACCTCATCTTACTATGCCAATTCATTTCCAAGCAATGGCACCTTCTATACCCAAGTCCAACATTCACTTTACCAAGTCTTATACCCTAGTTCTTCCTAGTTTCTCCAAGGCATTCCTAGCACTCCTTGCTACAGATTTCACAAATACTCAAACTTCCTCACAATACTCAAACTTCCAATACTACAATACCAATACAAGATTTTGGGTTCTTTAGTTAGTTTGCCCATTCCCATTAGTCTAATGCATCAAATTAACATTAGTAAAGGGCTCTTACCTTGAGCTTATAATTCCTTCATTCCTTTTCCAATTCTCCTCTTCTTTCTTTCTTGCCCAAATCGGCCATGTGGGGAATGGAGTTTCCAAACTCCATTCCCATCACCCAATGACAAAAAAACAACTACAATTAATATACTAACCCTTAATTTAATGCTAGTTCATTGAAATGCTTAAAGCAAGATTTCTAGGGTTTACCTTTGGAGAGTTTAGAAGGGGTTTTAGCCCTTGGTTCAAGAAGGTGAATCCACCACCATTGCATGGTTGATATTATGCTCAAAAGAGAGAGAGAAAACAAGGCATTATAATGGGCAAAAATCGGCTACCAAAGGAGATGAAGAAAACTTAAGGTTTTCATGGAGATTTTTACCTGAATGGAGAGAGGAGACTCCAAGCTACCCATTGATGCTATTTTCTCTTTGAATGGGGTATACCCACGAAAATGAACTTCCTCATTTTTGGATTTTGAAAAGAGAGAAGTGTAGAGGAGGATGAGGGGAGTTCAAATATGTAATTATTTTTACCTTTGGAGTTCAAGTGGAGCTAGAGCATGTGGAGGAAGAGGAGAAGCCATGGGAGGCTTGTGGAGCTCCAAGAAATCGCCCCCCCACCAGAGGAGGAAGAAGAGAGGTTCAGGAGGGGGAGTCCACCGTGAGAGAGAGGAGGGGATTGGAGAGAGAGAGAGATGAGGGAATTAAGTAAATAAGGAGAGAGAGGACTACTTTTTACTTTTTGCTACTTTATTACTCATTTGTCTCTTGTGTGTGTGTGTGAGGGAGAGCTGTCTACAACAGTAAAAACCGCCCCCACTGTTACACTACCTGGAGCGTTTTTCGTCTTTTACAGAAAACGCTCGTTATTTTACCCGGTTTTGGTTCACTAATCGGGCCCGTTTTCCGGAATTTCCTCGTTTAATTATTTTATTGACTATCAAGCTCCCATAAATGCTTAATACTTATTATTTAATGATTTATAATTTTTACGGGTCCGTTTGACCACTTAAAGTCACATTTTCGGGTTTTTCGAAAAACGTGCTCTAAAGCTCTATTAGCGTTATAATTCATTATTTGGATCCGTTTTCTTCGGGAGTTGTTCCCATATATTATTTAGGTCTTATTAACCCTTTAGAATCCATAAACACGCTAACCGAGGTCTCATACCTCATATGGTTACTTAACGCTTATTTAGCGTTTTCCGCTTTTTAAGCGTTTCTTTATTTCTTTTGGATTTATTTTCCTTACCAATATTAATTAGGTACCATTAGGCCCTTAAATACGTATTAGATTAATTTTAATCCTTATATTAAGTTCAGGGTATTTCAAGCACTGTCTCCATTCCCGCTCTGTCTCCAATCAACCTTCTCCTCTGCTTCTATATAAACCAAGTCCTTCTACGATAAATCATACATACGGGAGATTAAAAGAAAACAGACGATCGCTCACCACACTCCACCATTCTTCCATTCATTTTCTCCCGTAACACCACAACACTCCATACTCACGTACTAAGCAAAAACAAAAGAAATAGAAGAGAGGCAGCAGAAGTGAGAGCGAGTGCAGACCCGTTCTTTCTCTAAAATAATGGCGAATTCTATCTGTGCTATCTTTTATTTCCGTTAACGTCTGAGTAATTTCATTTGTATCCTAGGATGGGGTTTGATCCTAATATTACTTAAATAAATATTTATTACATGTCTCGCTTATTAACCTTGTTTTAATTCCTTTCAACAAATATTGTTGACAAAATACTGCATTTTTATGGTAAACTATCAAATATGATTTTGAGATAGTCAAAGTACCACAAAGGAATAAACCTTGGTATTTACACTCCGGATTGAGCAGGAAAATACTGAGGCTATTACTAAGAGTTCGTATCTGACACTTATTAACTCTAATAGACAATAAATAATTGAGACAAGGTTATAAATTTGTTTAAGTAATTTAGGCAATTCCCCCGCTATCCTTATCCTAGGATATCTTTTTCCATCCACATCAATTAATTCACCTTATTTTACTGTGTTTATTATATTTGCACTGATCCTAAAACAAATCAAGCTTGCCTCCGGCTAAACCCCCTTTTTACTGTTTTTATTAAATACCGAGACTAGGATAATTGAACAATTTCCCTGTGGATACGACATTGTTGTACTACTCCGACTAGGTGCACTTGCCTATTAGTTTGCTATAAATCTATATATATTAATGTTTAGATTTTGCCCAACAATATCCAAATAAGCAAAATTTTAAATTCGGTTAAAATTTTTGGTTAAAAATCCAAAAAAAAAATTCGGTTATTTTGGATTTCGGATAAATCCAAATTATCCAAACTGAATGCTCACCCATTGATATCTATGGGTGGTAATTCGATGCATCGGGTTCAAACTTATCCATACACAATTCAATTAAAATTGTATTCTCTCAATTCTGAATTAACCATCCTGTTTGTTTTATGACACGTTTTTCCACTTAATATTAAGCATATAAGATAAAATAATTTTATAAAACTAAATTTTGTAACATATATTTTATCATGTAAGGAATCATATACAAAACTTAAATTTTTAAAATTATTTATCTTATATGTTAAATATTGAAGTCAAATGACATGTCCAAATAGTAAACAGGACGGTCGATTCAGGACAGAGGGAGTATTGATTATATATGATCTAAAATAATTAGGTTACAAATTTTCAATCCGTACCTAACCCATATAAAATTATTGAACTCATACCTGATTCTTAACCCGTTTAAATACAAATATTCTTGTTTTTCTGTAGAATGATCAGTCGTCCATAAAAGCATGCACATGACGGTCATTTATTTCGAATCATTGTGTATTGTTTTTCCAACTGTTAACATTTTATTAAATTGATCAATAATCTTAACACATAGTCGTTATTTGTACGGATTAAATAGTGTGAACGGTAGAGTTGTGCGACTAATAATTGATATAGTAATTAGGTTTTCAAACAAACAGTAAATGGTGGATATATATGGCCTAGATAATGGCTGCATTCGGAACACGCATATTGTTGGTTGTTTTGGGGGTGGTCCCCACGTGGGTCCCAGTGGGTCCTACGTTCTACTCCAATAATATACTGCACATATAAAACAACCACAAAACAGCCAGACCAAAACAACCATACCGAACGGTGTCAATGTATTTAGATTTAAAAATAATTATTATGTGAGCCTAAAGAAGTGATTGTATTTTTGTTTGATTTTATACTAATGGTTATAGAATTAATACATATCCAAGTAAATATATACATATTTATATATTTAATTAAATTACGTATTTGGGTCGGGTTGAATTCAGTTTAGGACCTTTAACCCATACCTAACCCAATATTTAATAGGTAACTCATACTCGACCCAAAAAATTAAATGAATCAATAATCTTAACCCATATCCGTTATTTACAGGTTGGGTGTGGGTCGGGTTATCAGGTTGAGTAAAAACTGCCACCCCTAAGGGTACATATAGATAGCTACGTACATATTATTTGTTTTATATGATAATTAGTAAATAAAAACTATACACATTTATATGTAAAATTATATATTAATTATGATATTACTGAAATTCTACTAGAGTACATACTAACTCTTAACTGTACAATAATTTATAAAATATGTACTTTTACATTATATAAACTGTACAATTTTAAATGTAGACAAAGATAACAACATATGCTAGTAACCAAGAATGATTATTTTAATATGGGTTAGGACCTCCTGATTTGAAGTCTATTAGATAAAAACACAAATAATTTACCGGTTAAAATATACTCCCTTAGCCTATCCCTCATTTCTAAATTGAAATCATCTGTTGTTTATTTTCTAGCACATTTTTTCATTTCAATATTAAATATAAGATAAATTAAATTTGTAATATATAGTTTATTAGTAAGGAATCATTTGGAAACATAACTTTTAAAAATTATTTTATTTATACATTAAATATTAAAATCAAATGACATATCCAAATAATGAATAGACGGACAATTCAATGAAAAGAATACTATTTTAATTACTTATTTTTCATTATATGTATTTCTCATATTTAAATTAATATACTATTTATTAATCTTGTAGACCTATTAACTAGTCTTTAAACAATTAAGTAATATATCTTTAATTGAGGTAGTCTTTTCAAATCCCCTAAAAATTTAATTACCAACATATAAAGTTTAGTTAAGTATATAAATCCATATAAATAAAATAATCTTATTAGATTACTAATTTTTAAAATTTTAGTATATATTTTAAAAATTAAGTGTACGCAGTTTGTTATAAATTAAGTATACTAGTTTTTTTATAAGTATTTGACTGATTAGGTACTAAGTATAAAAATCTATAAAAATAAAGTATACAAACTGATTAGATAATAAGTATAAGAATGTTTAAAATTTTAGTACTTTTTTTTTAAATTAAGTGTACAAGATTGTTATAAATTAGTATACTAGTTTTTATGATTGAAGTATTCAACTAATTAGATACTAAGAACAGGAACCTATAAAAAAGTATTCGCCTGATTAGATATTAAGTATATTAATTTATTTATGATATACTCATCATATCATAACACAAATACCTAAAGTACTATATTCATATACTGTATAATATACAACCTTCATCTACCACTATTGTTAGCTAAAATTTTGTAAAAAAAAGTAAAAAAGTAGGTAGAACAAATAATTATTGTATTTGAATACTAAAAACAACAATAATTCTAACTGACACATTTGAAATACAAATTAGTATTCCGTCCGTTCAAAAATATAAGTCGTTTAAGAAAGTTACAAAATTATTAAGAAAAAAAAAAAAATGACATATGTACCCCTACTTTTAAATTTCTATCTAATAATAGTTATCTTTATGTTAAATAGTAGGATCAAATGTGAAAAAAAGTGTGTCAAACAACTAAAATGTCTTATTTTTTAACAAGATTCGTATCCCAAAAAATGACACATATTATTAAACCACTGGAGTACTAGATCTTTTTTGAAACACTAACGAGTCATACACTCATATACCAAATCTCACACGATTATTAAGCTCCACCATGATTATTACTTCTACTATATTAGAAAACGTGAAAAGATTTAGATACTCATAAAAGTATCTTGAACCATTAATGTGTCATACACTCATTAACAAATATCACTTGACTATTAAGCTACCTCATCATTATTACTCATTTATATAGACAAAAGTGAAAATAATTAAATATGATAAAAATTTATGATAGAAATTACTTTTTAGAGCATCCACGGCGGTATGGATTACACCCTCGTAGATAAATAAAAAATTAAAATATTGTTGCATTAGTGTAAATTCACATTAATTCTCTTTCATCATTGTTTAAATAACCAACGCTCTGTAAATCAATCCTATTAATGGGAAGAAAGAAAATGTTAATGAACTCTACCATTGTAGAGATGAGAATTCCTTATATAATAAAATAATATAGAGTAAAAACTGGGAACCCTTTAAGGTTTTGGGATAATATCGATAACTACCTTGTGTTTATCATAATTATTGGCAATCACCTTGAGGTTACGGTATCTTTCACTATGAGCCCCCGAACTACAACTATGTTACTAAATCATTAACCCTTGCTGACCTGTCAACTTATTCACTAAATGATGCCCGAATGGACAAACAAGGGGTTAAAGATTTATTGACGAAGTTATAGTTCGGAGGCTCATAGTCAAAGATATCGTAACCTCAAGGTGGTCACTAATAATTATGATAAACACAAGGTGGTTACTAATATTATCCCAAAACCTCAAGGAGTTCCCAGTAATTTACTCAATAATATATTTTGCTGACATGACACCTAAAAAATTAAGAAACTTTCCACCATTGTGGATGCCCTTAGTTTCCCAAAACATTAATCATTATCAATTAACTAAAATAACTAATCATTTATAAAATAAAAAATCCATTAAGCTTATCAGATTTAGTCCAGAAAATTTTGGATTGCTTGTAAGACAAGATCCCAAGCCAAGCCCCAACCACCCGCATTTTATCGGAACAAAAAACGAAGGAAGATACCATAACTTGGCATTTTTGTGGCATAGTTGATGATATATATACATAATAAAAGGATGTGACTCATGCGTAGTGTTTCAATAACATATTGTCACATATAAAACCGCTAAAATAAAACATCTACAGATATACCATGGCGAACAAAGCATTCTTCCACAATTATTATGTAAACGAAAAGATAGCTGAAAAACTATTCAAGTTATTGGATGTATATCTACATGTCTTTTGGTCTACTTAGACCCTTCATGTGTGTAACTATCGAAACCTCTCAAGACTCTTCATTTATGTAGTTGTTAGAGATCTTTGATGTTTTGTATTCTTATAGTGGTAACAGGTCCCTCAAAGGTTCGGTAAAAGATCAGACCATGTACTATACAAAGTCGTATAATGGAATGCAAGGGGTGTTCTTATTTCGTCCTTCCTTGTCTCCTATACTCTCTCATCTCTCTATTTTATAACACGTTATCAGCACGATAGACTCTACTAAAAGACATTCACTCTGCCATACACCATCGACAAAGATACAAAGTCACTTTCCTCACTACCATTTTTTAGATGATGGTTATTGTTTATCTTTAAGCCTATCTGAAATCGGTGTGATTTGCCAAAAATCTGCGCTACCAAAGAGTTTATATGTTGAAGTTGCATTTGATGTATAAATTGCACTAGTGTAATTAATTTTACCGGTATAATCATATTAACAAGCAGGTAAGTTAGATACAACTGAAAATAATTTATATATTCTATATTATTTTTTAGATTAACCTTAACTTTATAATATTTGTTATATAACATGTATAAATTGCACTGGTTTTTTATATTATGAAAGGATTTGATGGTTTTTTATTGGTGGAAAATAAAGCAAAAGACATGTTACAAAGAAAAAGAGGAAAATTTGATACATGTTTATGGAGCTTCACCTTTCTTTTATGAAATGAAAGAAGCTTTGAGGTAAAACAGATATTATCTACCATTGTCTATTTCATTTTTGGTAAGTGAACTATACAATATAGTATGATCTATAAAGAATCTTTTGTTGAAAGTTTTTATTTTGTGATGGAAAAAACGATTACCCAAAGAACGAGTCTGAACTGTCGAATGCGAGACATTCAGATTTTGCGTTAGTAAGGAAAGTGGTATTACCTCGTAGAAGATGTTGTAGAGGTTAAGATTTTTTCTTATGTAATAACTGAAAGAAGATTATAAAGTTACAATATTACCTCGTGCAAGATGGGCACTTGAGGTTAATGATTGCTACATTGTGCAAGATGAGTAAATTTGAGGTATGATTGTAATACAGCTCATGAAATGAATGCACTCAAGATTCAAACTATAAGATCCATATACATACCTCTTGTGCAGAAGAGTGCAATGGTTTCACCAGTCTCGTCTAATAAATTAGCAAAAGCATTAATTATCAAAAAAATGAGTGCACTCAGGAAGAAAACAAAAGGATCATGTTATTCATTCATACAAGATAAATGCATTAGAGCTTAGAATTATAGAGTATTATTTTCCTTCGTGCTAGATCATGCCCTTAAGGTTTGGGAATTGTAATATCCTTATACTTCTTCGTCCAATATATTGTATGAAGGTTGAGAATGATAACCATGTTTTATCTTATGCAAGATTATGCATAGAGGCGGATTGGTTTAAAAATGGTCAAGATCTGGTTTAAGATTGAACCAAAGTGTAAGAGCTCTTGGAGAACTAGATAGATTTTGAAGAGTTAAAGGTAACTCTATACAAAGTAACTTTGGTATAAATTACACGGTCACCCAAGTAACCATTGAAGAAGTCACATGTATAGATTATTAGTGAGAAAATTAAAGAGTTTTTCAAATGAATTTCCAACATAAAGTTCTGAAATGCTAATGAATTTCCCCTGTCCAACAAGAATGTATGATATCTAGGCGAGATTTGCATTTGTGAGTTGTCCGAGTGTGTTAGTCGGACATATACCCGAACAGTTATAGCTAAGGAATTTTCGCTCGCGGTCTCTGTTCGGACATACATGTCTAGACAGGGTCAGACAAGTTTTCCCCGACTTCCAAAATTCAAACCCGGCTTCTACACTTGTATACGACCTAGGTTCTTTGTTATAGCTCCGATTTGAGATCCGTATATGCCCACGCGTTGCTCTCTTTGTCTACTTTGCTCATAGCTATATTATTCTCATGTTCAAGCAATAAATATGTAAGAACATCAATAAAACACAAAACTAGAGGAAAGCTAGCTAAAGTGAAAAATGAGCATGATAAGTGTTAATAAAGCACATGAAATGCACCTATAAAACATGCTCATGTGTTCACTCATCATCCAGCTAAACCTTGTGCTTAGCCTTAGCCTTGAGACCGGGTTTAGGCTAGGAAATGACCCAGGTTCTTAGCCTTGACGCTTTGAGGTCGGCTACCTTACGCTCTACTTGTTAGCACGTCGTCAAGGTACATGTTTAGAGATACGAGAGTGAGATTAGTTCTTTTAATGGCATGGCTAAGGTGAGGTTGATTACACCGTACCAACAATTATTTTTTCTCTAATTTTTGTCCAATTTATGAGATGCTTAAACGAGGTCAGAAATTGATGAAACTTTACATTGACGATGTTAAAGTGTTTTATTTTGATCCCATGCGAAATCCAAAGTTTTTTAAGCTCACATGTGATTTGTGGAACCCAATAAAACACGTTCAGAGTAGATAGATCAACCAGTTCCACCACTATCAGGAAGATCATCTAGAATCCTATCACCAGATATAACAAAGCCCACCCAGAACCTAACTAAAAGCCAAAAACCCCCCGCCAAAAGGGGAAAAATATTTAAGAAAATAAAATCCAACTAAAACCCTAAACAAAAGCCAAAAAGATGATCTCGTCAAAGAAGAAAGAGATAGTAAAAGGAAGGAAGAAAGGAAAACAAAGAAAGGTAGAGGGGGAAATTCTAATCATAAATTAAAAACCGGAAAGAAGTAGTCGTAGTTTTTTCAGAGCTCTCTTTATCGTGCTTCCTTAGGCGATTTCTAAGGTGATTATAGTGGCCTTTTTCATCTCTGTTGTCCAGAGTGATTTTCCAGAGGTATGATAGTCTTTATATCTCTGTACGTTCCTGCATGGGGCTTTATGTCCTCTAACATCAATCTAATCTCCTTTCCTTTCATTCCTTTTGCCTCTCCCAACGGTTTTATTAATGGTAAAGCTACCAAAATTAACTCCACGTCAAATCTTGAGCGATACTTTCTGAAAGTTTTTGGCCTTTGTACCCCCAAACCTAACTCTTCTCTACTCTTGAGTAGTTGACTGATAGTGGTGTTGGATTATAATACCAAGAAAGAGGAAGATTTACACTACATTTTTTTTGAGGTGATCAGGAGCTTCTCTTCTTCTCTAAGTTACACTTCAAGCGTGTTGGTTTTTGGAGGACTCAAGTTAAAATTAAACGTATTATGGAACAAGTTACTACTGGCTGTGGGTTAATGAGGATACACCCAGTGGAGAAGGAAGTCTTGGATGGAGATTCCTTGCTAGCAGGAGTTGTGCCCCCAGATCTCAAGAAAGCCTTGTATGGTAGGTTATGGCTTCCTAACAAGATATCAGGTAAAGCTCTTCAAAACTTTCTTCACCATGTTTGGGAACCAAAGGAGTACTTCAGAGTTAATGAAGTTGGCCATAACAGATTCACCTTCCAGTTTAACAAAGATAGATTTGAAGTTTATCATATCAAACGGTCCATGGCATTTTCAGAATAGGTTGTTATTAGTGATGCAGATAGATCCTACATTGAATATAGAAGAACATGAACCTCTAATAAAGTTTGGGTCTGGGCAGCTATTCACAACCTCCCCATTACTTTCTACAATAAAGCTTCGGCTGTAACACCCCTAATCCTAAACCTGTAATAATATCGCAAGTCGTAGCATAACAGAATATAATTCACAGTGGAAAATAAAACTAACTACCGTTGGTGTTACACGCCGTTACCCACCCATGTGAGTAACAAGGCAACCTTACTCCATCCATCAACTTCAACTCCCAACCGCAGCGATGACCAGATACTGAGTAGTCTTAAATTACAATCCAAATACAAACCACTTAAATGAGCAACTAACCCAATACAACCAACTCCATAATACGGAACATAATAAAATTAAAAGAGTAATTTATTACAATACATTAACTACCCAGCGTCCCGCTCTCCGGCTTCGTGTCTCTTCTCAGTAACCTGAAATGTTTTGCCCATTGAAGGGCTCAGCAAACGATATGCTGGTATGCTAAATGTAGTCTTAAATCATTTGGATCCCTTAAGTCGTCTAGCCATCTTGATATTAGGTTCATTACAGGCTGTACCGGTTTACAATAATAATAACAACTGTAAATATTTAAACAATCACGTAACAGTTCAACCAATAATATTATCACACAACCAATAACCAATAACCAATAATCAGTAACCAATAACCAATAGTCAATACCCAGTAACCAAACAAGATACGCGTATTATTTAATTGTACTTGTTAGTTGGTCTCATGGCCCTTATCCTTTTTAACCAACCATTTAAACCTTCCAATTAATTTCCACCTCGGGCGTCATGTTAGGACAACCCTTAATAACTTATTAATGGACAGTAGTCCCCTGGGTTCCAATGGAACCGTCGCCAGCTGACCCTGTGGTCCTGGATAATTTATTTGCCTTAAAGGCGACCGATTCGGTCGAAACCTGTGCACCAACAGTAGTGCCCTCTGCCATCATCGAATGTGGATAATGGATTCCCTTGAGTGACTCTTGATAGTAGTCCCTCGTAGTGATCACGATGCACAACCAGATAGTCGAAACTAGCTGGATTCCTCTCTTTGTAAGTTAGCCCTTTAGTCAGTGATACAATATCCAATCCTTGAGTTAAGACTATAACAGTTGACCATCAGTTAGGTTCTCGTAATACCTAAAGGTCACCTAGTCTTGCTTGAGTTTAGATGTATAAACTTCCAATCATAAGACGTTCGCGCAAAATAATAACACAATGGTGTCGAGCAATATATAACAAGATCATATACATAAATCACAGATATCGCTCTTAGCAATTAAACACACAACGTCTGGACCTCAGGAAAATCCTTAGGACATTCAGACCACACAATTAACATACCGTTCACCGTGAAAATTGCTAGCTTGATAATTCACGCTCAGTAATTCCTTCCCGTAACGCTGCTATACGTACATGTAATACCGGGTAACGTTAATACAACTAGTGCTAACTATTGCAGTGTTGTTAATACAGAACTAATATCCGTAGTATACTAACCCGGTATGTTCTTTATTCTTCCCTGTTATTTTACAGTGGTTCGAGGTAGTCCAACAGTTCGTTATTTTATGTAGTAGCTACATGTGATAATGTATTCCCACCTTATAGTATATCTTCATCTCATTAATTATACTCATGATTGTTTTCACTTATTCTTCATATAAGTACAATTTGGTTATTTTTATTATAACCATAATTATTTTAAACTTTATATTATACTCCATAATATACCATATTACTTAGTTTTAATTCCTTTCTTTATTAAATTACAAAACCAACCTTATAAATTCGGTAATTATATATTGAACACATAACTTTTGTAAATTACTAAATAACCACATAACTTTCGGTAATTACAAAATGAATATACTAACTTTTATAAATTATTAATTAATCCCATAAACTCTCGGTTTTCAACATGTACTTTCTATATTTACATTTTAACCCAAAAACTTTATATAAGTTACATATTAATTCATAAACTATAGTTTTAATATTTAATTTCCTAAAATACCGAAATGACCCATATATTTCCATAAATTATGATTTCGCCCCTTATCCAATTCGGTTTTATATGTAAACTTTTTAAATTACATATTCACCCCAAAACTTTTATAAACTCAATATTTTATGTCATAAATCATTTTAACCCAAAGTTTTTTTTGGTCAACACGTTGACCAAAGCCTAATTTCATAATTAATACTTTAATGTACCCAGAAAATCATATGTATTCGGTTTTACTCCATATTTTCCATAAATTACCAAATAACCCCAAAACTTTGTAAATTATTATTTTAACACTTAAACACTTGTTTAATTTAACCAAAATTCATAAGATTAATTCCTACCTTATATTATATCATAACTATGCCAAATAAATCCTTAAACTCCCGGCAATTATATTTAGTACTCCAAAAATTTCAAAATTTACATTTTAGCTACATAACTTAATAAACTAGCCATTTAAATACTTGTAGCTATTTTTAATATTCCCAAAATTTATAATATAAGCTAATTAATATATCTTCAAAAATCACCAAATAGAACATTTTATTCTCGGTTGTAACAAATATTTATCATATGGTTTTAAAACTTGAGTTATAACTTATAATAAATATATGTAAATGTATATAAGCCATATAACACTTCTAAAAATTATGTTAATGACTTAGGATGATTATAAGCTCAAAATAAAGCATTTAACTCCTAGAATATTCGGCTTGAATATATATGCATCTTAATTAAATTTTGTGACACAAAATTATATCTTAAGGTAATAATCTTACCTTGTATGTTATAAATTATTTTCTTTAATATAGCCTATAGTTTTCGGCCTTAATTCTAAGGTTTGTACATAAATTCTGTACCAAAGTTTGGAGCTTAAATCAAACTTAAACTTAATAGATTTAATTATAGACACTTACTTCTTAAATCAAGATGATTCTTGTACTTGATTTCCTCTTGAATTCCAAGCTCCTCCAATGCTATATTGTTGTAGAATTTTCGGCCTCCATATATAGGTTTAGGATATCCAAGTGTTAGACTTCTAACAAGGATTTATAAGTAAGATTTGGAGTAGTTTATATTTACCTTAGGTATTTGTCAAGGAATTTTCGGTACACCTTAGGATGGTTCGAGATCCAAGTTTCCTTCATGAAACGATGAAGAGAACATTGATTTAAAAGCTTGGAATTTTCAGACATCAACTAGGTATTTACTAGGATTTTCAAACATGAAAATATACCTTAACTTGATCTTGTTTACTCCTTGGTTTGATGTTGAATCAAGACAACTCCTTGGAGTACTAATGCTTCGCGAAATCTTGTTAGGTTGCTAGGATGATTCTTGCTTCAAGACCTGTTGGAAGTTGCTAGGAATTTAACACAAAAATGGAGTTTAAGGTTAAATCTCCATTAATGGAGCTTGAAGCTCACAAGAACAAACTAACTAAGGAAGAAAGAAAAGAGAGAAGAAGAGCTTACCAATTCGGCTAAGTGCAAGGCAAAGAGAATAGCTAGGTACTGTGGAGGGTGATTTTTTGGTACGAGGGGGGGGGGGGTCTATCTAAATATGGTCTGACTGAGGAGCCTAGATCCTAGAAAATGCCATTCTGTGGAGGGTGAAAACCCGTTATTCGTGGCATCCCTCAAATACCTACTAAATCGTCCGTCTTTCCCAGAAAGCATAAAGGGGAGTGCAAGTGCGCACTACACCCGCTCTCAATGGGCTCCACGCGGACTTATGCCCTAAGGGTGGAAATTGACTAGAGTCACCACCTAGTTTGACCTAAGATACTAGGAAGGAAGGGAAGGAGGGTTCTAAGAACCGTTGGTTGAATCCGTGATTTGCATATGGATTGGACTTATCTGGTTATATCAAAGATTCTGTGTGGGTTCACACTGGGTTACACCCCTTAGAAGTGGCAACGACCACGACTTCGGATTGGTGCCCGAGGAAACCTCGGTCTCCAATTGTTAGGATTGCCTTCTTTCAAAACCTTATTAGAGAGATTCAAATAAAGCCAAAGGATAGGATTTGAGTGTGGATTGAGGAACAGATGATCCTTGAAGAGTTTGGAGAAATAGGCTAGTCTTGAAGTATTGGCTCGTGGGAATGGTCAAAGTGTTGAGAGGTTTTGATTATTTTCGAGGGGTTTGAGTTTGTCTCGGCTTTTGTGGGGATAAGGGTATTTTGGTCATTCTTGTGGGGTTAAGGGATGTTTGGATCATTTGTTGGAGTTAAAGAGTTTCCCAGGTTTGTGAGGTTCAAATTTTGAAGTGGTTAGCTTTTTGAGGCGCTTTGGGAAGTCAAGGTGTTGAAGAGGGATTCGGGGTTTAAGGATGATTGAGTGTGGAAGAGGATATTTGGTTTGCAGGGGTTCGGGTTTTGGAGATATTTCAAGTTTCACAAATGACTAGGATTTGTTCGGGAGTATTCGGGAATTGGAGGTCCTATGTGACTTGGAGTTGGTTCAGGGAAGGATTAAGGAGTGTTTATGTGTCCAGAAGCTCTAATGAGGATTGGATTGATTTATTCAGAATTGTCTCTCTTAAAGTTTTTAAAACCGAAAATCATTTTGTTGAAAAAGGGCGGATAATCCCGAGGGATTACCCTATGTACCCCCTCGAACATGACACTTAATAATAATGATAAGTGCCAAGGCTCGAAAGATGGGGCAATAAATTTATGTCAAAAATAGGATTTAGAGAGAAACACCATGAATGAGATGTTCTCGGTCAAACCCTAATAACGTCTCCAACTCCCGGGTTTAAAACATTAAAAGCCAAAAATACTGAAATCGAGTGGAAGGGAGTTAGACGATTCTAAAATCCCGGCTGCAATTAGGAAGGTCGTTACTTCCCTAGCACCCCGCCTCGTAAAAATCTAGGCTTCAATTAGGGGAGATTTGTCACCCTAATGCCCCGCCTAAAGAAATCCAGACTGCGACAAGGGAGGTTATGACCCCAGTGCCCCGCCTCGGATTTTTATTTTGGAAGGGAGACAAGTGGTGCCTAACTAGGAAGAAAACGTTCTTTGAAGGTGTTAGACATCCCATGTTCCCCGAAAACGGTTTAGTTTTGAGTTTGAAAACGGTTGAAGTTGTTCGGAATACTCGGTGAAGAAACACTAATTTTGAGAAATGTTTTTAGGAGAAAACTTTCTGTATATGTGAGAAGAACTTTCTGCATTGGAGAAGAGTTTTCTGTGATGTGAGAAGAGTTTTTCCTTTAAAATTCCACAAAATGGTTTCTTTTGAAAACTTGATGAAGTTTGAATAAAATGATTGCTTGAAAATTTGAGAAAAGAGATTTTCAGGATTTTTGAATTAAAGCTGAATAATGAAGAATGTTTTTTTTTTGGATTTTTGGAGTTTGGATAAAATCTACAATTTGGGTTTGAATGGGATTGGTCAATGCTTGGGTCGAAGTTTTTGGTTAAAGTCAACGTTTTTTTGTCAAAGTCAACGTTTTTTGGTCAAGAGGTCAAGGCTTGGGGCTTGGATTATTTTCTGTGGACTTTGGTCTATTTTGTGAACTCGGATAGGGTTGCAGTTGGATAGCATTTCATGGATGAGTTTTTTTTTTTAATTTGGTGAGGATGCGATTTGGGTTGGACTTGAAGTATTGGGCTAAAGAGTTGATTTGTGGACTTATGGGCCGTGGGTTTTGGAATTGGGCCGAGTTTTGGAGTTGGGCCGGGTTGAATTGGGCCAAGTTAAATTGGGCCGAGTTCTGGAGTTGGGCCGGGTTAAATTGGGCCGAGTTCTGGAGTTGGGCCGGGTTTAATTGGGTCGAGTTTTGGAGTTGGGTCGGGTCATGTGGTATTGGGTTTGGGACTTGGGCTTCGGGTTTGGGTTTCTGTTTTTGGGCCTTGTTGGGCTTCGGTTTTTGGGCCTTGGGGTTTTAGGCTTTGGTTTTTGGGCCTTGGGGTTTTGGACTTCGGTTTTTGGGCCTTGGGGGTTTGGGCTTCGGTTTTTGGGCCTAGCATTTTGGACTTCGGTTTTTGGGCCTTGGGGTTTTGGGCTTTGGGTTTTGGGCCTGGGCCGGGCTTGGTGGAATTAGGCCGGATTGGGCTTTGGGTTGATTTGGGACAGGTTGAGTTTCGAGATGGGCCAAGTTTGGATGGGGAGATTTTGGGCTAAGTGGGCTGAATGGGCCTTGTTTGAACTTTGGGCCGAATTGGGCCATGTTTGGGCTTTCTGTCCGAATTGGGCCTTGTTTGGGCATTTGGGCCGAATTGGGATTGGACCGAATTGAGTTTGGGCCCGAATTGGGTTTGGGCCAAATCGGGTTCTTGGATTGAATTGGGCCCGTTTTGGGCTCTTGGATTGAATTAGGCCCATTTTGGGCTCTTGGATTGAATTACGCCCATTTTGGGCTCTTGGATTGGGCTGAATTATGATGTCAATTGTGGGCTGAAGTGGGTTTTGAATGGGCCTTGAAGTGGCCTTTTGATTTGGGCTGAAATGTGATTTGAATTGGGCCTTGGAGTGGCCTTTTGATTTGGGCTGAAATGTGATTTGATTTGTGGGCTGATTTTTGAATCGGATTGAATTTTTGGGCCTAAGGGGCTTTTGAGCCGAATAATTGTTTTGGGCCAGATTGAAATGGAACTTGTATTTAGATTTGAGTTTGTTCCTTTTCTTGGGGTCAAGTTTTTAAATGAAATTAAGGGATGGTTTGGGATGGGCTTTTAAGAGTTTGGAAGGTATTGTTCCCCACAAAGCAAATAGAAATAAGCTAGCTGTGGGGTACCTTCAAAGGCTTAAAAAAGAACTTCAAAGTTTGGAGGGTATTATTCCCCACAAAGCAAATAGAAACGAGCTAGTTGTGGGGTACCCTCCAAGACTTATCATAATAAATGGGTGACCTAGAAGGCAGTTTAGGGTTTAAGCAGTAAATAGACATAAACAACAATTTTAACAAATCGTAAAAGAAGTAAAACAATATGGTAGTAAATGAGAAGAGTAAGCAATTAGGATGAATAAACAAGCGAAAATGGATAAAGAATTACAAAACAATCAAATGTAAGACCGGACAGTTCTAACGAGGAAAAGTAAGCAATCAGTATGAATTTCCAAGCCCAGGAACAGCCGTGAAGCTTAGAAGTTTGCAAGCTAAGCCCAGCCCACACACCAAGCCCAATCCATGCGTAGATCCAAAACTAAGCTTCCAAGGGACGCGATGGTCCAAGTGAACCGATAGTATTTAGCACAAAGAGAGCCGGAAGGATGCCAAAGTCCACAAGCTCGGTCCTAGCTCAAATCCCGTTGATTTTGGTATGTACCTCGGCCAATAGATAAAACAGAGATGGGGCACATAGGTCAAATAAACAACACAACGTGGTGATAAGCATGGCTCGAATGAGTATAACAGTGAGTCGAAGTCGGAGAATCAATAGGCAAGGTGATAGGTTCATTACATCCAAATCAGAAATCAGACATAACATCAAAATAGAGCACTCATAAATTTAAATCAACACTAACAAACAGATCGAAAAGAAAGCTTTTGAAATCCAAAACCAACATGAAGGCCCAAGGAAATTATTACCTCAAACTCGATCAGTATAATGGTGTTTAACTTTCAAAACAATCAGACAATAAGCGACCGATGTTGAACCTTCAGACCAGTTCAAACCAGACCCGACACGACATGTGGTCTCAAAATTCGTCAGGACAATACAACCATCACAAACCATGTCCTAAATGAGCTATAGAGACCATATTGAATACCCAACCAAGCAGCATAAATGTCAGTAGCAAGTGAAACCAGATTTAACAAAAGCAAAAATCTTAACATTTCTCCTAACAACAAAAGCGTAAAAATCAAAAGGCTCAAAGTGTTGTCAAGCTCCCACATCCTATGTAGGGGATGATGAACGATGAAATGAAACAAAGGAATTAATCCACTACTAAAAAAAAGATGATTGCTAACAAAAAAATCGTTAGTAAAATGAGAAAATCCGTCGGTAATGAATTTTACCGATAGAATACCATCGAAATATATTTGTAAGCGTTTTCCCCGTCGCTAAAATTTACTAATGAATAATATAAATTTGTAAGCAATCACCAATAAAAAGTTACATTCGTCACTATTATCATAAACGAAGTGAAATTCACTAACCATTGGTAATTACCAACGGATTTTCAATCCATCGGTAATTACTAAGATTTCCTTTCTGTTGGCAATTAGCAAAGAATTTCCTATTTATTGGTAATTGCTAAGGAATTATTAAAGGAGTATCATCTATCGGTAATTAGCGATGAATAACAACATATACCTATAACGTCTCTACCGTCATTGGTTTCATATCAAGCATAGTTCATGAAATCTCAATTGTAGACACTTTATGAGCTCTCAATATATTTACGGTATACAAAATACATGTAGACGTATCAGTAAACTCTTTACATCTATATATTCAAGTTTAACTGTAATTTCTTTACAACAAAATCGAATGACATTTAGAGTATACCAAATACATGTATATCATTATACTTTTAGTAAACTTTTTACATCTACAAATTCAACCTCTACTTTAATTGTAATCTCATACAAAAAATTCAATGACGTCTAAGGGACTGAATGCCCAATTATTCAAGCTCCCCCTCACTCTTTCCTGAAAGCAGAAAGCTAGAGAAAGTTTCTTGGCTGTCAACATCAGTCATCAGGTATGGCACCCATCTGTAACAAATAAACAGGACGATCTCCAATATCAAGAGATGCCACATATTTAAGATAAAATTGAACATAACTAAAACTAGTGGCAGCAGAAAGTTTATGAACAGAAATTTCATGGCAAGGAATTACAATATCCACCACTTCCAGCCAAACGACCAGTAAGTTTCATCTATAGTGGGCCACCTTACAAAAAGATGCATACCTTGGACCTCTCCATGACAAAATAATGTGAGTCCTCAATTTCGATGAAGCTTGTACTATCTCACTTTTTCCAGGTAGACAGGATTCACAATAGAGAAGAGCCTCTCTGATATGAAAGAAAAGCGTGTCAGACATAGAATTGATCATTCATTTGAACCAAAACCAAACAGTCTCTTAATAATTCGCACATCATCTAATTAAATTCTAAAATCAAAGGTTCATAGCTGTGTTACAGAGCTATCGTAAACTAGCAGTATCTCATAATAGAAACAAATACCAGTAAATGGATCACCCACGAAACCATTTAGCCCCAGCCGTGGACTAAGACAAGGTGACCCTCTTTCCCCATCACTATTTGCTATTACTGTCGAAGCGTTGAATTGGTTAATTCAAGGCGCGGTACAGCTGGGAAAATTCTCAGGGATACTAGTTGGAGCAAGGCAAGTAAGGATTACCCACTTACAGTTTGCGGATGATATCATGCTTTTTAGCCAGATTAATACTGAGGAGATGGTGCAAATGAATAGAATACTTATGTGGTTTGCAGAGATGAGTGGGCTAGAGTTAAATATGGAAAAATCAGTGGCATACTGTGTTAATGCAACTGACAGAGAAAGTCAAATGGTGGCACGTATCTTTGAATGTCCAATAGGTTCATTGCCGACGACTTATCTTGGATGCCCCCTGGGAGCTAATACTAGGAGGGTGGCCACATGGGAGCCGGTTATCCGTAAGGTTGAAATGAAACTCTCAACATGGAAAGCTACCAGTTTATCCAAAGCAGGGAGGGCAGTGATTGTAAAGTCCGTTCTTGAATCAATCCCTTTATATTATGCAAGTTTATTTGTGATACCAACCAAGGTGAGAAAGAAACTTGTCTCCCTACAGCGTAAGTTCTTTTGGGGTAAGAATCAGAACCGCTTTCTCACTCCAGTCTCATGGGCACGGATGGCACAGCCAAAAGAAGAAGGAGGTCTGGGTTTCTCGAATATTCAGTTGAAGAACTTATCATTCTTAGCAAAATGGAGGTGTACTTATGCACGTAATAGCAAATCTCTTTGGAAGAGAGTGGTGCAGTCCATTCATAATTTACGTGGTGGCCTGCATACGGGATCCCTTAATCAAAGCTTGGCGGGAAATTTAGGTTTGTGGGTATCGATTGTTAAGGCTACTTCGGATAACTTGGTACTGAACCAACTACTGGAAGACAAATTGAGGGTCAGATTGGGAAATGGAGAGGATATATTATTTTGGCATGACCACTGGTGTCAGGTGGGGGTACTGAAACTTCTCTATCCACGTCTTTATCGCCTATGTGTAGATACTGAAGCCACAGTTGCCGCATCTGGAGTATGGTTCGATGGACAGTGGGCTTGGCAGAATCAATGGCGGAGGGCTCTTTTTGAATATGAGATAGCAATGGTCGAACAGCTATTGGGAGGTATCACAGCTCCCATCTCTCCATATCATACTGACGATTGTTTGTGGATCGATAGTGGTGTGCGTTCAATCTCAAAGGAAGTAAATAATGCACTCCATGCCGCTCTGCGCTCTGACATGGCACTAGTAGGTGTCCCAGATACTAAAGCAATGTGGAAAGGTTTGTGTGAGCCTCGGGTTGCGATCATGCTGTGGTTCATTATCATGCGACGGCTTGTTACTCGAGAGGTTCTTTTTGAGAAGGACATGATTCCCATAGGTCAAAGTCTTTGCCCATGGTGCAGGAGATCGATGGAAGTATTGGAACATGTAGTCTTCTCTTGCCCGAATATTCGTGGAGTATGGCACCAACTCTTAAGATGGTGGAATATTTCTTTTGACTTTAGAGACACTGCACCAGACGTTTACCAAGATTGGCTCACTGTGCAGTTGCCACCTAAAGCAAAAAGGATGTGGAGGTCTACCTTATGTTATGGAGTCTACTATATTTGGATGCACCGCAATGAGGTGATATTTAGGGAAGAAAACCCGAATGCCTCTCGTACTGTTACACAAATAAAGCTGGGTGTGTGGAGATGGACGAAGGCATGGTGGCCTGATTTCCCTCTAACTTGTAGTATGTTTATTGATGCGGTTTCCCTTAAAAACTATATTTAGATCATGAAGGAGTCGTTTGTATTGTCTTGTATTCTTTGGACACTAGTGGGACCGTTAGTGTTGTACTCGGACATGGTGGGTACTCTTTTTCCTTCTCAGGTTTTTATCCCACTGGGTTTTGCCTGGGAAGGTTTTAATGAGGCCCAAGATACCGGTCCAAATTCTTAATAAAATGGCCAATGGCCCAAATTATCAAAAAAAAAATAGAAACAAATACCAACTGCATTCATCACTTACCAAAGAATTATCACGCAAGGGAAAATGACATCATTTTCAGTCAGGAAAGGTCTATCTGCATAGATCCCTATAGCATAACAAAAGTGTAAGTCACGAACAATAATGAAAAAAATGTCAATTTCTTAAAATTGTCATAAACATTTCAATCAAGATAGTCATAGGATCGCATCAAGTGATGGTTAATATACATAAACCAAAGGAAAAAAAAGGGTCATAGCTCATCCAAGTCTGAAGTACAAATTGCAAATATTTGTACACTGTCTACAAGCAAGCTAATAAGCCTTCTCTGTTCACCCCTGCCCATGGAAAAAACGGGCTTGATAATTGCTGAAGGTCATTTTCAATCCCATAAAAAACCATACAACATTGCTCATACCATCAGCATGCCACATTGTCCAGTCATCATGCTCAAGAAATTACCTAAAACACCCACTATAATTCATACATTTTCAGAGAATAAATGGCAGAACAAAGAAAGAGTTCCATTACTACATAAAAGCATAACATGAGCATATTACCAACTATGAGAATGTACAAAATGAAAGGATGTAGAAGACAATACCACAAAGACACCTACCAAGTTAATCATAAATTCACAGTAATCAGTATAATCAAACTACAAAAAGCTAAGCAACTGAGTAAAGCAAACTAGTTAGTAGTTACAAAGAAAGCAATCTGAACATGAAAGCTGCAAAGTTAGGGGAGACTACCTGTGTCGACCACCCACATCTCTGAACCCATCAGTCTACTAGCATCGATTTCCAGCTTATAAGCTGGGATGTACTCAACCGTCCTGCAACTAAAGTGAGGTCCACCAAGTCTCTCCAACTTTAAATGCATAGTCTGCTTCTGCCAAAGGTTAGTAGGTCTTCTTCATAATCTCATAGTTACCTTTCTTTGAGTTGTATCTCTCAAAACCAGAAGTTTGGCATTATTCACTATTTCATCTTCATATTCACACAGAAAAGAATCACCTATAGAGCTGCTATGAGGACAACCAAACTATATAGGCATGACACTAAAGCCACATATGCATAGCCTACATCATAGCTTGGATCAGTAGCCATCAATTTTTAGTATCAGTTTTCATCTATTTTTCTGCAAGAAAGAAGAGTATCAATACACTCTGCAAAAAAACCTAAATATAAAGAACTAGGATAATATATTAAAAAATCAGTGCTCATGTAAACAATGAACTCCCGTAGAAGACTAGCAACAATGATAAAAGACAAGTGTAAATTAACTTTACACACGTAGCATACAAAAAATCCACAAGTCATTAAGCTGACACATCGCTAGCTAACAAAAAAAATTCGGTTCAGTACTGATTGATCGGTACAATTAGAGATCAAATTACCGTAGGGAATGCAATGATAAATGGAGAGAAAAATATGGTGATATGGTACAATTAGAGATCAAGTTACCTGCTCTTCACTGCCAATCCCTCCATTCTCACAATCTTTCCCCCAAATCCCCTCATGTAACAGTTATATGTCACAATCACGCCCTTCCTCAACCTGGTTCTATCCGGCAAGACATCGTCGGCTAAGCAGAGCTTGTCGTCCAGTGGTATCGGCGGGTACAACCTCATCGACTCAGAGATCACCGCGTGAAGGTAGCTCATCCTATGCATGTCCTCGTAGCTGAACAGTGGCCGTTTTGATTCCAATTTCACTCCCGACCAGTCGATTTATTGGTTTGGTCAGAAAAGAGTCGACCTCGGACCGTCTGTTTCCAAAAATTTCCGGTTTCGAGGAGAGTTGCCACAAGAACCTAGTGAGGGCTGAGGAGGTGGTGTCGCATCCCGCAAAAATGAAGCTGATGACGATGTCACGGAGTAACGTCGGGGAATTTAAGTCATCGGTTTCGATGAAGTGGGAGAAGAGGTCTAGACGTTGGGAAGGAGGTGAATTAATTCCGTTCCTTCTCATGCTCAAGTCTCTGTTTTTGAGGATTTTGGTCGTGCATGAGGGAGATTGAAAAAACCTAGATCTGGTAGACGAGAAGAGTGCACTCAGACCTTTGTTTGCAAATTAATGCCGACAGATTTTGTGGAAAACAAAGTTGGTATGGTGGAAGAAGAAGGAGTTGTAGAGCAACATGGAGAAGAAAGGAGTAAGAAAGAAACAAAATATCGGAAAGAAAGAGCAAACAGTGGGAGAGTGCATCGTAATTACCGACGATAAGAGTAAGAAGATAAAGTTAGGGGTCTTTTTCTCGAGTATTTGTAGGTAATTACCAACAAAACTAGATCTCTTAGTAATCACCTATAAATTTTTATTTATAAGTAATTAGTTATATAATCATTCATCACCAAAACTCAGAAAAACATATTTCACTAAATTGATTATTACATTTGTTGGTAATTACTTATAAGAAATGATTATCCGTTAGTAATTAGTTAGAGTATTTTTTCTCATCACTAATTACTTATATATTATTATTTTTCTCACTAATTTTACTAACGAAATATAAATTTATTAATAATTTTGATAAGTGAATTTGATCAACAATGATTCATTAGTATTTTGCCAATATTTCGTCACTAATTATTATATTTACTAACAAATTTTAATCTGTCACTAACTATTTGTTAGCAATGAAGAGTTTTTTAGTAGTGATCCCAGACCCGACACGCGAAGTTTTGGACAGCGAACGACAGAATTGGGAGCAAAGAGCGTTCGAAAAGCCTGGAGCTGGAGGAGAGACTTTGTGCCCTCGATTCGAAGATGCTCGGAGCAAAAATTACAGAAGATGGAAGGATCCTTCTGGGCGATTTCATTATTTCTTTTATTTCAGAGAGAATGAAGAAGACGAGAGGGTGGCGATTGTCGAGGATGAGTGATTTCCAGAGGAGATGGGGATAAGATTGGGAAGATGGTGAGCTACCAAGGTTAGGATTCTTTCGGTTGTTAGAGAGAAGATCGAGACTGACGGAGGATGGAGGAGATTAGTTTTGTTCTTCGTTTTCTTTCTAATGCACGAGGAGGTTGTGGGAGGCTGTAAATCAGTCGAGAAGAAAAGGTGGTGGTGTATCGATAGGTGGCGTTTTTTTAGATTTTCAGAGACAAAGAAGATAGAAGAGGAGAAATGACGGAGGGTAGAAGAAGGCTTCATTAGTGAAGAGGAATTTACTGGCCTGGGTTGTGGATAAAGGAAACCATGAGCAGTGATGTACGATGGGAGGCGGCTACTGTCGATCTTTTAATAGAGGAGGAATTAGGGTTTAGTTTAGTTTCAGGGTCGGGTTTGACCCGGGTCAACAAAACTGGGGCATGTTTGGGTAGGGCTTTGGCACAAAAGAAATAAAAAACAAACAATCTTGCTTCTTCTCAGATTCAAAACCGGGTTGTTGTTCTCTAACTTGCATGTACTAACCAACTGTGCTATGAAATCATTCAATGTGTTAATGCGGGAAATAAATAATATGATCTCTTGCGAGTTACAAGAAACAACAAAAAAACTCACTCAAGCCTTTTACAGGATTCGAACCTGGCTTTATAGGTTCCTAGTGAACACTCTAACCAGTTATGAATCAGGATCAGTATACAAATGACGGAAATAGTACCAAAGCTCTAATGAAACTGGGTGCCCTCTCCAAAATGCTATTATCCTTAAGGGAAAGTGAACCATAAAATGATGGAATAAATCTAATGGCATGAAATTATGGATTATAACTAAAGATAAGATTCAAAACATAACGAGGTATAAATAAATCGAGTAGCATATGCACATGAAATAATAAAAATAATACCCGTGTAATGGAGATAAAACGCTGGTGACCGTGAACAAATCAAATATGTACAAGTGGCGAAATAAAAACGGAAAATAGTAGTAAGAGATACATAAAATAAGAGAAACAAAACTAGAAATAATGATGATAAAATAAGAAGTAAATACTAGAAGATAATAAAAAGTGGCAATAAATATGAAAATAAAACAAAAGGAACGGGTTTAAAACCACTGTCGTTGGAAATTCATTTTCGAAGAATTGTGTTTTTCTGAAATGCTTTGAAAAAAATGACTTAAGAATTTTGTCATGAAATGATGGTTTCGTTTTGGCACGCACGTTAATACATTTTGAAAAGAAAGGTGACGACCCCCCTCATTTTATTCATTATCTCAAAATTGTTTTATGGGGTGAGAATTTTTGGTGTCTACAGGTACGTATGGTATTAAGAGAAAGACAAGGCAAGGATCAAGTGGGAAATAATTGTTATGTCTCATGGCATTATTTTATGACTTTGCTTTTGATTGTTGACTTCAAAATCTGACTCCAAAAGTCTTCCAATCAGCCTTGATTTCGGCCACATGAGGAGGGATTAATGGGTGATTAATAAGTCTAAGATATTAGGAAGTTAGGCAAGGTATTTCTTTAGCATATTATAAGTTGATTTAGTCTTGATTCCCTTGTAGACTTACGACAATGGTGTTGTAGGTAGCTCTTGATTTTTGTTTATATTAGACAAGGGAACATGCTTAATTAGGTAGATGTTTACTTGACTATTATACAGCAATCAAACTCCCACCTCCTTGCTGTCTCACACGGTAATAGCTGCTAGGAATGGGTTGATTAGTTTGTTTAATTGCACATGTATAAAGGTAGATCTAGTTACTTATTTAATTCCTTTACTTTACAAAAACTAATCTCTTTGTCTTCCTTGTGCAGGCTTACGGTAATGGGAGGCCTCCTTTGACTGAGATTCCCATGATATAATATCATATGGTATATGGAAGGTGAGTCACCATGTCACTTGACAATTTTTTTAAGTTTATTCCTTGCTTTTTGACTAGAAAAATCGGCCACATTAGGGACCATGTGGGACTGATTTTTAACTTGGTCTTTGTCACACTATATTACATTAGGATCATATTGTAACATGTTATAAGTCACAACATTTATTTGGTACACTAAGGTAAAAGATGAAAGTTTCTAAGGTAAAATGCTGATTTTATACTACTTTTTGATCATAATTTCGGCCCTACTTGTAATATGAGTTTAGCACTGGCTTTGATTTATTTAGATGGTCAATTCATCCCCATTTAGGATTCCTAACGCGTGGCTCCTCAAAAACTTCAAGGTAATAGCGTAGAACGCGTTTTTATGGCACCCGAAGGTGCGTTTTTGTGCTTTAAGGATATTCTGGAAAATAAATAGTCGCTACGAGTTCCAAGTGTTTATAAACATTTTTTATAGTCAATAATAATATATTAAGGTGTTACATTGAGTTATATGGGGTTATATCAACTCATGACACAATTTCCGGCTACCGGGACACTCCCGGGGCAAAATAGGAGCGTTAAGAAATTCCCCCGAGCACTTTGTGAATTTTTGGAAAAGTAGCTCGAGCATTCTCTTTATAATGATGAATAATGATAGTAGGAACTCTAAGAATGAATTATATAGGAGTTCGTGCCACCTCGGCACCTCTCCGGGGCATTCCCGGGGGTTTATGGGGCCCCCAACGGGTACCTCCGAGCACTTTGTATTTAATTGAGAATTTAGCGTGAGGACTTCATCTTATATGTTTAATAAAGTGTTACGGTGCATTTGGAATGAAGTATAATGCTTTCTTTCATCTTATAAATTATTTCCGGGACTTTCGGGCCTTAAGGGAGGTGTGTTGACTCTCCCGGGCATTTTGCATTTCTACTCTGTTCTAGCTGAGGACCTGTGTTTTAATGATCATATAATGATCCTTAGTTGACTTAGTATGAGTTTTATAGTTCATATACCTTGGTTAGCTTAAGGTCCGGCTTAACGCTCGTTGTTGACCTTAAAGAGTTTTGGTGCGTTTTAACGCCTAAGTGTTTATATATTTTCTTTGGGTCTCATAATCCCCCAAATAATATTTATTTCTCATTATTTAATTATTTAAAGGTTAGGGGTATTTCATCGGCTCTCTAACGGAGGATCAGATAGATGCTACCGCATATCGTATGATAATCTCCCATCTATGTGCTACAGATGTGGCAGATTAGATCATGTCCTCCGAGAATGTAAGGCTAAAAAAGATATCCCTACAACTCCTGAGAGATATGGCCCTTGGATTCGCACTGAATTTGCTGGGTCTTTAGCTGTCCTCACAGATGAGTTTTTATTGGATCATATCTCAAGGGGAGTTAGAAGACTGGGAAAAGATCTCCTAGAAGACAATATTAGCTACAGAGAGCCCTTCTTGAGGGTAGCTCCCAACCTCCTCCTCCTCCTGGTGGTGAGTTCTTCGCCTGTCAAACAGGCCAACCATCATATTAATGATAATACTCCTGTTTTGATGACTGAAGGGTCTAATAGTCTTCAAACATTTCAAGAAGGTGATCAGGAGATGAACCCTGGCAATAAGGAAAAAAGGTCTAAACAAGAAAAGAAGAAAATAAAGTTCCTGCTAAAGATGAGTAGTGAAACCAGAATCGGTCAGGGAAAGTCTAAGTTTTTGATGCTCCACCAGGATTTGAACACATCCATCCTATGTCTGACGTTCTACCTGAGAAAAGACCATGTTATCAAATGGGAGATTGGGTTTCTGCTTTGAATAATTTCAATGAATCTGGTGCTAAGAAAGTTAAGTTACAAGACAAAGAGGAGTGTGATATTAATCAGTCCATCTCCCAGATTATGAGTGAAGCAGATAGATTGGTTCCTCCTTCAGTTAGTGCTCTCCTCTAGAGTAACCTCTCCTCAGATGTTTTGCAAAGACCAGGGAAAGCTAAGTTTGTAGTAGACAGAAATGATTTGGGAAAAAATGTTTCAGCTTCAAAAAAAAAGAAAATCCTTGAAATTGAAGTCTTAGGTGGCCACGACTCAAATTGAGAAGGTGGGTCATGACTCTTCAGATCTAGAGGGAGTTCTAGACCAGGCAGACCTTGCTAATGAGCAAGGCTGCCAAGAAAAATGAGCTGCCTTACTCTAAACTACAGGGGTCTGGGTCACCCCAATGCAGTTAATTGGGTTAAAAGCTTAATTATTAGGCTTAAACATGATTTAATTTTCCTAAGTGAGACCTATAGAACAAAAGATAGTATGGATATGTTCTTTTCTAAATTTCCTAAGTATTTTAGACTGGCTGTTGGTAGTAGGGGAAGAAGTGGAGGTCTGACCTTCCTTTGGAACAAAAACATAAGAAGTAATGTCATTTCTCAGTTGTATCATCATATTTTAGCAGTTATTTTGTTACCTGGGAATACTCATTTTGTTTTTACTGGGTTCTATGGATGGTCGAACTGGAGGCTTAAGTTCCTATCTTGGAAATTACTGAAAGTTTTGAGAAGGCAGGTTAATCTCCTGTGGGTTGTTGCTGGGGACTTTCATCAAGTTCTTTTTGCATCTGAGAAGCGTGGGGGGAGAACTAGGCAGGAACGTGAGATGGAGCCTTTCAGAGAAGCTGTCAATTTTTGTAATCTTCAGGATATTGGTTTTTTTGGTGATAGCGGTACTTATACAAACTACCAAGAAGGAGTCTTCAATTCTCAGAGCATACTAGATAGAGTTTTATGCTCTACTCAAGGCCTCTATCTGTTTCCTGATATTTCAGTTGAGCATCTTCCTAGAGAAGACTCAAAGCATTCTCCTTTGTTTATCAGGTTTTTTGGTCGACATAAGATTCCTCCTAAGGTGTTCAGGTTTGAGAATGGGTGGTGTCTTGACAGTAAGTGTGTTGAGATTATGCAAGAAGTTTGGTCTCCATGGGAGACAAATCTGACTCCTAAGCTTCATCTTTGTAAATTGAAACTTACATAATGGAAATGGTGGTCCCTGTCTAAGGTGAAGTGGAAGATTGAAGTAAAGAAAAAAGAACTTAGAAATCTTTCAGTTGGAGTTCCTTCCACTGGTTCTACTGCGAACAGAAAGAGACTGTTAATGGAGATTGAATTGTTGGCTCTTAGGGAGGAAATCTGGTGGAGGCAAAGATCCAGAGACCGCTGGATTCTTGAGAGGGACAAGAACACAGGTTACTTTCTTGCTAAAGCCTCCTCAAATAAGAGATCAAAAGAAAATTTTGGCCTTTTAAATAAGCATCAGGTGATGGAATACTCTTGGAATTTTTTTGAAGAGATAGCTTCTGATCATTTTCAAGAGTTATTTACTTCGACTTTACCCTCTATTGACAGTCAGTTCTTAATAGTGGTAGAAGGTAAATTACAGCAGCAACAGATTTCAGATCTGGCCTTACCTTACTCAAGTCAAGAGATTGTCTTGGAAGTAAAGCAATTGGGCTCTGATGAAGCTCTTGGTCCTGATGGCTTCAATGGTAAGTTCTACAAAACCTTTTGAAATTTTGTGGAATTTCAAGTTATAGAATCAGTCTTAAGAATCCTGGAATGGAGATCTTGTTCCTCCTTCCTTGAACAAATACTTTATTGCTCTCATTCCAAAAATCAGTGGATCAATTAACATTGAAAAGTTTAGGCCCATTGCTCTTTGTAATTTTGTTTACAAAATTGCCTCCAAAGTTTTAGCAAATAGAGTCTAGAACATTCTACCCTCTATCATCTCTGAAAATCAGTCGGGTTTTGTTAAGAGCACACTGTAACAGACAATGTTATTCTTGCTGGGGAAATTCAAACCTTTCTTGATAAAAGCCAAGCCACAAAAAATGGTTTTTTTGCCTTTAAAGTCGATTTAAGGAAAGCTTATGATAGACTTGAGTGGAAGTTTTTGGAAGAAATGCTCCAGTCCATGGTTTTCCTCCTCAATGGTTCATCCCTACCTTGAACTGTGTCAAATCAGTGAGCTTCTTAGTCCTTATAAATGGTAGTCCTGGCCCTTTTTTCAATCAGTCTAGAGGTTTAAGACAAGGGGACCCCTTGTCCCCTTTCTTATTCATTCTAGCACAAGAAGCCTTGACATCTTTTCTTAATCAAGCTGATAATAGGGGAGATTTTAAAGGCATTAAGTTAAATCCAATATGCTCTTCCATCTCACACTTGGCCTTTGCCGATGGCATCATATTTATGGTGCATCCACTCCCTCCAATGCTTCCTTTCTAAAGTCCACTCTACAAAAATATCTATCCTCTTCTGGCCTTTCTATGAACCTTGACAAAAGTGAACTGATCTTCAGTAAGAAACTTTCCATCTCTCAAAAAACCTGAATTGTAACACTCTTGGGGTGGGGGAAAACCAAGTTTTCTCTAAATATTTAGTTTACCTATTAAGCTGGGTAGGAACAAGTCTGAAATTTTTGCTTACTTGGTAAACTCAGACACAACAAATATCTCTTCTTGGTCTATACCCATGGCTCAAGCGGCCAGATCAATCCTCGTTAAAAGTCACTAGTGCAAAAAAGGTTTAATACCATGGTTTTTTTTTGCTAAAAAACCACGGTTTATAACCGTGGTATATGCTGGCGTCACATATTATAAAATGGCTATAAACGACGGTACATAACCGTCGTTTAAAGTAAGAGAAAAACCACGGTTGGTTGAAACCGCCGTTTAAGACCTTTTCTCCCGCGGGGAAATTCATTGACTTTATACCACGGTTAAAGTCTGAACCGTGGTATAAAGTGCCTTTTATATGACGGCTAAAGTCTGAACCATGGTATAAAATGCCTTTTAAATGACTATTATTCTTAAAACCATGGTATATAATGTATAAAATTAACAAATAAACTACAGTTATACATATAACCCTGGTTTATAGTCTACAAACTTTTTTCAAATCGCCGGTGATTTAGAAGCGCCACCTTCAATCTGGTAATCTCAACAGAGCACAGACACAAGAGAATGAAGAGGCCATAACATGTATGTTCCTTGTTGGCAAATTAGGGTTACAAAATAATGAGTGAAGAATGACGGCGCAGTATGTTCCTTGTTCGCCGGTGGGTTGCAAAATTACCGTGAAAGAGAATGATGAGGCGTAGACCATGTTCCATGTTTGCCGGTTAGGGTTGCAAAAATTATAGTGAGTGGAGATGTGGAAGAGGCATAGAGCATGTGTTCCTTGTTCACCAGTGTGGGTTGCAAAAATTTACCGTGGAAACAAGAGAATGAGAGAAGCCGGACAAGCCAATATGGGTTGCGAAATTACCTTGAGGTTGAAGAGATGGTGCAGAGCATAATTTCATGTTCTCAGTGTGGGTTGCAAAAATTACTGGGAGTTGAAGAGAATGAAGAAGAGTTGCAGAGCATGTTCGCCAGTGTGGGTTGCAAAATTACCGTGAGAAATATATCAGAGAATAGAGAAAGAACCGCGTTAATTTAGGCCGAAAATTAAAATTCTCGCTTAAACTATATACCACGGTTCACCAAAAAACCGTGGTTTAATATAGTAAGATGTGCAATATAAATGACGGTCGCCCGAGGAACCGTGGTTTTTATTAACCTATATACCACGGTTCTCCAGAAACCGTGGTTTATTCACTTCGGCGTGTACTATAAATGACGGTTACCCTAAAAACCGTGGTTTATAAGTAACCTATATACCACGGTTCTCCAAAAACCGTGGTTTATTCACTCCGGCGTGTACTATAAATGACGGTTGCCCTGAAAACCGTGGTATATAGGTTACTTATAAACCACGGTTTTTCATTTAACCATGGTTTAAATGTCATCATTTAAAATCTTTTTTCTACTAGTGAGTGTTCTTCAAGCTATTCCAAATTTCACTATGTCTCTATTCCAACTCCCTAGAAACATCATCTCCAAGTTAAGTTCCTTATTTTCCTACTTCTGATGAAGTGGGAAAGTTGGAGGCCAGGCAATGCAGTGGCTGAAGTGGACTAAAATTTGCAATCTGGTGGAAAGAGGGGGGCAAGGTTTCAGACATATAGAAATGTTTAACAAAGCTCTCCTTTCAAAACAATTGTGGAGAATTACTGAAAACCCAGACTCCTTGGTGATGGCAAGAGTACTAATTTTTGGAATTATCCTTGGATTCCTAATCTACCTAGAAATAGAATCTATGCTAGCACCCATGTTTCTAGTCTAGAAGATCATAAGGTTGTCGATTTCATTGATGAGTCACTTAACACCTGAAATATCAATAAAATGAAATCTGTTTTGTCTGATGAGGTAGTTAGAGTGATTTCTCCCATAAGAATAAACCCAACTAAGAAGGACAGATGGATTTGGAAACATACTAAAAACAACAATCATTCAATCAAATCAGCTTATGTCTTCTTGCAAAACAACCAGTTAAATGAAAGCTCTCCGTCATCAAATTCTATTGATTCTATCTGTAAAAGGATCAATCCTAATATCTATAGCCCAAGAGTGAGACTTAATCTGTGGAAGTTCTTAACAGGGATCATTCCTTGCCAAGACAACCTAGCGAAAAGATTAGGAGGTGGTTTCAAATGCTTTTTCTGTGGAGATGGAGATACTATGGCTCATTGTTTTTTTCAGTGTTATGCGGTCTTCAACATCTGGGATCAAACTGTCGTATCAGTTCTATTCCTACCTCGACTAATACAGATTTGCTTGGTTGGTTTGACAGACTTGCGAAACAAGTGAATAGTAGTAAACTCTCTAAGATTGCTAATCTTTTATGGGTTATTTATGCTGCTAGGAACAAAGTTAAACATAATGAGGAGCTAGCTTGGTGGACTCTCATAGAAGATAGCATATCTTTTGTGGAAGCTTATCAGAAGAACCTGCAATCCAGGAACAAGATGCTTTTCCAGAAAGACCAGTGGATCCCTCCAATTCATGGAAGCACGAAGATCGGTATTACTTCCCTTAAGACCCACAATGGGAAGATTATGATAGCGGAAGTGTTCAAGATTTTAAAGGAAATCCAAGCTTGATTTTTAACAGGTTGTTAAGTATCACTACTAAGGTGAGTCAGGCTAACATCTTAGCAGTTAGAATTGCGATGGAGCTTGCTATTTCAGTGGGTATCTATGGCTTCTACTTAGAAGTCGAGCAAGAACACACAAGGAAAATTATTACCAGTGATCTTATTAGGGTGGATCAGACTATCTTGGAAGACAGCAGGAAAATCAAGTCTCTTAAGAATGTGTGTAATATATTCAATACTGTATTGTTACTAAGTATGTTAATTACCCTTGTAAGATCATCTCTGATATAGGAAATCAGTTTTTTGAATACCACTTTAGTGTGGAGAGTGGTTAGGCTATGTAATGTTGCTGTTCTACCTTAATATATGAAGTTTCAACAGTGTTAAAAAAAAAAGGAAGAGGAGAATGTGGACTACGTTGCTACCCCAATCTACCGACGATTGACATATAGCATTTCTTTTTTCAAATTATTAACTAATATGGTTGCATCTGCATATTTAAGAAGATTGAATAGTGTGCTTGTGTTCTTCTTTTTTTAAGAAAAAAATGTGATCGCCCGCATTATATTACGAAATAGCTAGATTATTATGGCTTTTATCTTTAAATAAAGTTAGATTATGACAATGTAGTTCATCCAGAAATCCAAATTGAACACTTAATTCTC
Organism: Limonium bicolor; assembly: GCA_023374045.1. Taxonomy (NCBI): domain Eukaryota; kingdom Viridiplantae; phylum Streptophyta; class Magnoliopsida; order Caryophyllales; family Plumbaginaceae; genus Limonium; species Limonium bicolor. Next base: position 251,592,526 of record CM041776.1, on the reverse strand, counting down.
TTTTCTGAGCGGTTTCAATGAGTATTACCCATTTCATTGTTTTTGTACCTCTATAATTTTAGTTAAGATTAATCTAACTTTTACCACATGTCATATTTTTATTTATTCTTATCGTTAATAAAATTAATCTCTTTTCTTACAAATTAGCCTTATCCAAACATAACATTTGATGTTTATACATAAAGCTCAATAGTGATGTCGCTAGAGAACAATCTACAAAATTGAGGGGGAAAAGCGTAACTAATCAACATCTCGATTCATCCTATTTTGAGGAAAAAATAAAGATGAAAGATTAAGATCTCATCTCGCTTCACCATTTTTTATCCCAAAATTGGGTAGAAACTAGCTGGATAAAATTTTATGACAATTTAGTCCTAAACGCTTCTTTGCCTCTAGACTTTACAGGTGTCCCTTCGACTGTCTGCTATTCACTCGGTGGTCTTCAATCCACGGCAAGTTAGCGTATTAGTTCTTACATCTTCTTGTCTTCGTTGGTCATATCGTTCCCTTCCCTAATCGATCCTATTTCTAACACCCAGAACGGCACAAATCTGACATATGGACTTGAATGCAATGCCTGCCGTAACCACATGCATCAGCAGGCGTCAACTCTAGTTGAAAATGCAAAAATGTAGTGTTAATATTTTTAATATTCATTCACCTGATGCATCCCATAGAGTCGCTAATATTTGGCTTTTTCACTCTGGTTCATCTCGTCAATTAAGGAACGTGTTTCTCTAGCACAGCAACATTATGACACGTTGTCGTTGGTGCCATCCCTTGAAAAATGTTCGGCATAGCATCATGAAACTGCAACGGCAACAAGTTCTGCAAATGTGGGCTGCTTGAGAGTCCCTGCGACAGGAAAACAATTTTGCTTAACTCATCAAAGTATAAGTGCAAACAGGTATTCACCCAATCCAGATCCTTATATTACAACAAGTCAACAATTCAGAGATAGAAAGAAGCAAATTAGAAACCTGACATACTGCATGGGGAAAGGCATCATCATGTGCTCTAGAAATTGGAACCCCAGGTTCTTGGGGACCCTGAAGAAATGCATTACCGATCAATTCATAAACCCAGTTGTTCACATAAATGTAAATCTTAAGGATTAAGCATGAAAAGATACAAGTGAGTGTTTACCCACTTTATCAGTCCTGCACTGACTAAGATGAAGTTCGTTAGCTGTCTCCTTCATAGCCAAATCCCCTGCTTGAACATCTTTTCCCTTATCCACTTGTGGATCTCGCTCCCTTTCAGTTGACCCCGTGTGAATCAATTGATTATAAGCTTCATCTCTACTCCCAACGCAAGGAACATAACCATTATTGGGACTAGAATCCATTGGAACAAAATAGGTAGCACACTGCTGCAACGCTTGCTTCAGATCAGATACCGCGGTATCACAGCTTTCTTGAGATAATGACCCTTCTTCGCTAAGAATCAATGCCCATCGACAAAGTTCATTGTAGCGCCTAATTTTAGCTACTGTGTCTTCAAGCTTTTCACTAAAACCGAGCTTACTCTTAGCGGCAAGGGTCCACCTCTGCAAGATATATCTGCGCGGAATGCTGACCACACCTGACATCTGAAGAACCACAATCGTATGACGGCAGAGATAGCCTCTGAACTCGAACAAACGGCATGAACAACATATATCGGATTTCATCGCATTCCACTGCACAGAGTATGTGGTATCCGCCTCAAAGTCCTTCACTGAGTACAATATATTCGCTTCATCATCTTCTTTTTCCTTCTTGAGATGGCAAGCTGCAGCTCCTAAGACCTCATCTTGAAATTTCTTAAATATTTCATTAGTGTAAACAAAAGACATTTGCTTTTCAAGAGGTGACGGAGATCTCAATTCTGGAGCTTCATGCCAAGCATCGAAATTCGCTCTGGCTTCTTCTTCACACTGATCCTCTAGCATCAGCTTGGAATGCTCTAAAAACTCACTCAAGGAAGTGTCCGAGTTAACATACCGATCAAAATAGGAGCACAAACCTTCAGAGCGCGATGGTGTAGATAAACCAGAAATGATACACCTCTGCTAAACAGTGGAACCCAGAGAAATCGATTCTCGAACAGAAATTGCATCCAGTCATCATCTTTTAGTTTGAATTCATCGACCAGCTCCCACCATTTCCTTGCAAATTGCTCTTCAGTCCATGATGCATAGATGCAGTCTTTAAATCTTTCCATAAAAGCATCAAGCCATATGCTCAGATACTCCAACTGTTTAACAGTCCCTTCCATTACATGCCACAAGCTTAAATAATGGCAGGTTCCTGAGAAGGTGGTCTCAATAGCTGTTTTCAAAGATTTGTTCTGGTCAGTAAGTATAACATGGGGAGGTCTGCCACCCACCGCCACAAGCCACGTTTGCATCAACCAGATGAATGTATTTACTGTATCATCTGCAATTAATGCACACCCAAACAATGTAGGTTGTGTATGGTGGTTCACACCAATGAAAAGAACCAACGGCATCTTATACTTGTTGGTGTAATACATGGTGTCGAAACACACCACATCCCCAAAGTGCTGATAGTCATCCACGCCTTTAGCATTGACCCAGAACACGTTTCTTAACTGATACTCTTCATTTAAATCTAAAGCATGCATAAATTTTGGTTCCTCATCTTGCATATTCATAAAAAATTCAAGAAGCAGCTGAGCATCCTTGGATTCTAAACACAGCCGTCTCCCTTTGTCAAGCTCATTTCTCAAGTAACTATCCAAACGCTCCACATTATGATATGCATGAAAGGGTCCAAAAACCGGATTTAAGAGCTTTCGTCGAGGCATCTTCACATCACTGCTAACTGGATCTCCAGCTCTATGACTCCTGAAAAGATGAGCTTGTGCAGGCAATAGATCATGATTATGCTCCTTCACGAAACTATAAACATACCACTTCCCATTGGACTTTCTCTTGACATGCAAACTCGCTTTGCACCCAATCTTAGGAGAAGGTCTAGGATTTATGGCATTGTCTGATTGCTGCTTGTTTCCATATCTTATACATGAGAACTTAGCATCAATAAACTCTTTTGTTGCTCGAGAACGCCGACTGCTCAGCTTTGCGGTGCCAAACCCTGTAGTCTTGGCGTACTCTTTGTAAAACTCATAGGCAGCCTCATTTGAATCAAATTCCATATCCTCGTGAGGCTCAATATTGGAGGTAGCACAATCCATTGAATTCTGGAGATTGCTAATATCGCTCCACTTCAAAGGAAAGATACACTATTCCAAGTGTCAGCAATGAAGAGTATTTATAAAAGAGGCAAACATCTACAACCAAATAATTTAACAACTTTCAGAACAAAAGACAAAAAAGAAGAAAACGAGCTGTCAGGGTAGAAGCAAAGAACAGTATATAAACCTCTAGCACTGGCACCAAAGACACAATTACAGAACAATTTTAACCACTTGGTCGATATCATCTACTTCGTAGAAAATCAAAATATCAATGGTAACATACACGAATATGGTTCTAGTAACAACATAGCTATTGTAAATATTGTTCTTGCTATTAGCATTAATATTACTAATATTACTACTAACTTTAGTTATCATTAATATTGCGTGCATCTAAAGTGGTAATGCAAATTAAGTTAGGGGTTTGGAGATGGACCAAATATTGGTGGAAAAATCTTCCCTTGACTTGCGGTTTTTTTCTTGGAGTAAAGTCACTTAAGGATTTTGTGTAACGTGGGAGTCTTGAGTGTAAGGTTGACTGTTATAGCTTCTAGTGCTTTCGTTGTTTCATGTATTTGGATTTATAGGTTGTATTTGGATGTGGAGGGTACTCTTTTTCCTCTTTAGGCTTTTTCCCATTGGGTTTTGCTTAGAGAGGTTTTAATGAGGCCCAACAATTCCCATCCACCTGAGTAATCAGGCTTTTCTTAATATAAGGCGTAAGCCCAAATTATCAAAAAAAAATTAATATTGCGTGCATAACAAAAAATGGAGAACCCCAATGCCGATGACACATGTAGAATGTAGCCCTCTATCCTCAAGCACATATAACTCGAGATAGAGCTTCGGCATTGCAATAACAAAACTAGAACGTAATACCTAAGTGTATATAAATATGTGTGCGTGTCCAAATTAGAAACAATCCCATTTTAGACATTTAAGAGAACAACCCAGCTTATGTCCTACATTAAACAGTAATTGATCAATAGAAACCGCATTCTTTCAACTAGTTTTAAAACATAGTGAGCAACTGAGCATAACCAAAATGGCAAAATATCGAGGCAAAATTGCCTCATTCATTAGATGGTCAACAACTACATCTAATTAACTTCATTTTATCACTAAGATCGTATATGCACGTGAATCAGACATTGAACTGTGACAAACCCGAATACAATGAAGATAATCACCTGAAACAAACGACAGAAAGCAGACATGAATCTAGAAAAGCTATATAAATTAGGATTGTTGAGATCGGGATTATGAATAGCAGGTGTTCAAAGCTAATTCCTGTGTAAGCACAAGACAGTCGACCCAAAGACCCCAAATCATCAGCCATTTATCAATTTGGAAATACTTTAAGCAAGATAAGGGCAGTAAAGATTGAGAATGCGAAGAAGGAAAGAGAGGAACCAAGAGTGGCGAGCATCTGCTGGCATAACAGGAAGCTCTGCGTTAATGAGGTAACAAAGGCAACTGAGACAACTGCGAGAAGTGCCCGAGCGTGATTGACTATATCATAAATGTGGTTGATTGTAGCGCTTTTCTCATACCGCACAGGACACAGAGGGGAAAACTGCAAAGTAGGGAAGTCAAGACAGCGAACCCAGAAAATACACGTCAGGTAACAAGGAGAGACAATGTTTTACATCCAAGCACAGTAAGTTCGAGATTAGGCCACGTTCTCTTTGGAGCGGATACAACCCTTCATGCCAGTTAGGGTCTCAGCCCTTCAAGATGAGTTCATTGCACCCCAGCTGCCAACTCCCTTCCTCCCCGGCTCTCTTCCACATGAATAGCAGCGAGCATTCTCGGCCCCTCGGGAAAAAGCTTGTATTGGTTGCTCTAAAGGTGGGTATGAAAACACTGCGTCGATTGGTGGAGTGGGACTCGTTGGGTTTGGGGTAGCGACGCATACGCAAAAAGTTTGGAGCAGAATTTGGGAGTTCTTAATTGCTCAATTGATAGCAGCGAACAAAAGCTATTTAATTTATTTGCTCCACCATTCTATGAAGTGGGAGTAGAAGGGGTATCGTTCCTTCCCTCGGCTTGACGGCGCTGGACTGGAAAATATGGCCTTATTACCTCAGCTCTGAGACACGGACTGCGAAAGCCTTGGCTTATGAACCGAAAATTGGAGACAAGCGATTGCCAGGGAACAACGTTGATGATAGTTTACGAAGTGCGAACGGCTTGGTAACGGCAGTTAGTGGATCATGCCGTCGTGGTAGGGGCGAAGGGAAGGGGTATGATTGTGCAGGGGCGAGCGTGGTATTGGGGTGGAAATGGGTCCGTCAGAACGGAGCTGAGTGCCGAGACGGAGGTTGGAAGTGTGATTGAGCGCTAACAGGCTACAGCGATGCTCTGGTTGTAGCGATTGGTGAGATCGTAGTGCAATTGGTTGATTATGGTGACGGCGGTCCTTAATCGGTGGGTTTGATGGAGGTGGGCATTCGAAGAGCGGTAATGATGACTGGGTTGAGGTAGGTGGTTTGGCGTGGCGTGGTCGTGCTTGTCAATGTTCAGTGACGGTGGACCAAGGAGATAAGCTCACCGTCCATCAAAAGTCTGCCAAGAGTGATAGACTCACGCTCAGAAACTCGCCCACCTACCAAGTCATCAGCTCTAAAGAGGAAGCACAGTCTCCCACCGGTCCAGGATAGGTCGAGGACCAGTCTGGATGATCAAGCTCGAGATGTTCTTCAACGTGTAAGATTTACTCTTACACCTGTTCAGGTTGTCTCCGATGAACCAAGTGTCCAGTCCATGGTTTAAGGAGCTATAGATTACATAGATAAACACATAGCCTGAGAGTTCTACGCCTCTTAGAGGCTCGAGAAATAAGTTGTACTAGAATAAGTTAGTTTTTTTTGTTCTTTTGCCATTGACAAAATTTGTTTCAAAGTGTTAATTGATTTTGACATGCATGTAGTAACCATCAAATTCTATCAATGAATGCATGTTTTCTTTTATGATCGACTACATTGACACATCTACTACTTCTTGATTAAAAATTGCAATATGATCAGAGACATTCAATCACATCATTTCACTAATCCAACTCTATTACTTGACACCTAAAAACCTACTACCTAGACTGCACAAAATGACGGCGACTCATTTATTAGCCCTCTGTGATCAATCGTGGATCCTACCTTTAGCTGTTTATAAAACCCATGATCAGTCATTTCATTCTTCACCGTCTTCCTTCATCATCATCCACTCTCTTATTACACTTCATACACAATCCACCCTCACTTCACCTCTTTCTCGTCATGGAACATGAACCAAAAAGTTCAACAAGCTAAAATGAGCAAACAATCTAGTCCACCATTCGCAAGTTCATGTACACCAAACATCCAAGGAAGTATGTTGCACAAGCTTACATAGATCTTGATTCAAACTCTTCCACGGCCTAGTCCATCAATACAGGTCCTACACAATCTAACATGAGTTGTTCCATACACTACACGAGTTGTTCCTTATACTCCACAGACTCAAAGGCTTCAACCACGGCCGAATCTCCTCTAAAAAACAAATCACTTGAGAGTGATTCTACTGGAGAAATCCACGGTTTAGATGTGTCCATCTCCACCACCTCCAAACGCCACACAATCTAAATGTCTCTATCAACTTGCTGTTTATAATCTATGAAAGACTTAAACTTTTCAATTATGTCAATCGTTTAGTTGTTGTCTTATTTTGATGTATGGCAAAGGGGGAAAAGATGTGTACTAACTTGTAATGAACGTCTACCATGTTTTGTGTGTATCTTAATGAAAATTTTAGCTTATATGGTTTCATACATCTCTTCACTACTCTTAACTAACTCAGGGGGAATCCTTCTTAGGGGGAACTCTCTCTTCTAGAGTTAACACAATTGTAAATTACATTGTCCACCAATGGGGTATTGAGAAATTACAATGCCCACCCACGAGCTTTAGAAAATTACAGTGCCCACCCATGAGGTATTAAGAAATTATAATCCCCACCCATGAGCTTTAAGAAATTAAAGTGCCCACCCATGTACTTATTAAAATGAGAAGAATTTGAATATGTATAACAATTGTTACATTAAATAAGAACTTAGAAAATGGTAAAAAAAAAATTGAAAGAAACCCTAAATTTACATTATATGACCTCTTAGAAGTCATATAAATGAAAGATACCTAAAATGAATAAATAAAGAAGCAAAATCAATGATAAAGCTGTGAATACATTGCAATTCCTTATAAATTTTGCGTGATTTTTCTTCATTTCCCCACCCTAGCATTGTGTGGGGTAAATTTGGGTTTCTTTTTAGTTGGTTTACATTATTGAATCGCTTCATCAATATAATATTTACTAAGATCTTCATTTCACCTCATTTTAATAAGTACATGGGTGGACATTGTAAATTTTTAAAGCTCATGGGTGGGGATTATATTTTCTCAATACCTCATAGGTGAGCATTGTAATTTTCTAAAGCTCATGGGTGGGTATTGTAATTTCCCAATACCTCATGGGTGGACAGTGTAATTTTTCCAAACATTTACCTTAAAGCGCTCATTTTTGTATTGGTTTCCATCATCAAAAAAGGGGAAATTGTTAAGTCTAGTTCCTTAGGTTTTGATGATAGCAAACTTGTGTTGTTTATCTGACATGTTTATCTAAGTATGAAGATCAGGTAAACAGGTAAAAGAGTGGTTTAGAACGCAAGGTTGCAAGCACACTCTAGTCATGACTAGTGCCCTACCAGTCGGGCACCTGTCTACAGAGCTCCAGTAGAGCTCCTAGTACACACTGAACACCAGCACAACACAACAACGACTCTCAGCATCAAAAATGTTCAAGAATGCAAGATATATCAATTGAGAACAAGTGAACCAACAACACATGCGAGGTTGGTAGAGTTCACGACAAAGCGTGTTGAAGAAACATAATTGTTAGGATTACAGGCCCATTTCCCCAGGATCTTGGTGAGATCGACATGGTTATTGAAGAAGAAAACATCACAAGATATTGTAATGATAAAATAGTGACACAAGGATATACGTGGTTCGGTCCAAACATGACCTACGTCCACGGGAGGAGATATAACAACTTTCATTAAGAAGATGAGGATTACAAGTTTACATGAGGATTACCCAACCAACTCATCAACCCGTGTTCCCGTGTTTCCCATGGTGTTTTTACCTGAGTCTCTTTGAGTTCCCATAGAACCACTCTTGACCCTCTTGGATGTGATCCCCACAAGTTGGGATGATCCAAAGCTACGAGTTACTAGATCTATTTATAGTGCTAGATCTAAACCCTTTACTTATCCCAACGTTAACCTTGTAACAACCGTATAATAATGGCTCACAAATTACAACGGTTACAACTCATTAACACCATCCATTAACACCTAAGAACAACTAACACACGGGTATTTAGAAAGCCAGAAGTCTAAACTTCTTCTTTTAAGGATTTAACTTCCTCATAACTCTCCTCATAATGTTAGAAAACCAAATGCTTTAGACGCCATTAATTTACACCGCATAAATTCTCCCACTAATGCATCTTCAACTTCCGTGAAACTCTTCGTGAATAACACATTAATTGGAAGAAGAAACCAATTAACTTCACAAGAGAAACTCAATGGATTTAGCATTAATTCTAACAATTCTTCCTCTTAATGCTCAATCCGGTCAATCACATACCACCATCAATGTCAAACTTCCTCTTGAAGAATAATCCCAAAAACATCCCACACAAGGACTAAACCAGATAACTTCATCTGAACTGTTTGCATTCCAACTTCGGTAAATTGACCACTCCTCCCTGAGCCCTCAAAGACCCATCTGATCCAAATCTTCATGGACCCGCCACAAACACGAAGTAAGTAGCAACTTAGGAAACAACTACGCAACCAAAGACAATAGTGATCTCTTCCGTCTTTATCTGGTTCTCGCAAAGTCTCTAAACATGACCTAACAGCAGCTTCACAATTGATCACCACACGAAGCTCCGTTTGTGGTTATATGCACGCTACCACAACCCTAGGTCCTTCACTTGCTAGATGATCTCCAGTGCTCCATGGAAGTACACGATCCAAGATTTCCAACTTGACCTCCTTCCAACAACACATCATCATCTCCAAGTACATCCCCCACACCAAAAAGCACATGTAGTTGACGAATTTTATTTTTTTCTCAAGCTCTTCCTCTCTACCGAACTTGTTTTCAATCCAAACTTCTTCTTAAGAGCATGCCACCTCTCTCACGAAAACACCTCACCATCACCGTACTTGATACAACATGAGTCACTAAACTCTCATCATTGCTCGATGAAGAATAAAACCACCTTTACTCTTCAATGGATTGTCATCTTCATTAGCAAGAATTGAGTGTCAAGACTTCAAAAATATCACGAAAATGGTGTTCCAATCAAGGCAAGGAAATGCATGAGCTTCGACGCTTAACAACTTTCTCTCTCCAACACCTTCCTTCACTCTTCACTTTTATCAAAACCCACATCATCTTGAATCACCATTCTTTCTTCTCAATGACATCTTCACCAACACGGACATCCCGAAAAACCATGAGCTCTGATACCACTTGTTAGGATTACGGGCCCATTTCCCCAAGATCTTGGTGAGATCGACATGGTTATTGAAGAAGAAAAAATCACAAGATATTGTAATGATAAAATAGTGACACAAGGATATATGTGGTTCGGTCCAAACATGACCTACGTCCACGGGAGGAGATATAACAACTTTTATTAAGAAGATGAGGATTACAAGTTTACATAAGGATTACCCAACCAACTCATCAACCCGTGTTTCCCGTGTTTCCCTTGGTGTTTTTACCCGAGTCTCTTTGAGTTCCCATAGAACCACCCTTGACTCTCTTGGATGTGATCCCCACAAGTTGGGATGATCCAAAGCTACGGGTTAAAAGATCTATTTATAGTGCTAGATCTAAACCCTTTACTTATCCCAACGCTAACCTTGTAACAACCGTATAATAATGGCTCACAAGTTACAACGGTTACAACTCATTAACTCCATCCATTAACACCTAAGAACAACTAACACGCGGGTATCTAGAAAGCCAGAAGTCTAAACTTCTTCTTTTAAGGATTTAACTTCCTCATAACTCTCCTCATAATGTTAGAAAACTAAATGCTTTAGACGCCATTAATTTACACCGCATAAATGCTCCCACTAATGCATCTTCAACTTCCGTGAAACTCTTCGTGAATAACACATTAATTGGAAGACGAAACCAATTAACTTCACTAGAGAAACTCAACGGATTTAGCATTAATTCTAAAAAGAATCATGAACAAGATAACAAGACTTAATCTGAAGCTATAAAGAAGCATTAATTACACAACATTAATGAAGCCATCAGGCTAGGCAAGTGGACATCACCAAGAGCAACCGACCACTTGAGCTCTTGCCTACAACGTGTCCAACCAGTGAGTGACACGGGTCTTGGCTGTGCCTACCATCAAGTTGGTGATCAGCCTACCTTGAGCAAAGATACTTCTGTTGGGAACAAGATCAACCGACTCCTAGTGAATAACTTATCATAGATTGGTAGTTATAAGTTATCATACTGATGTATATATATAAATATATTCAGTACATGTCGTATTGAAAAAAAGAAGAGATACACACGTAAAAAGTATAACAACAAGTACAAGCGTGAGTCATACTATGGCATCTGAGTGTGTGTGTGTGTGTATGCTAGGGAGTTAGTGAGCGTGGTTTGTCTGTGTAATCAACTCAATACCTTTGTGTTTAGTAGACCGACTAGTCGAGGAACGGTTGGGGAACCTTAGTCCTACAGTTAGGAGAGGGTAGAGAACTTTGGTGATAAGTCCAGAACTGTCCCAGAGTCCATAAGTTGGGCGGAGGGAGATTGAGTGAATTTCTAGAGTGTAAATTCTCAATCGAAAAGGAGTTTCCAGTTTGTGAATTATCGTTTCTCTACTTAAACCATTATACTCGTCTAACCCAACGACACATCCACGACTGATCGAGGACGTATCCAGAGCACTAGTTAGTTTCATATACAGTGATTTTTTTATCAGTTCCATTATTATGTGAAGAGGAAAAATGTTTGGGAAGCAAAGATCACGACGATTGAGATGAAGTAGGGTGATTGAGATGACTCAACAACGTATTGCCTCACTTATTGCATGTTTTTCAGCATACAAACCGAGGAAAAAGGGTTGAAATTGAGTGGCCACAACACTGAGCTTCCTGGTTATGGTATAGTCAAAAGGGTGTTCAGAGTGACTAAACCTTGCATTGAAGCGTTCAAACATTGTAGAGTTGTAATATGCATTGACAACACATTTTTGTATGGGAAGTTCTAACACAAACTTCTCGTCGCATGTGTGAAGGGATCGGGGTGCTGACCGAGTAGGTCTGAGGTGTTAGTCCCAGACCAACTCTGCTTGAAGAATAAAGGTGTGCAAAATAACGCGGAAGCTTTTGTGTAAACTTAACAAGATAGGATTCTGCTTGTATTGAAACTCAATGTGAATTACAACCTAGCTTCCTATCTTGGGATTCGACAGAAGTATTCTGTCTCATCCAACACTCGCTCTACTCTCGGCTTTGATCAATGCGTCACAAGGAGTAAAGGGGAGTGTTCTATGTGTGCTCTCTAGGTAATAAATACCTAAGCTAAATAACACTATCTCACTAAGATCTCTCAAGAATATTTTCTCTCTCAAAGGCGAAGTTTCTCTCTAAATAATCTCGAATGCACGCACTAACTAATTACATTCTTATGCTTATATACTTGTCAACTATCTCCTAAATCTTCGGTAAAGTCTCCAAGTAAAACGACTCCTTGGGTTGGTTCCGCAAGTATCGGAGTTATGGACCACCTTGTGCGTCACGTTCTCATGTTTTGCCATTGCTCCAACTATGCGAGATTTCCGCAACTACTTCAGTAACGTCGCGCTCCTTGGCATATAGGAACTCGCGGACAGGTGCTTCTGCAGAGGTACTCGAGCTGTGACAGTGGATCGTCTTTCTGTATCGCGCCAAGTTTCTCTGCATCGCTACTTTGACTGAGGAGGCAATCATCTGCAAAACTTAAGTCTTCAACAAATTCCCCCTTTTTGCTGATGATGGCAAACTCAGTGTATCCAGCGTAGACTTGAGGTTTTGTATAGGATGTACTTGCAAAAAAGAACAGACAACAAAACGGAGCAACTATCTCGGGAGAACAACTTGCTGTTTGTTTCCCCCCACAAATACCAACTTGTAAAAAAACGACCAAACAAAACAGATGAGGCACTCATTGTCCACACATAGTTACCCGCAGACACCAGCCGCGGGATACACCGCTTCCCCCGTTTGCCAACATCAGGGGAAACGTACAAAAATATAAAAAAAAACCATAATCTGAAAGAGTCAGTTAAACAAACCACCAGCGTAAGTCAAGAGTATTCATGAGTCAGTACTTCCTAAGGGTTAAAAGGGGTTGGGGTAAAAGAGTTAGTCATCTCCTCCATCCATTCCTGTATCCTCATCCCGTGCTCCATCTTCCCCTGAAGTCCCAGCGCCATCCAATCGCTTAGCCGCTTCCAGAGTTTCAGCGAATGTTTCCCGGAACTCCTCTGCCAGCTTCTCGACTCCCCCTGCAATGATGTTCATCGTCTGTTTGTGGTTTTTATTGAGGACGTCGATGAGCATGTCTATCTTCTTGGATAGAGTGGCGAGGTTGTTCTCAACCGCTGCTACCCTTTCAGATAAGGAGGCTGCGTCGGGGTGATGCGGGTTTTGGTGGGGCCAGTTTTTGGAGGGTGGGTTTGTCTTGGAGACCGATTTGATCTGGAAAGACGGGGTTTTGTTGTACAGGATCTGACCAAGGATGTCAGTGTCCATTATCCGACTGGCTTTGGAGGGATCAAGGACAACATCACAGTGGGTAAGAATTTTTGGGAGCCAGAATATGTACCCCAGGCTGTGTCGGGGTGAGGAGATGGTTGAGGCTATGTGGTTGAGGATTAACTTTGGGAGGTTTATCTTTGTTGGTGGATCAGACAGTACATAATAGCAAGATCAAGCGGGACAAACTGGTTTCCTTCCTTTCTAGGGACTAAGTTTTTGATCACCAAGGTGTGAAGCATTTGGTGGGTATTTGACAGAGCTGGTCGGTCCAAAGAGTGACCAACTCTGCTGTTTGGTAGGAAGAAGTCATAGACCTCTTTTGCACTTATAAACCCTAGATCAGGAAAACCAGCCCTATCATAAAATTCTAGTCCGCTAGTTGGAATTGCTAGATGGGTTGCTATTGAGTTTGAATCGAGAAGGATAGGTTTGCCGTGTACCTCTGTCATTATTTTCCCTTTGCGAATGACGCAATTCTGGTAGAACTGATACGCCTCTGCCTCATGGTAGGTCTGAATGCCGTGGAAGAGATGGATCCAGTTTTGAAAGCGGAGCATCTCCTCGAACATGTCGAACGCCATCGAGTGGAGCCAGTCCAGGTCGAGTAGCTTTCCCTTTACCAAGTGTCGGGACTCAGCAGAATCGTCGGCTGGTAGGGAGTAGACGGCAGAGTGGGTGTCGATCAGACCTAGTCGTTGAGCAGGTGAAGGTGGGACAGACTCGGAGCGAGGACGGAGTCGCTTTCTAGTGGAAGTCGTTGCCGTGTCGGAGTCTGCCTGGGTTGAAGAGTTGGTGGTACTGCGCGGCTTTTCTTCAGTAGTTGGTGCCGTGACGACAGGGGATGGTGCAGGAACAGGAACATCAGAACTGGGTTTTGAAGATGACTGAGGATTTTTGGCTCGAGAACGAAGGGTTCGAGTAGCTGGAGGGCGGGGGACGTTGGATTTAGCACGGCGGGTTTTCTTGGGTGGGGGTGAACATTCAGGAGCAGGTGGCTGGGCTTCGAGGTCAAGTACCTCAGTGGGTTCTTTAGCAGGAGAGTTGGGTTGTGGGTTTTGTGCTTCTTCATCAGCGGGTGGAAGAGATCCGAACTGAAGTTTGGTCGGAGATTTTGTGATAGTATCGGGGATGGGTATGATCGGGGTGGTGGGAGGTGATGTTTGTTTGGTTGGGGATGGGGTGTCGTCCGATTTTGTGGATGCCGTAGTGTGGACTATGGCGGTGGGTTCAGTTGTGACGGTGGGTAGTGGGGTGTTGATGGGTTGAGTGTCGACGGACATTGCAGGGGCTACGGCGGTTGAGTCAGAGGTGGAGGTAGGGGTTTGTTTGGCTTGGAGGTTGGTGAGTTTGTTGATTAGAGCTTGGAGGAGCAGAGGGTCGTTAGGTAATTCGGCGTCGGAAAACATGGTGTGGTGCTTAGGGTTAGGGTTGGAAGCCATGGTGATCGGAGTTTGATCGTAGTAGGCAAACGAGTGTAGAAGACGAAGAGAAGCAAGAAATCGGGTTTAGGTGCGATTGGACGTGGGGAGTGAGAGTTATTGACGTCGGAATATAGGCAGACGTCGTGTGTCAGGGTAATGTGAGCTGATTGGTTGAGCTGGGGTGTTGCGGATAGTATGGCGAGAATTTCGCGGGTGGGTTATCAGAAACTAAAGACTCTTGTTTTTACGCCGGTGCTTTGTTTCTTTAACAGACAGACTAGGTCATCAGACATATTCATACATTTCACCCAGAGATTTACAAAACACGAGAAGGAGATACGACCTTAGCTAAGTCATACGGGTCATACCTAGTTGTGAACGTAGTGCTTCAAAAGGACCTCGTTGCAATGGTTTGGTGAATATGTCTGCAAGTTGATCTGAAGTAGGAACATATTCTAGTTGTATCTGTCCTTTTTCAACGCAATCCCTTAAGAAATGGTGACGAATTTCAATGTGCTTTGTCCTGGAATGATGAACAGGATTTTTAGATAAATCAATAGCACTATTATTGTCACAGAAAATTGTAGTACAAGTCGGAGGAATGAGATAATCCTGTAGTTGTTGTTGTATCCAGAGAATCTGTGCACAGCAAGCAGCGGCGGAGACATATTCGGCCTCGGCGGATGACAGTGCTACTGTGTTTTGCTTCTTTGAACTCCAGGCGACAAGACATAGTCCTAAAAATTGTGCAGTACCAGACGTGCTTTTCCTGTCTAATAAGGAGCTTGCAAAATCAGAATCACTATAACCCATTAGAGTGAAATCAGGAGTACTTGGGTACCAGAGGTACAGTCTTGGGTACTTTTCAGATAGCGAAAAATTCGCTTTACGCCTTGTAGGTGTGATTCTTTTGGGTTTGCCTGAAATCTTGCACAGAGACATACATATAGAATGTCAGGCCTACTTGCTGTTAAATAAAGAAGGGAACCTATCATACCTGTATAGCGTAGCATCAACGCAATTCCTTTTTCATCCAGATGTAGCTTCTCTGTTGTTGTCATTGGAGTGGGTGTGGCTTTTGAATCCTGCATCTTGTATTTGATTAACAGCTCGTGAATGTATTTCTGTTGATGAATTCGAGTCCCGTTTTCCTGTTGGGTGACTTGTAGACCTAAAAAGAATTTCAATTCTCCAAGAGCACTCATTTCAAATTCTTTACTCATGAGATCAGAAAAGAAGAACATAGTTCAGGAATAGTGGATCCATAAATTATGTCATCCACGTATATTTGCACAATGAGTATGTCTTCACCTTTGGTGAGAGTGAAAAGAGTTTTGTCAACTTTACCTCGAATGAATCCATGGAACAATAAGTAAGATGAAAAACGCTCATACCATGCCCGAGGTGCCTGCTTCAGGCCATATAATGCTTTATCTAACTTGTAGACATACTCTGGGTGTGTGGATCTTCGAAACCCGGTGGTTGAGCAACATATACATCTCTGTCGATGTATCCATGTAGAAAAGCAGTTTTTACATCCATTTGGTAGAGTTTTATACCTCGATGGGCTGCGTAGGCCACGAGTATTCGAATTGCCTCAATTCGAGCTACTGGAGCATAAGTTTCATCGTAATCAATTCCTTCAGCTTGAGCGTATCCCTGAACTACCAGTCTGGCTTTGTTGCGAGAGATATTTCCTTGATCATCTAACTTGTTGCGAAACACCCATTTTGTACCAATTGGTTTATGATTGGTTGGACATGGAACAAGTCGCCAGACAGAGTGTCTTTGTAGAGAATGTAATTCTTCTTGCATGGCGAGTATCCAGTCATGATCCTGTAGAGCTTGGTTGACATTCTTAGGTTCGATTTTGGATAGAAAGGCATTGAAGGCACAGAGATTCTGATGCAGTTCACTACGTGTTTGAACGCCTTTGGATGGATCACTCAGGATTTGAGAAATGGGATGAGCGGAGGCTTGTTGAAATTTTCTTGCGGAGGTTGATGGAAGACTAGTGGAGTGATCTGGTGTTGGGTGATCGTTAGGTGTGGGTGTCGTTGTGTTTTGTGGAGGAGGTAGTGGTTCCTGTGTGGGAGTGGGTGAGGCATCCTTGAATGAGTCATCAGGGTCATCGTCGCTGTCAGAGGATGAGTCTGTTGCAGGAGGTGTTTGTGGTGCAGGGATAGTAGCTACTGGTATTTCAATGAAGGTAGTATCTGCGGCATCTTCGTGTGGTTCATTTTGTGTGTGTTCACAGTTGGTAGAGTTAGAGAGCTCTTCAAAATGAATATGAGGGCTTTCTTCGAGACAGGCTGTACGTTTATTGAATACTCTGTAAGCTCGACTGTGTGATGAGTAGCCAAGGAAGATTCCTTCATCACTCTTAGAAGCAAACTTGCCGAGATTGTCTTTTCCGTTGTTGTGTATGAAACACTTGCATCCAAAGCGCCGTAGATGTGTGACTGAAGGTGGACGGCCTTTGATAATTTCATATGGGGTTTTTCCGAGGAATGGATGAATTGATGCTCGATTTAGGATGTATGCTGCAGTGTTGATAGCTTCTGCCCAGTATGTGGCTGGAAGGTTACTATCGATGAGCATTGTTCTTGCCATTTCTACAAGCGTGCGATTCTTTCGTTCTACAACTCCATTTTGTTGTGGAGTACGAGCAGCTGATGTTTGATGCATGATTCCCTTTTCCCTGCAGAATTCTGAAAACTGAATATTGCAAAATTCTGTACCGTTGTCAGATCGAATTGTCTTGACAGAGGTGGACATTTTGTTAGTAATCAGTTTGAATAGGGTTTCGAATTCAGTAAATGTTTCCGACTTGTTCTTAAGAAAGAGTACCCATGTCCATCGTGAATAGTCATCGACGATGACTAGAGCGTACTTCTTACCACTTTTGCTTTGAACACGCATTGGTCCACATAGATCCATGTGTAGCATGTCCAGTGGAGATGATGTAGACATATCTGTTTTACCTGGAAAGCTTGCTCTAGAATGTTTCCCTTGTACGCATGCAGGACAGAGGATGTCGGTCTGGAAGAAGTTTGTCTGAGGAAGTCCCACTACAAGATTTCTGTTTTTGATTTTGTTTAGTAGTTTGCCGTGTGCATGACCTAGGCGAAAGTGCCATAAGGAGATATTCTTGTCCTGTACACTAAGACAGAGAGTACCATCTAGGTTAGGGTTTTCAAGAGATACTTGTAAAGATTGTTCACCCTTATACCAGTGGCTTTCAGAAGACCTGTTTGCTCGTCAAAGATTTTGCAGTCAGAGGCCGAGAAAAGAACAACATTAGAGAGATCACAAATTTGAGAGATACTTAGAAGGCTGTGTCCAAGTCCATTTACTAAATTAACATTTTCTATTTTAAAGAGAGAGGGATTACCGACGGTTCCAATACCAATGATTTCACCATGAGCATTGTCGAAAAGTGACTTTCCCCCCGTGTGTTGAGAGAGAGTCGTGAACTTGTCAGGGTCTCCTGTCATATGTCGTGAGCATCCACTATCTAGAAACCAAGAGTCATTGTCCACGGTCTCTCCCTACAAGATAATCAAAAGTTAGACTTGGGAACCCAGGCGAACTTGGGTTCCCTCTTTGAAAGAGAGCTATAACCATGTCGTGCTTTAGACAGAGTATGTAAACGTTGCATATTAAAAGATAAATCTTTGCCAAGCTTATGACATGAGGAGTGAATATGCCCGTCGTAACCACAGTAACCACAAATTAATAAAGAAGGTAGATGAACGTACTTCTTTTGCCAACGGAATTTGTTTTCAAATTTTTCTTTTTGGAGTTTCCTTCTTTGAAGATCATTGGGTTTTGTGGCTATTTTTGGTAGGTTTACTTTGCCTTTATTTCTCAGCCAACGAGGAGGATTAGATGATGAGACCGATTCCATCCGTGCCTTTTTAAGAGCGATGTTCAGGGAATCGACCTCTTTCTCAAGTCGAACTTGTCTTTCTTTTGACTCACGGAGTTCGTTCTCAAAGAATTTTGGCTTTTGCATTGCAGCAACCTCACGAACAAAGGTGATTGGTTTGAAAATTTTTGTGGAATTTTGGAACAATTTTTCTGTAGGGAAGAGACTTGAGTTTGTAAGGAGTTGATGAGGTTGTGAGCATCTTTTAGCTCTTTTTCAAGTTGTTCGGCCTTTTCTTCAGATTTTTGCAATTTTAGACGATCGTTGTTGACATGACCTTTTAGCACATGGATTTCTTCATAAAGAGAGGCTATTCTGTCTTGTTCTTCAGTTAATTCAAATTCAGGATGATTTGGGTCGATGTAATAAGTAGATAAATCTAAAGAGGGAATAGCACATGAATCTGAGAAATATTCAGTTACCTCTGAAGAGGGACTCTTGCATGCCTGACTTTTGTGAGCCATGAGCAGATTAGGCTTGACGTTCCATCTCAGGTTCTTCTGAGTCAGAGTCTCCCCATGCTGAATTTGCCATTAGTGATGATTGCTCGCGATCATCTTTCTTCTTGAGAGGACAGTTGTTGGCGTAGTGCCCCGGCTTCAGGCATTTGAAGCATACTCGGTCTCCAGTTCCCGTAGTACCTTGCTGATTACGGTTGTAGGATTGATATTGTCGGTTTTGATTTTGACTGAACCTGTTTGGACTGTTCCTTTCTGATCGATCTCGCATGAATCTCTTAAAGTTCTTGACCAGCATGGCCATGTCTTCGAAGGTGTTCGCTGATCCTTCTTCTATTATGCCGTCAATCAGAGTGTCCCGAAGCTGCTGGATTAAATCCTGATTTGGAGAGGTAGCGTCATAGTGGAATGATTCATTCTGGTGAACTGCTGTCTGGCTGGGGTAGTCTTTACCTGCAAAGCTTGATTCACGTTGGAAAACGAAACAGCATGGTTTGAGTGAGAACTATTACCTCTATTTTTGATATTCATCTTGTATTTGTTGATGGACTGAAGATAGGATCCCAAGTCAGTCAAAGTCCATTTCTCTAGACTTTTGGACGCCTTCGTGGAGATAACGCTCTCGGTCCATTCCTCACCCAGACTGTCCAGAAATTTGTTGTTGATGTTTTCATTTGACTCTCCAATCTGCAGCTCTTCCATAGTAGCGGTGAGTTCAGTGAATCGAGCGAGCATGTCGCTGAGGGATTCTCCAGGCTTTCCTACGAAGTTTTCGTAGTCCATCTTCAGTTCTTGTATTTTTGATTTTCGAAGCTCAGTATTTCCTTCGTGAACAGCTCGAAGGTGATCCCAGATGTCTTTGGCTACTTTGATGTGATACACTCTTCTTCTTTCAGGGGAGAGACTGGTGTAGATGACTCGTACGGCTTGGGCATTTAGCTCAACGCATCTGCGCTCCTCAGCAGTATAGGAGCTGGGATCTTTCCCTTCAGGTACTGGGAATTGCCTTTCGTCACTACCGTCCAGAGTTGTTGATTCAAGGACTGGAGGTGTGACTCCATCTCGTTTTTCCACATGTTGTAGTTTGTGGAAGTTAGCTTTGGATTCTCCACTTGCATTCTGTTGTTGTTGTTGGTGTTTGAGATTTCCGCCATTTTGAGAGATTTGTCAGCCAACGCAGGCTCTGATACCACTTGAGGGATCGGGGTGCTGACCGAGTAGGTCTGAGGTGTTAGTCTCAGACCAACTCTGCTTGAAGAATAAAGGTGTGCAAAATAACGCGGAAGCTTTTGTTTAAACTTAACAAGATAGGATTCTGCTTGTATTGAAACTCAATGTGAATTACAACCTAGCTTCCTATCTTGGGATTCGACAGAAGTATTCTGTCTCATCCAACACTCGCTCTACTCTCGGCTTTGATCAATGCGTCACAAGGAGTAAAGGGGAGTGTTCTATGTGTGCTCTCTAGGTAATAAATACCTAAGCTAATTGACACTATCTCACTAAGATCTCTCAAGAATATTTTCTCTCTCAAGGCGAAGTTTCTCTCTAAATAATCTCGAATGCACACTAACTAATTACATTCATGCTTATATACTTGTCAACTATCTCCTAAATCTTCGGTAAGTCTTCAAGTAAAACGACTCCTTGGGTTGGTTCCGCAAGTATCGGAGTTATGGACCCTTGTGCGTCACGTTCTCACGTTTTGCATTGCTCCAACTATGCGAGATTTCCGCAACTACTTCAGTAACGTCGCGCCTTGGCATATAGGAACTCGCGGACAGGTGCTTCTGCAGAGGTACTCGAGCTGTGACAGTGGATCGTCTTTCTGTATCGCGCCAAGTTTCTCTGCATCGCTACTTTGACTGAGGAGGCAATCATCTGCAAAACTTAAGTCTTCAACAATGTGCAAGTGATGCTAACAAACACATTATGCCCCTTGCATTTGCACTAGTTGATGAGGAGTCGTACACCTTATGGTCTTGGTTCCTCTCTTGCCTACGAGTGCACGTTATATCTGCTCGCGAGGACAGAATTCCTATGTGTTTGATATTCGATTAGCATACTGGGATCATCGTTGGAATGGATCGATCAAACAGTGTGTGTGAAATACCCCAAATTAATAAAACATGGATTAAATATTTAATCACATTAATTAAGGCCTAACATGCCTTAAAAGTCAACTGAGAACAACAGTGGTCAACACAAAACAAGATGTTGCACCCTTTGATTGTTAAGGGTAAATAAATACCCAAATGAACTTCTTAGGACCTAAAAATTTGTCCTAAGTATATTGACATGATATTAAACATGTTATAACCGTTGGACAACACTCCAACACAAAGAAAAAGCATTTACATGCTTCAAGGTCAAAAAGGGCAAAAAGGTGCTATAGGAAAACCTTAAAAATCAAATGACCTCTAAATGATATAAAATTGAATACCATGATCAAATATCATGTAAGGAACACAACAAAACCGTGGTCAAAGAAAACAGAGCCCAGAAACACCTTGCGACACAAAATGTGCACTAAAACTCCTGAAAGCACGTTTTTGTGTAATCGCCTTTTAAATTGGTTTTAAATGGGCTAAAAGGTTATAAATACCTTTAAATATAATAAAATATCATATATATGATATTAGGAACTTAATTCCATAAATTTACGAATTTTTACAAATTTAATATTAAAATATTAATAAAACCCTAAAGTGGGGCCCGTTTGGGTCAACATTGACTAAGTTGACCAATGTTGACCATTGACCACGAAATGGACTACAAGGAATCAGATAATTAAGTCTCTTAACAGACCAAGAGACAAGAGACATGTGACAATTAAATAAATGCTCTTACTTTTACATAAAATAACAAAAAAGACAACTTTACCTTATAAAACAAAAAGGTGGGCTCCACTTACCTTTCCCATGTGAGCCAGCTGATTTGGAGCCTCCATTGCTCCTCTTCCTCTTTGAATTTCGTGGCTCCAAGCTGGTACAAGACAAGAGATGAGTCACACATTCATTAAATGAATTAAAGTAACATATTTACTCCATTTTCAACCAAAATTTGAATCAATCAAGCCCTACCTTTCTCTTATCTTCAACGGCTGCCCCCCTCCTCTTGTCTCCACTGATTGAGCTTCAATTATCCAACCCCAATCAGACTTGATGAGTCATCAAAGCAAGAAAATCTTAAAAAATGCAAAAAAGGTGCTTTAAGCTTATTTTAGGTCATTTCCTTCATTCCTTCCTCTTCAGCCGAGATGGCTCACACCTTGAGCTCTCTTTGGCTCCCCTCCACCGTAGGTAAGGTTCCCAAGCACCATTGATGAGGTTTCAAGCTCTAGGTAAGCTCTTAAGGCATAAAAATGCCCATTTTCTTAATCTTTCTTTCCTTTTTTGGTTGATCTACACTCCAACCTTTTCTTTACATCTATGTAGAGTGATTTGGAGGTTAGAGGAAGTGTTGGTTTCGTACATAACCAGATCTAAGGAGGAAAGTTCAAGTCTTGACCATTTAAGGTAAAAATGTGCTTTAAGCTCATAACTTTTGATTCCCTTCAAGTTCGGCTGTGAAACTTTGCTCATAGCCTCCTCTTCTTCTCCTTTTCATGTGGAATCTGTTGGTTAGCCATTTGGAGCAAGGATGGCCGAGATCCAAAGGAAATACCCCCTTTTAAGGCATTTTTCCAAGGTAAAACCTAATAACGAGAGTATTTGTTGAGATCTAGCTATTTCCTATGTCAATATGGTGGATCTAACACCTTGTGGTGTGTTTGATTCAGGTCGAAACCATCTTGAACTCTCCTTGCATTCTTAAGGTGATTTTTGCCTTAAATCTTACATTAAATTACTTCTTATGGTTAGATCTTTCTTGGAGACTAACTAGGCCTTGGTTTCTGTTGAAAACATGTAAAACAAGCTGTGGAGAATTTCTCCTTAAGGTGGCGAACTCAAACAAGGCTTTACCTAAGCTAAATCAAGGTATAAATCACTTAAAACCTTAACTTGATACATTAACACAAGTTTAAGTGTGTGTATATTAATTGCCGTGAGTGAAGGAGAAAAACAAGGTCTTGTTTGACCTTAAAATGTTTAAGGAATGGTTTAATAAATTTTATAACTAATTAAAGAAGCATAATTGTCAAATTTAAGACATTATGTGGAAGTTTGGTAATTAAATGGAAAGTGTGTGGTGAGGCCGAAATTTATAAGTGTTTTTGGGACATTTATGTGTAATTTATTTTGCAAGCCAATGTTTGTAATAAGGCCATGTATTTTAGGCCATTTTATTTTTTGCATTTAACAAGCTTTTAATTAATTTAGTAGTATAAATGCATTACCGAAAATAAATGGGGTTTAGGTGTAATTAAATTAAATTTGGGGGCTTTAGAATAATAAGGCCGAAAATTAGAGTTAAAAAGGAGTTAAAATAAAGTTTTAGATTTTATAATTTTGGGGTTAAATGGTGAATTTTTGGAAACTTAGGGGTTAAAACCGTAATTATAAGGTATTAATGGTCAAGGAAATATTAAGGAGGTCAACATTGACCATATGCTAGGTTTTGACCAAAATAAATAAGTTAGATAACTTACTTAAGGTTTTATAGTAAGTTAGTATTTAATGGTATATTTTATAACATATGTGGTAAATATGTTATTACCAAAAATAAAGGGTGTACAACGGTATTTTAAAACACCATGGGCTATTAGGAATTTTTAGGAATTTAATGGGTTGTTTTTGGAATTAAAATAAACTATATATGTAAATATATAGTTATTATGTCATTATGACACTTTGGAGAAAATAGATGGTGGAATGGTAAATACCAAGAGTATATGGGTTAACAAGGATATTTATAACCCTTTGGTGGAATTTGGTGATTTTTAGAATTATATAAGGGTATCTATTGAGATATGTGTATAAGATATGATTTTAATGATATTATCAAACTATATGTTATAAATAGGGCCAAATGGCAATTATAGAATAGCACAAGGCTGTTCGAATTTACAAAAAAATAACCATAGGTTATGCTCTTTTAAAAGTTAGAAATGTTATATTAAATGGGATATATAACATGGTAAAAAGAAAGGGGTGATTTGTAAATAAAGGAAATTATGGTTTAAGGAAAAGTATAAGGTTTAGTATATGCCTATGAGGCAATACACAATAGTTTTTATAAAAACTATAGATTATAGTTAAAGGAAATAAAAATATCATAGCAAATGATATTAGTATTTTGGTATAACATTACATAATGTTATGTGGTCAAAAAGGGAATTTAAATAAATTCAGGGCTATACCGAATTAATAAGAGTTGGAAAATGAATTTTAGACTATGGTCTAAATGTCATAAATGTTATGACAATTATATGGTATTAAGGTGGCTTAATGGAATTAGTATAAGGAAGGGTACTCACATAAATAATGTGACAAATTAAAATAATGGGATTTATAACTAAGGTATTTATGTAATAAACCTTAGGAGTTGTAGATGTACAACATAAAATGTTACTAATATTAGGATAACAATCTTAATATAAGTTGTACAATACAATACAACTAATGGGAATAACATCTAATAAAAGATGATAAAATGTAACATAAAATATAAGAGTTTATGAAACTCATGAGAATTACCTACGTGGTAAAAATATATACATACACAAGAATGTATATAAGGTGGATATATATATTTTGTTGAAAACCATATGATTTAATGGTGGTGGTTATTAAAAAAAAATATAGTTACGAACTATAAGTTATGAATTTTAGAATGCAATATAATATAGGAATGCATGCATACATGCAACTATAGGTTACGTACCTAAACTAGATGTGGATAAGATTAAAAGAAATATAAGAATTAAACTTACAGTTGAAATAGTTTTGACGTACGCGTTTTAAGTAACAAAGCCGACTGTTTTAGAGAAACCCGTAACCAAACTGTAGAAAACAGGGGTGAACTGTCGGGGCTACTTATTATTCGGAAATACCGGATGTAGTTAGTCATGGAGACTGACTTATAGTTTTATTACCGTTTAGAGTATACTTCTGACAAGGACGCTTGACGAGCTAGCGGACTACACAGAGCGAAGGATCTTGCTGATTCATACTCCACCGTAATACAGTCAGGGTGAACGGTATGTAAAGGGGTTTGATCCGAGTTGTCCTAAGGTTGCTCCTTGGGCTCGGATTTGGTTGATATAACTTGTATGTTGTTATGTGTCTCTGGTTGTCTCTGAGGGCTTCCTCAGTTCAGGCTTCTGTGTGATCTGTGATAAGATTGTTTGCCTGAATGTGTTAATTGTATATTTATAGCTGCTTATTATTTACTGTTGTTGAGTTAACAGTATTGGTTCGTATATGAACCTATATATATAAAACGAACTAGCGGCTATGGTGCTATCTTATGTGAAATATAAGGAACGTAAGTAAAACGTTGTAGCACTATGATAATAACACATGCATATTATCTGAGACTTTTGTACGGAGCATTGGCCTTTTCTATACGCCGCTCTCGTCGTATCTAACACTGGATCCCGAGTTTACAACTCCGGATTGGACTAATGACCTTAGTCTGCTGTGTTAGAAAATTTGGTAATGCGATGCGATGGTATAATTAATTAATTAATGGAATGGAAGTAAAGCCAAGAGGATGTGGCTCTTGGTGCGCGCTGTGATCACAAAAACGATACCAGGATGTCCGCGTACGGGTCCGTAAGTATCAAGAAAATTTCCCGTGAGCTAGAATGGCTCGTTGGTCGGAGACTCTACCGTTGGAGTGGCTACTGCCGGTGGGACCCGCCATAATATATGGGTAACTAGAGACGTGTCGTTTTAACGAGACATTGTCACTAGGTATAACTGAACAACTAAAACAATTGAGACATATACAGTGGCGAACAATACCATGGACGAGACTTAATACTTGTTTATTATTCTCGTTGTTTCGCTTTGTTGTTCATTGGTTATACTTGTGGTTATTTTGTTGTGTGTTGATGGTTGGATGGAGCTTACAAGGCTAAGGTAAATTAAATATGAAAACTGTACGCTACGGCGATTGTACACTGTACAATATATTGTTGTTGTTCGATACGTTCGATATATATTTGTGGTTTGTGATATCTAAATGATTGTTTGGTTTGGATGGATGATTAGTGTCCATGAATATTTGGATGGTTATATACATTATACATTTATGCTACAGTATTGTTATAACTGTAAAATGGAAGAGCATGAAACCAATCTAATAATAAGATGGTTAAAATGACAAGTGACCATTAGGGTCCAGGCCCGGCATACTCAGCGTCTATCGCTGATACTACACCATTTCAGGTTGTTGATCATTGCCGGAGCTGAGAGCAGGAACAGGGTAATTGGAGATGTTGTATAGTAATGAAGATGGTGTATGATCTTATGGTAAGGTTATGTATTTTTTAGGATTGGTAGACGCTCACTTGTTGTATTTTGATTTATGGATTTAGTATGATGTATAGGAGTTTCTCGTTATCACTGTGGTTAGCAGTTTATTGTATTGGAAGTTGGATGTAGTTTGGCTGCGTTGCTCGCATGGGCGAGTAACGGCCGGTGACACCCGAGTGAGTTTTGTAATTGTTATTTGTTTTCCGCTGCGAGACGTTTTATTTATTGCTACGTGAGAGATTATATCGTGATTATTGAGAGGGGTGTTACAAAAGTGGTATCAGAGCGGAGTACCGCTCTGATGACGAGAAAGTAGGTTAAGACAGTGAGCTTAGGACTTGGGAAATATTGGGAAACATTTAGGAGGAACAAGACGATTCGTCTCAAAAGATATTGTGTCTAGAAACGCAAAATGCGTGACAGGATAGCCTTAAGGCAACTTAATATCTATTGGTTGTGTACGGTAATTTTACCGAGTATTTATGTGACATACTGTACTATAGATGTCTGGTGGAACTATAGGGCGTGGTACTGGAAGAGGTGGAGGCGGTGACCCCGGCATTACAGGAGTTGCTGAGACGGTTGCAGCTGTTCTTGCACAGCTGGGTACTCAGATAGGAGGAGCACCAGCCCACCCGCCACAGCCCAGGGAAACGAACTGGCTGAAGTCAGTTAGCGAGACCCGACCACCTACATATCCTGGGGAACCAGACCCCGTAGTGTTAGAGCGTTACATTGTTGAACATGAGAAAACATTTGAAGCTTTACAAGTACCAGACGACAAGAAGGTCGCCATTGCTGCTTTCCATCTGAAGGATGCAGCCAGCACTTGGTGGAGGTTGGTCAAGGACCATCACCTGGCCACGCCCGACTTTTCGTGGGCTGCCTTTGTAGAATTACTGAGAGAAAATACTACCTACCCGCATCTCATGCAGAAGAAGCGCCATGAGTTTGAAACATTGACCTAAGAAGGTCTGACCGTGGATGAGTATTACGCTCAATTCATTGGTCAGCTGGACTTCATTCCCGGTGTGGATTACTCAAACCGTGAAGGTCGAGAAGTTCCGGGGAGGACTATTATTTCGCATTCAGATGGCGATGGGTGCTAACCTCTACACTACCATCCAGATATTAACATGGAAGCCATAAAATTCTTTACTTACTACATTACCAATCAGCTTTGTGAGAACTTACCAAGGAGATTCCAGGAGTGTTATGATGCTGCCTCGAGGACTGAGCTAATGCTCTAGACTCGGAAGAGACTCTAGGGGCAAAGAAAAGGAAGAACCCTGAAGTAGAGTCTGAGGGTGGAGGAGCATCTCCAGGAGGAGGCCAGAAAAAGGGGAAGTAAGGACTTATCCCACTCTAGATTGTTTACCATGCTAAATATCTTATAAATACTGACCCGAAACATTTAAACAGGAAGTTTTTCCAAAAGAAAGGGCAACAGGGTCACAAGGGAAAGAAAGGAAAAGAGCCCGTCCTTCAATTGACCGGCCCAGCTATTGATGCTAAGCCTCTGAGATCTACACCTCCTAAGGGTGAGAACACCTACCTCTTAAATACAAATATAATCTTAACCTTTATACCATCAGATTTTAACTAAAACTTAACTACTGCCATTAGGCACCAGACAGCCCCAGCGCCATTTGTACTGTAAGCGTTGTGGGAAAGACCATCCAGGGGTCGATTGCGAAGGCCGCAAAGTTGTCTGTCGGTGCTGCCACAAAGAAGGCCATAGGGAATTTGAATGCTGGATGAACCCAGAGAGCCGTAATTACAGGCCACCAAGGAATACTCAAAAGACCTCAGCTGGAGGATCTGGAGTACCACGAGGCGGTCAGGATGGCCAGACACTGATGCTGGAGCCTATAAAGGCAAGGGAGTAGATAGGGCATGAATACCCTAACTCCACGAGACCGCTAGTGGAAGACTTTGCTTACTTTCTATGTACTTACCATGGATGTTAAACAGACTTATGTTATTAGTATATGGGAGTGTGTCGAGGACCACTCGCCTTTTGTGTAGAGACTTTGGGATTAGTTTGTGTACTCAGTACCTATAAGCTTTAAACTTTGACGGATAATATATATGAACTGGATGTTAATGCTTACATCACAATGTAGCAATACTCAAATGACAAAAAGTCAATGAGTCCGGAGATTACTGAACCAGAATTTCCACCTGCATGGCGCACTTGCTATTGCAAGCGCTATGACAAGAAAACCACTGAAATTTCCATCTGCCTTGCGCACTTGCTACAGCAAGTGCAGCGACAGCAACAGTAACAACTACTGCAAATGCAACTGCAACAACTACTACTTTAAACCTTTTATAAAAAAAAACTGTTTTTTTCAAACTTTTCATACAAACCTTGAGATTAGAAACCTATGCAACCTTGGAAGGACCGGTAGTCTAACCACTGCAACTGCACACAGTATACAACCACCATGACTGTAAAAAAAAAAACACACACCAGTTTAAACGTTCGAGGAAGTTTCAGACAGGGCTATTAGCCAAATACCATCAGAGTATACTTGCATTTAATGCTAATCACTACTGGTGATACATGTTTAGTCCTTATGGACAAGCATACCCTTTGTAGATGCACCACCGTCAGTGAGGATGATTGGGAAGTGAAGAGCCAAGCTGCTCAAACTATTATGCAATCTGCAATGCATCCAATTACATGGATGAGGGGACGAATATGAATTATGGATGAGACATGATCAGAAAAAAAAACAGGGAGAAAAGGAATATGTGTTGTACTCAATGAGATCAAAAAAAGGGAGAAACGAGTTTGCTAATATAGCACGGATTTTACTTACACCGAGTTGAATAATACTAGTCTATAATACAAGTTACCACGGTTGCCACAAAGGCAATATCACTTATTACAGGATAACTGATAACATAAACTATTACAAAAAAAAGGGCAAGCAAAAAGAAGAAAAACAAAAAAAAAGAAGAAGAAAGTAGAAGAGGAAGCAAAAAAAAAAAGAGGATATCCATCAAAGGGAGATTGACAACAGAATACTTCACTATAACCGTGTGACAGACACTACCAGTTTACTAAACGAGTCATGGGACGACCGCACTCCGTTAGGAGCATGTGGGCCTGACAGACTTATTTATGAGTTAGTCGGGTAAGTAGTAATGTATCAGTACGGTACCCCATGCAAGTAGACAAGTGGTGTTAGGAACGCAAGAAGTAGTCAACTCCATTCTACGGACAGTAAGACGGATTACCTCGAAGATGGACGAGAAGAGCCGCAGTTAGAACAACTGGCTAGAAAAAAAAAGGGGGGAACCTTCAACAGAGAACGGTGGACAGCATACAGAGAAGACAAAGGAACAGTTTAGGGACAGGAAAACCAAAAAAAAAAGAAACAAGAAAACCCATTATGGACGAATAATATGTAGAAGCCTCATAAGGATCAAGCAAATGCTTGTAATCCAGAGGAAATCTACCAGATGATATGGACATAAACGCGTGACTACGCAAGGAGAAAAGATAAAGCTATATGATAGCAGATACCTTAAGCAAAGAACAATGGATTTGGAATGTACCACTCACAGGATAATTCACACATCTTATCTGTTTGACTCATGAGATATTAGTTGTTGAGCGTTTACGCCTCTGCACTCTGTATGACTGAGTGTTTTGGTATTGCACCCGTGCAGTTATTAATCTAGTGAGAACGCAGAAAGATAAAGTGGATATCAACAAGAGTGTGTAAAAAAAACTATAACAGTGTGTTACTCCGGGACAAAACACCAGGAGACATGGATGACAAACATCATCTTTGTGGACATATATGCTGGTACGTCTTAGTATTACAAAGACAAGTGCAAAAAGCACTAAGTACTAACAATGGCCAATGTCATAGTATACCTCAACTGAATATCAGTGAGAAAAGACACACATATGTATGCTAGTGAACCAAACAAGTGGATTCACAGCAATGGAAAAAAAAAGAAAGAAAGGCAAATTCAGCCTGTGTTCATGGGTCTGCACCTCATACGGAGCGAGTGGGCCCATTAGAATGAATTTGGGAGAGAGCACAAATTGTTTAGTGCCACATCCTTTATGTATTGTGGAGCCTATAAGGGCTAGAATCATGCCCGTCTCTCTGATATGAGGATAATCCATGAGTTGATGAACTCTTTGAGAGCCAAGTATCCAGCGCTCCTTGTAGAGCGGCAGTTGTATACTTGTGGGGTACGGGGGCGTAACCCTTTTTAAGGGGGGTAGAGCCTCTTGGCTGTGCACATGTGTGCACTAAATTTTGTTTGATTAGTATGCATTGCATACAAAGAATTGGTGGTGTGCGGGGCATACGAGGGTTGTTTGGTTGAATTATTTGGTATGCAGGGCATACAATGAATTGGTTTTGTTGATTATGGTTGGTGCACGGGGCGTGCGTTGTTTGGTTTGTTTGTGTGTGATGTGCATTGGTATGTATGTATCTCAAGAGATACTTGTTTGAATGTTGTATGTACACCATGTGTGTAGTACGTTTCCTATGCTATTTGTGATATGTATTCATATTGCTTTATAGAATGATTACATATGGTATCGCCTAGATACGAAATGGATCATTAGATATGGAATGTGGAACAATGGAATGTTATGGACACCTCAGGGAGGTTGTCAGGGTTGGTAGAACTGATACGAAATGATGGTGCTGATGGATCACCTATATCCATATATTATTGAACTAACGCCACAACGTGATGGCTATGTGCTGTATAAGCGCAACACGATGTATGTAAATGGTATATCACATAGATATACATTATGGGAACAATGGGTAGTTATACATTTATATATACTTACCTATTTGATTAAGAGACTTCGGGACGAAGTCTTTTTAAGGGGGGTAGATTGAAATACCCCAAATTAATAAAACATGGATTAAATATTTAATCACATTAATTAAGGCCTAAACATGCCTTAAAAGTCAATTGAGAACAACAGTGGTCAACACAAAACAAGATGTTGCACCCTTTGACTGTTAAGGGTAAATAAATACCCAAATGAACTTCTTAGGACCTAAAAATTTGTCCTAAGTATATTGACATGATATTAAACATGTTATAACCGTTGGACAACACTCCAACACAAAGAAAAAGCATTTACATGCTTCAAGTAGAGATGACAATTTTAAACGGATATCCGATAATCCGATCCACCCGATTAAATAAACGGATAAAAATCCGAACGTAAATGGATGATAACCGGGTGACGGATAATCGGGTGACGGATCCGGGTCGGATTCGGGTGAAAAAATTTCATCCGTCACCCGATCCGATTATCCGTTTAAAGGTTCACCTACTAACTATTAAGGTACCACATTAGTTAACAATGGATGTAATTTTGGTTTGTGTCTGCAAGTGTGACCACATTAGTTAAAACTTAATTGGTTGGTGTCTGGTTGTCTCCAAGTGTGACCGGCTGACCGCACGTCTGGTGTGTTTGTGTTATGAAACATTTTTGGTTTTGCTGTAATTTTCTTTGGGTATAGATCTTATTTAGCTCTAGCTGAGCAAAGACAATGCATTATTTTCTTGTTGTATTGGCAGGTTATTATAACTTATTATTACATTATGTGCCAAAGAATTACCAAAAATATAAGGAACTTTTATTATACGGGACTTTTTATATATGTTATGTTTCAAAGAATTACTAAAAATATTGGAAAATTTTATCTAGAAATTACATCCGATTATCACCCGATCCATCCGTTTACCCGCGGATGATGGACGGATGGATGACGGATGAAAAATAACCGGATGACGGATGGACGGATGGTGGGTGATATATCCGGGTGACGGATGCGGGTGATGCTTCACCCGATCCGAACCCGATCCGTTGACATCCATAGCTTCAAGGTCAAAAAGGGCAAAAAGGTGCTATAGGAAAACCTTAAAAATCAAATGACCTCTAAATGATATAAAATTGAATACCATGATCAAATATCATGTAAAGAACACAACAAAACCGTGGTCAAAGAAAACAGAGCCCAGAAACACCTTGCGACACAAAATGTGCACTAAAACTCCTGAAAGCACGTTTTTGTGTAATCGCCTTTTAAATTGGTTTTAAATGGGCTAAAAGGTTATAAATACCTTTAAATATAATAAAATATCATATTATATGATATTAGGAACTTAATTCCAGAAATTTACGAATTTTTACAAATTTAATATTAAAATATAATAAAACCCTAAAGTGGGGCCCGTTTGGGTCAACATTGACTAAGTTGACCAATGTTGACCATTGACCACGAAATGGACTACAAGGAATCAGATAATTAAGTCTCTTAACAGACCAAGAGACAAGAGACATGTGACAATTAAATAAATGCTTACTTTTACATAAAATAACAAAAAAGACAACTTTACCTTATAAAACAAAAAAGGTGGGCTCCACTTACCTTTCCCATGTGAGCCAGCTGATTTGGAGCCTCCATTGCTCCTTTCCTCTTTGAATTTCGTGGCTCCAAGCTGGTACAAGACAAGAGATGAGTCACACATTCATTAAATGAATTAAAGTAACATATTTACTCCATTTTCAACCAAAATTTGAATCAATCAAGCCCTACCTTTCTCTTATCTTCAACTGCTGCCCCCCTCCTCTTGTCTCCACTGATTGAGCTTCAATTATCCAACCCCAATCAGACTTGATGAGTCATCAAAGCAAGAAAATCTTAAAAAATGCAAAAAAAGGTGCTTTAAGCTTATTTTAGGTCATTTCCTTCATTCCTTCCTCTTCAGCCGAGATGGCTCACACCTTGAGCTCTCTTTGGCTCCCCTCCACCTTAGGTAAGGTTCCCAAGCACCATTGATGAGGTTTCAAGCTCTAGGTAAGCTCTTAAGGCATAAAAATGCCCATTTCTTCATCTTTCTTTCCTTTTTCGGTTGATCTACACTCCAACTTTCTTTACATCTATGTAGAGTGATTTGGAGGTTAGAGGAAGTGTTGGTTTCGTACATAACCAGATCTAGGAGGAAAGTTCAAGTCTTGACCATTTAAGGTAAAAATGTGCTTTAAGCTCATAACTTTTGATTCCCTTCAAGTTCGGCTGTGAAACTTTGCTCATAGCCTCCTCTTCTTCTCCTTTTCATGTGGAATCTGTTGGTTAGCCATTTGGAGCAAGGATGGCCGAGATCCAAAGGAAATACCCCCTTTTAAGGCATTTTTCCAAGGTAAAAACCTAATAACGAGAGTATTTGTTGAGATCTAGCTATTTCCTATGTCAATATGGTGGATCTAACACCTTGTGGTGTGTTTGATTCAGGTCGAAACCATCTTGAACTCTCCTTGCATTCTTAAGGTGATTTTTGCCTTAAATCTTACATTAAATTACTTCTATGGTTAGATCTTTCTTGGAGACTAACTAGGCCTTGGTTTCTGTTGAAAACATGTAAAACAAGCTGTGGAGAATTTCTCCTTAAGGTGGCGAACTCAAACAAGGCTTTACCTAAGCTAAATCAAGGTATAAATCACTTAAAACCTTAACTTGATACATTAACACAAGTTTAAGTGTGTGTATATTAATTGCCGTGAGTGAAGGAGAAAAACAAGGTCTTGTTTGACCTTAAAATGTTTAAGGAATGGTTTAATAAATTTTATAACTAATTAAAGAAGCATAATTGTCAAATTTAAGACATTATGTGGAAGTTTGGTAATTAAATGGAAAGTGTGTGGTGAGGCCGAAATTTATAAGGTTTTTGGGACATTTATGTGTAATTTATTTTGCAAGCCAATGTTTGTAATAAGGCCCATGTATTTAGGCCATTTTATTTTTCATTTACAAGCTTTTAATTAAGTTTAAGTAGTATAAATGCATTACCGAAAATAAATGGGGTTTAGGTGTAATTAAAATTAAATTTGGGGGCTTTAGAATAATAAGGCCGAAATTAGAGTTAAAAAGGAGTTAAAATAAAGTTTATAAGATTTTATAAAGTTTTGGGGTTAAATGGTGAATTTGGAAACTTAGGGGTTAAAACCGTAATTATAAGGTATAATGGTCAAGGAAATATAAGGAGGTCAACATTGACCATATGCTAGGTTTTGACCAAAATAAATAAGTTAGATAACTTACTTAAGGTTTTATAGTAAGTTAGGTATTTAATGGTAATATTTTATAACATATTGGTAAATATGTTATTACCAAAAATAAAGGTGTACAACGGTATTTTAAAACACCCATGGGCTATTAGGAATTTTTAGGAATTTAATGGGTTGTTTTTGGAATTAAAATAAACTATATGTGTATAATAATAGTTATTATGTCATTATGACACTTTGGAGAAAAATAGATGGTGGAATGGTAAATACCAGAGTATATGGGTTAACAAGGATATTTATAACCCTTTGGTGGAATTTTGATTTTTAGAATTATATAAGGGTATCTATTGAGATATGTGTATAAGATATGATTTTAATGATATTATCAAACTATATGTTATAAATAGGGCCAAATGGCAATTATAGAATAGCACAAGGCTGTTCGGAATTTACAAAAAATAACCATAGGTTATGCTCTTTTAAAAGTTAGAAATGTTATATTAAATGGGATATATAACATGGTAAAAGAAAGGGTGATTTGTAAATAAAGGAAATTATGGTTAAAAGGAAAAGTATAAGGTTTAGTATATGCCTATGAGCAATACACAATAGTTTGTATAAAAACTATAGATTATAAGTTAAAGGAAATAAAAAATATCATAGCAAATGAATAGTTTTTAGGTTGGTATAACATTACATAATGTTATGTGGTCAAAAAGGAATTTAAATAAATTCAAGGGCTATACCGAATTAATAAGAGTTGGAAAATGAATTTTAGACTATGGTCTACAATGTCATAAATGTTATGACAATTATATGTATTAAGGGTGGCTTAATGGAATTAGTATAAGGAAGGGTACTCACATTAAATAATGTGACAAATTATAAATAAATGGGATTTATAAAAAGGTATATTATATTTATGTAATAAACCTTAGGAGTTTGTAGATGTACAACATAAATGTTACATAATATTAGGATAACAATCTTAATACATACAATACAACTAATGGGAATAATCATCTAATAAAAGATGATAAAATGTAACATAAAATATAAGAGTTTATGAAACTCATGAGAATTACCTACGTGGTAAAAATATATATACATACACAAGAATAATGTATATAAGGTGGATATATATATTTTGGTTGAAAACCATATGATTTAATGGTGGTGGTTATTAAAAAAAAATATAGTTACGAACTATAAGTTATGAATTTTAGAATGCAATATAATATAGGAATGCATGCATACATGCAACTATAGGTTACGTACCTAAACTAGATGTGGATAAGATTAAAAGAAATATAAAGAATTAAACTTAACAGTTGAAATAGTTTTGACGTACGCGTTTTAAGTAACAAAGCCGACTGTTTTAGAGAAACCCGTAACCAAACTGTAGAAAACAGGGGTGAACTGTCGGGGCTACTTATTATTCGGAAATACCGGATGTAGTTAGTCATGGAGACTGACTTATAGTTTTATTACCGTTTAGAGTATACTTCTGACAAGGACGCTTGACGAGCTAGCGGACTACACAGAGCGAAGGATCTTGCTGATTCATACTCCACCGTAATACAGTCAGGGTGAACGGTATGTAAAGGGGTTTGATCCGAGTTGTCCTAAGGTTGCTCCTTGGGCTCGGATTTGGTTGATATAACTTGTATGTTGTTATGTGTCTCTGGTTGTCTCTGAGGGCTTCCTCAGTTCAGGCTTCTGTGTGATCTGTGATAAGATTGTTTGCCTGAATGTGTTAATTGTATATTTATAGCTGCTTATTATTTACTGTTGTTGAGTTAACAGTATTGGTTCGTATATATGAACCTATATATATAAAACGAACTAGCGGCTATGGTGCTATCTTATGTGAAATATAAGGAACGTAAGTAAAACGTTGTAGCACTATGATAATAACACATGCATATTATCTGAGACTTTTGTACGGAGCATTGGCCTTTTCTATACGCCGCTCTCGTATCTAACACTGGATCCCGAGTTTACAGACTCCGGATTGGACTAATGACCTTAGTCTGCTGTGTTAGAAAATTTGGTAATGCGATGCGATGGTATAATTAATTAATTAATGGAATGGAAGTAAAGCCAAGAGGATGTGGCTCTTGGTGCGCGCTGTGATCACAAAAACGATACCAGGATGTCCGCGTACGGGTCCGTAAGTATCAAGAAAATTTCCCGTGAGCTAGAATGGCTCGTTGGTCGGAGACTCTACCGTTGGAGTGGCTACTGCCGTGGGTGACCCGCCATAATATATGGGTAACTAGAGACGTGTCGTTTTAACGAGACATTGTCACTAGGTATAACTGAACAACTAAAACAATTGAGACATATACAGTGGCGAACAATACCATGGACGAGACTTAATACTTGTTTATTATTCTCGTTGTTTCGCTTTGTTGTTCATTGGTTATACTTGTGGTTATTTTTTTTGTGTGTTGATGGTTGGATGGAGCTTACAAGGCTAAGGTAAATTAAATATGAAAACTGTACGCTACGGCGATTGTACACTGTACAATATATTGTTGTTGTTCGATACGTTCGATATATATTTGTGGTTTGTGATATCTAAATGATTGTTTGGTTTGGATGGATGATTAGTGTCCATAAATATTTGGATGGTTATATACATTATACATTTTGCTACAGTATTGTTATAACTGTAAAATGGAAGAGCATGAAACCAATCTAATAATAAGATGGTTAAAATGACAAGTGACCATTAGGGTCCAGGCCCGGCATACTCAGCGTCTATCGCTGATACTACACCATTTCAGGTTGTTGATCATTGCCGGAGCTGAGAGCAGGAACAGGGTAATTGGAGATGTTGTATAGTAATGAAGATGGTGTATGATCTTATGGTAAGGTTATGTATTTTTCAGGATTGGGTAGACGCTCACTTGTCTGTATTTATGATTTATGGATTTAGTATGATGTATAGGAGTTTCTCGTTATCACTGTGGTTAGCAGTTTATTGTATTGGAAGTTGGATGTAGTTTGGCTGCGTTGCTCGCATGGGCGAGTAACGGCCGGTAACACCCGAGTGAGTTTTGTAATTGTTATTTGTTTTCCGCTGCAAGACGTTTTATTTATTGCTACGTGAGAGATTATATCGTGATTATTGAGAGGGGTGTTACAGTGTGACCCCACCAAATATGCACTGAAGATATTGTATTCGCCACTTAGTGAACAATTTCAACTAAGGTAGAAAGAAGTGCTGCACAATAAGTTGGTGTAACACCCCTACCGCTAATACTGTCATTACCGTCCAATCCATACATACTTACATACCTCGCAGCGGATACATACTTACTCCACGGTGGTTGATACAATGCCGCTAGCCACCCACGTGACTAACTAGGCTTACTACTACATACAGTATCGGTCTGATGGACCGGAATATCCGAGTGCTACACAAATACAATCCTTACAACAATTACAACCGGGTACTACAACTTCCCATTCAATGCAATACTCCATTACAATACCATTCAATACAATGTAACATACCAAGTTTACTAAGTTCCAAAATACAAATACAATACTTCTTCCAAGTTCATACATACTCATTAAGAGTCTACATCTACCCATTCCTCACAACTACATACTTCCAATACTTATGGTGTACCCCTTGGTACACTTCTACAACAAAGGCTATAAGCCTTGTACAATTCACTACTATCTACATTCACTCCTAGCTATCCAAACATAGCTGCCGGTCTCTTGTTGTGATCATAACCGCTTCGGGTACCTGCACACTAAAAACGTTGCCCCTAGGGGCTCAGCTTACGCTGCATATGACTTCCGCATACCCCGTGTACTAGCGAGGGTACGCCGACCACTTGGTCGAATACATGCGATTCATTTTATTCATACATACATGCATACATGCTTTCATACATAATACTACAATACTTTACGCAAGGAATACATACATACACTTCAATACATACATGGTAAACCATACAAGCCAACCGATACTTACTTACCTTTCCCGAAATACGCATACACAATACATATACAATACATACACAATACACAATACTTGTTAGCTCCATTTGTCCACCCGGGTTAATCGGGTGGAGATTACTCTTTTACTCGGGGTCAATGACTTACACCAGCCAAGACCATTACTCGTACAATACTTTACTTTACTTACTACTTACTCAAGTCAAGTCGTCGGGATCTCCGGCCCGGGGACTACTCTGTCCCACCACCGGGATTTACTTGGTTCACTAATCCAGGATGCTACCCATTTAAGGGGTTTGGGCCGTGGACAAGTTTAAGAACCAGGAATCGGATCCAACCTCTTGTGTCTCCTCATCCTCACGCGTGGCCGAAACTATATCGGACTTCTACTCATTCCAATTTACTCAGTACTTACGTTAGGAGTTAGGTAGTTAGGAATTAGTAGAAGTCACACATCCAAGCCACACAACAATTCAATACTCCCATACACATACATACAAGGTATAATACGTTACGCAAATACACTACAAGGTACATACACACTTCATCACCATCCATTCATTTCATGAATTATACAAACTAGTGTTCAAGACAATATATATCAAGAACACCCTAAAGCAAGCACATGTAAGTGCAATATAGTCCGATTCATGCATTTATCTTATTTAGGTGATCAAATAAGCACACAAATCGGGGTAACCAGGTTAGGATACAGAGCATGAAGAAATCATACCTTTTATTGGAATTTACTTTACCGGGTGTCTCATTGTTCCTTAGTCCTTACTTGTTCCTTGAGTCCTAGTCTCGAACCAATGACTACACGCCAAATGGTTCAATTAATACTAAGTATTACAATACATACATAACTACTACTCCCATACTTACCCCGTTATCCCGTTGTTTCGGTTTAACTTAATGTTCTTAAACTTACAACTTTCTTAATTACTTCTCAAACTTGTTTACACTTCTTAGGGCCTTTAAAGGTCACCAAACAAGGCCTTAACAACTCCTAAAACCATTACCCATCAATCCCCATGTTTAAAACCCTAAAAATCACATTTTGCAACAATTTCAGGGTGGTCCGGGACTTGGTCCGGACCCAAGGTCCCGGACCATTCATTGAATTCACTCTCGGCTGATTTTGGCTATTGGTCCGGGACTTGGTCCTGGACCTAGGTCCCGGACCACCTACAGGTTTTACTCTTGGGCTGTTTTTAAGTGCGGTCCGGGACTTGGTACATATCCTAGGTCCCAGACCCTGCTAAAAACTACTACTAGGATGATTTTTCAACCCCAAATCAACCCTTAATCCACCTCCAAACATTCCATAATCTTTACACATGTTTTGTACATGTTTAAACACACTTAAACGCTCACTAAAACTCATTAAATCCTTGGTCCAATACTTACTCAACTTCTTGCTCAAATTCTACAAATTTCCATTCTCATTTTCTCACTTTGCACACTTGTGCATTCGTACACTTCTCTTTGCATTTAGCACTTGTTCTAACTCCATTTTACCATTCCAATTCATTCCCAAGCAACTACACTATCAACACACAAGTCCAACACTCATTTCACTAAGTCTTGCACATTAATTTTTCCTAGTTTCTCCAATGTATTTTAACACTCTTTGCTACAGATTTTACACTCTTATATCCTCATACTACAACTACCATTCCATGGTCATTAAACATCTCTACTATCCTCAATACATACCTTGGTACTCCCATTCACCAAGTCAACCTTAAATGTACATTTTCTACCAAAATTTTGCCATGGTTCACCTACATTTCTAACTTCTCCACATATATCCATTCTCACCAAATTCATTCCTAAACTAGCCACACCCATACAAGGGTCCTACCAGCAATCAAAACAATATCCCTATACATAAGTACTCCATCAATACTTCCTCAAATAACCATACTAATACACATACACAAGTTACTTGGCTCCAAGGCCTACAATTCACATACTTGCTCACAAATACTCAAACTTCCAATACTACAATACTAATACAATATTTTGAGTTCTTTAATTAGTTTACCCATTCCCATTACTCCAATGCATTAAATTTAGCATTTAAGAAAGAGCTCTTACCTTAAGCTCTTATTTCCTTCTTTCTTTTCCAATTCTCCTCCTTCTCTCTTTCTTGCACAAATCGGCTATATGGGGAATGGAGTTGCCAAACTCCATTCCCATCACCCAATGCACACAAAATAAGTGCAATTAACATACTAAACCTTATATTAATGCTAGTTCATTGAAATGCTTAAAACACAATTTCTAGGGTTTACCTTTGGAGTGTTTTAGAAGGGGTTTTAGCCCTTGGTTCAAGAAGGTGATTCCACCACCATTGCAAGGCTGAATTGGTGCTCAAAAGAGAGAGAAAAATAGAGCATTACAAGAGGGGTAAAATCGGTTACAAAGGAAAGTGGAGAAACATGAGTTTTTCATGAAGATTTTTACCTTAATGGAGAGAGAAGACTCCAAGCTTTACTTTGGTACCATTTTCTCTTCAAATGGGGAAAACCCATGGAGATGAACTTTCTCATTTTGAGATTTTGAAAAGAGGGAAGTGTAGAGAATGATGAGGGGAGCAAGAATACGTAGTTATTTTTGCATTTGGAGCTTAAATGGAGATGGAGCATGCAAGAGAAGAAGAGAAGCCATTGGAGCTTCTTATGGAACTTCAAAATCGCAGCAGCCAGAGGGATGAGGGTGCTCACGGTGGGGAAGACAGCAAAGGAAAGAGAGAGAATAGAAAAAGTGAGGTGAGAGAGTCCTTTTTCTACTTTTTGTACTTTTTACCTTTTTGCTTTTAGGTTTGTTAATTAGTAACTAGTCTAGTGTGTGTGAGAGAGAGCTTTTGACTTATTAAAAACTGGCCCCCTCTAATATTACCAGTTGGAGCGTTTTTTGTCTTTTACAGAAAACGCTCGTTATTTTACCCGGTTTCGGTACTATTCACTAACCGGGCCCGTTCTCCGGAATTTTCTCGTTTCTTTAATTTTTATTGGTTATTAAGCTTCCATTAATGCTTAATTATTGTTATTTAAT
Organism: Limonium bicolor; assembly: GCA_023374045.1. Taxonomy (NCBI): domain Eukaryota; kingdom Viridiplantae; phylum Streptophyta; class Magnoliopsida; order Caryophyllales; family Plumbaginaceae; genus Limonium; species Limonium bicolor. Next base: position 251,551,081 of record CM041776.1, on the reverse strand, counting down.
GATTTATAATTTTTATGGGTTTGTTTGACCACTCAACGTCACGTTTTCGGGTTTTCTTGAAAAACATGCGCTAAAGCTCTATTAGCGTTTTGATACATTATTTGGATCTGTTTTCTTCGGGAGTTGTTCCCATATATTATTTAGGCCTTATTAAGCCTTTAGAATCCATATAATACGCTAACCAAGGTCTCATACCTCCTATGGTTATTTAACGCTTATTTAGCGTTTTTCGCTTTTTAAGCGTTTCTTTATTTCTTTTGGATTTATTTTTCCTTACCAATATTACTTAGGCACCATTAGGCCCTTAAATACCTATTAGGATTATTTTAATCGTTATATTTAAGTTCGGGGTATTTCAGTTGGCCATAAGAGCAGCCTTAGCATCACAACCCTATAAGTTTTATATGTGCGTGGAAGAGTTAAAGAGTTCCATCATCACCACCCATGACTTCTCTGATGATATACCAAAAGAGTAGAAGACATTCATGTATGATGATAGGCACCAATTTGGCAATGATGACTACGAACTTGTGTAAGAGTTATAACGCGATCTTACTTAGTGTCAAAAACCTGTCTGTGTTGCATTGGTGTAGAAGACTTTTTGTAATTGTGTCAAATACTTTGACACCAGAAGGGGTCAAGCAGTTGCAGGGTTGGCTAGAGGAGAAGTGTACGCTGCTTGGGCGGTGAAGAAACTGGAGTGATAGAGACAATAGGCTAATGCTCATAGCGTCACGAGATTCAGTGGACATGAGAAGTTGTTTGAGATCACCACTGCATCAAGACATCAGCTTATGGGTTCAAAGGTGGCAACCAACACACCGCGAAGCTGGGAGATTGTCAATGCACTTACCAGAAATTGAAAACTTTCAAAATTACATGCTCACACGTGTGTGCGCTTGTTGTTTTCATATATGTGGACAACACTACTCTTATGTGATTGTGGTACACCTGGCAGAAGCAACTTGGTGTGTACAATGGACTATTCGTCCCATTGGGCAATTAACATACTTGGCCTTTATTAGATTGTCCTATCATTCTTCTTGATCCATCTTGTGTGCGAGAAAAGGGAAGACCTTGATCTACTCGTATTCATAGTGAAATAATTTGAAGGAGCCAAAGAAGAAGATTAGAAGCCCTAAGTGCAAGCAAGAGGGGCATAATAAGAGAAGATGCCCTAATAAGAAGCTTCAAACTCTGCACGTTGTTTTGTAGTGTTATTTGTTTAATTGTAGTTGGGGAGGAGGTGTAGTTTCCAATAACTTATTCTCTTTTGATTAGTGTTGTAGCTGGCTTTATATGTAAAACTTGGATATTAATATTTTCTTTGAATATTAAGACGATGATTGTTCTATTGCAAAAGTTGCATGTGTTTTTTGTTTAAATATGATACTTAAATATATTTAAATACTTGTTATCATTCATCCAGCTGCCTATGGATCTCAGCCCACCGTCAGACTCTATTCTTAGACATCAACATTGTCCCACCCGTCTCGCACAACCGGAAGCCAGAAATTTTTTTGAATTAAGGTTGGGCATTACAATTGTGGTATCAGCTGCACCTCTTGCACTTGCTACTCACAGGAATGTAGAGTTTGATGTGACCAGCCACGCTATGCATGTGCTCACACACTATAGAGAGACATTTGATAGACAAACTCTAAACCAGGTTAATATTTTTCTCTTTAAAGTGTTATTTGTTGTACTCAAATGCTTCTGTTAACATAGTGCCTTTAACGCTTTTTTTCTTTTTTTTAGATTGTCTAGTAGTCATACACGAAAGAGATGATCCAGTCCTTACTGGCATATTGCGCATATTGCTTGGTTGGTCGTCACATTGCACGATCCTGTGTGCCTCATACACGCTTTCATATAGTAGAGTGGCATCTCCCGAATCATGTGTTGCGCCAGTTTGGTGGGATCCAATTGCCATCGGCTGATCCCAGCACCGACGGGGAGGATCAAAGGACCTTCACTACATAGACTTGAGAGGCTGCACAGATTAAAAATTTGGGCCACTCATCATTCAGACTATTGCCATGTGGAACCAGCACACATAGAGGGTCGTTGAGCTTCAGCAGAATCATGCTAGTGATGTGTATGATAAGTGGTTTTGTCATAACACCAGGAGGTATATTGGGCGCACTGGAGCTTTTTTAGGGTATCTGGTGAGTAAACATTACTTTATCAGGTGTAGTTTATTGTTAGTTAATTATTGTTTTATCTTTTATGTTATCTTGTGATACATTATTGTGAGGGGGACACCACAAATGAGGTCATCGGCATGCTGGAGGCAATGCAAGTCGACAATGCTCTTACAAGACTATGAGTGATGAGGGATGAGTACAACAACATGTACTACGTCCTCACACGACCATACCACGACCCTGGAATCGTCCCTGCTGATCAAGTTGCTGACCATGAACCAAAGGCATAAGATCACAGTGAAAACAAGGGCATAGGTGTAACACCCCAACCGTAAACTTAACAATTAACAGTAATCGCAGCGGAAAATCATAACATAAACACTAACAAAAAAGGACGGTGTTACACGCCGTTAGCCACACACGTGGCTAACAAGGCTAATTCGTACAAGTTGTATCGATCTGATGGACACAGACTCCCGAGCATTAGTTACAAATGTAACACCCCTACTCTAATCGGCTCCTAATCATCTTACTTAACACTGTAATCGCAGCGGTAATCTCAACAATTGAACTACTGGTGTCACCGTTTTCACTCGCCCATACGAGTAATAACGTGCTTACTGTTATATTCATAAATACGAAACAATTTCCCACAGTGACAACAAGAGATAGATCTAACCTTCCCAAACCGATATAAAATACATTCACAGTGAGCGTTCTAAGTATCCCAATCCTATACACGTTTCTAATTTCGTATCAAAATGCAACAGTGCATATTAAAACAACTGTAATTAAACTACCCAGCGCGTCCCTCTCTTTGTCGACACCGGAAGCTGCATACCTGCAAAAATGGTTGTTTGTGGTATGGAATCAGCCTCTGCTGAGTATGTTACTACATGACTGTCATGCCCCCTCGGACCCTCAGTTAATTGGTCGAGAGCATGCAATTCATTTTCATGCAAGTAGTTTAATGTTAAAACTGTAAAGCAACAATATATATTGCAGTAAACTCAAATAACAAACAAGCCCCCGACTTCACACATCGCATCGTAATAAACCACTGAAAGCGTTACAACGCTTATTTGAGTACAGAGACTCTATTCCAACAAGCACTTGATAGTTCATAATTGAGTACGGCGACTCACTCGACCAAACAATCCACCATAATCTACACATGAGTACAGCGACTCGACTCAACCAGTTCACAACACACAATATGAGCACAATGGCTCGTTCAAACAAATCCACCAACACACCACACATAATTACAAAGCATAACCACTGAGCAACAAGGCGAACAACGAGAATTATAAACAAGTATAATTTCCCGTCTTTGGCATACAAGCCCAAATAATGTTCGCCTAATGTACGAGCTAATATAGTCGTTTGTAATTGTTCAGTCATGCCTAATGACGACATCTCGTTTAAACGACGTGTCTCTAAGTTACCCATCTCCTATGGCGGGCGGGTCACCCATGGCAGTAGCCACTCCAGCGGTAGAGTCTCCGACCGACGAACCGTCTGTAGTCCATTGGAAATTTATCCAGATACTTACGGTTACCACACGGTATCCTGGTATCGTTAATTGATCACAGTTCACAGCAAGAGCCACATCCTCTTGATAAACTTATCTATACCATTGCATCGTTTTACTATTTTTTTCCTAACACAGCAGACTAAGGTCGTAGTCCAATCCTGAGTATGTCGACTCGGGATCCAGTGCTAGATACGAGAGCGGCGTTAAAGAGGCCAATGCTCCGTATATAAGTCTCAGATATTATATATATCTTATTATCCTAATGCTACAACGTTTTACTTACGTTCCTTATATTACACATATAAGATAACATCATTGCCGCTAGTTCGTTTTATAATATGTTCATATATACGAACGGTACTGTTATTGTACAACAGTAATAATAATAAGGCATCATTAATACGCAACTCAAGCATATTAATTCACACAAGCAGACATTCAATCTTATCACAGATTTTCACACAATGTCTGAACTGAGGAAATCCTTAGAGACAATCAAGCCACATAAATAACATACCGTGCACCGGGATTATAAGACCGTGGAGTATGAATCTGCTAAATTCTCTGGTGATCCTCGAGACGCCTCTTACAATCTATAAATATGCATCGCACTATGCATCAGCATCTCGTACTAACAATACACTACGGCACCCCGTACCGTTACTAATCCATCCCGGTTTATTCCCCGTTGTTAACTATAAACGTTTGTCGGGTTTTCGGTTTAACTCGGGATTTGGAAAAAACGTCATATTTCATACGTGATTACGTCGAGTATATTAATATACTTAACTTTAAACGTTTATTATCGCATGTAATTTAATACACATTTGTATATTATATAGTTTATCATGATATTGCATGTATATCATAATCATATACTATACATTTCACCTTAGTATTTATTTTCCTAAGGTTTTGTTTTTCCAAGTCTAATGTGGTATAATTCATATGTAAAAATACTTTGAATTATATAAATCCTTATTTTTCCATGTATACTCCTAACATTAGAATTTCCATATCTAATGTTTGTAATTCTTTTCTCTGTATCTTATATCATTTTAATTATGATAATATATGGTTATTGAACCATGTTATATTCTTCCACACCATAACATATATTTATTCATATACATGTATTATGGGACCATTAATTATATGGTAAATCTTTATAATATATTCATTCTCTTTTAACGAATATTTCTTATATTATAAATGTTATAACCTTTATAACATTGAAACCATATTATAAATTTTTTGTTCTAAAATCCCATTATTACCGAACAACATTTATTTTCTTAAATATTTACAAAACCCACCACATAATTTATATAATGTTATATTATAGCTATATAACATATATTATGACATTTATGTCATTAAAACAATTATAACCTATAGTTATAAATTGTTATAAAATACCAAATGGACCATAGTATTTTCGGTTTTATTAAATTCCACCATACTTTCAGATTTTACAATTCAATCCCAAATTATATTCCATTATCACACTTATAATATATACCTTATATTATAATCCTTAAACCTTAATATAATTATAACCTATTATTTTAAAGGTTTATAATTACCGAACAGGCCCTAGGGTCTGTTGTAATTAAATTCCTTCCACCTAACTTTGTATAATTACCAAACCTCCCCAATTTATAATATATAGTTTCCTTAGGTCATCAAAACCATATATTATACATATATCTTTATAAAGCCTTATATATAACTCCAAAAATTACCAAACTATACCAAAAGGTTATAAACATCATTTCTAACCTTATATTTTCAATATTTACGGTTTCCACCATATATGTTACCTATATGTAACAATGATATAAAATATCATATATTATACTTATATAATCCATATTAACTCCAAATTTAACCAAATAAATTCCTAAAAATTCCTAATAATCCATAGGTGTATAAAATACCATTTTATACTCAAAACTTTCGGTAATCACCTATATACCCATATGTTATGTAATTTTTACATTTTAATACATAACTTAGTATAATTTGATAATTAAATTTATAAATCATCAAATCTGGTCAAAGTCTTCTGCTTGGTCAATGTTTGACTTCCAAACATCATTTTGACCCCACTTCCTCGGTAATTACATAGATTACCCCAAACTTTCCAATATTTGCAATTTCACCCCAAAACTTATAAAATCTTATAGTTTTTATTTAAATACATTTTAAATCCCAATTTTCGGCTATATTTACCTACAGCCCTCTAATGTTTATTTATTTACGGCTTTGACCCCTTACTTAATAGTAACTGCATAAATAAATTAATTAAGATTTTAAACTTAAATAAAATGGCCTAATGACATGGCCTTATTACAACTTTGCTTTATAACATAAAATTACACATAAATTGCTCAAAATATAACATAAGCTCACGGCCTTGCTGTAGCTTAATTATTTTTCCACATAATGTCATAATTTGACCATTATGTTAATTTAATCACTTAAATGACTAGCTTAATTTATCTTAGTCATTTTTTTCATACTTAGGTTAAAATCACCCATATAAATACCTCCACTCTCGGCACATATTTTATATAAGCCAATAAATCATAATAACATAAGTTTAAGGTGTTTATACCTTGATTTATGTACTTAAAGTCCGTATACCCCTTAGGTAGCTTGGAGAAAAAATCACCACAGCACTCACACATGTTTAATACACCAAAATAAGATATGGTTACACTCCAAGCATGAGCTAACCATAAAGAACAATTAAATGTAAGATTTAAGGCAAAAATCACCTTAAAAATGCAAGGAAGTTCCCAAAGGTTTTCGGCCTGAATTAAACACACCACATGGTGTTAAATTCACCATATAAACATAGGAAATAGCTAGACAACAACAAGCTGCCATGGTAATAGGTTTTACCTTGGCAAAATGCCTTAAAGAATGGTATTTCCTTTGAATTTCGGCCACCCTTGCTCCAAATGGTTAACCAACTGAATGAACATGTAAATATGAAGATTATGAGTGAATAAACTCACAAAAATCAAGAGAAGAAAACCGGATGAAGAAAGGAGATGCTTAAGGTATGTTTTTACCTTAAAAGGTAGATTTGAACAACCTTGGTCCCTATACCTGCTTCAGCCGAGATTGATGGTTGTTCTAGGTTTAGAACACTGGGAATGAGCCATGGAAAGTTATAGATCATGAGCTCCAAGTGTAGGTAATGGAAAGATGAAGAAAAAGAGCTAAAATATGCCTTAAACCATTACCTTAGGTGCTTAAGAGATTGATTTGTCTTCCATACTCAAGATCACAGCTTGAGAGGGTTTGGAAGAGCTGATGGCTCGGCTGGAATGGGACAAGAGGCAAGAGAATGCAAGGTAATGTGTTTAAAGGAATAAAATGTTATAAAAAGGAATAGTAAATGGTGATTCACCTAATTAGGAAGATATTTAGCACTAAAGTAGAATGTGCTGTCTTCCTTCCTCCATGCCTGCCGACAACCTTAGGGTTAGAAGGGTCAATTAATTGACCATTGACCAAACTTGGTCAATTTGCTTAGAAATGCACTATTTGGGTTACTATTCACAAATAAATGTCATTTTTTATTTTTATTTTCAAACTTTGATTTAGGATTTATAATATAGTCTATCATGTCAAATTAATGATATAAATGATATACTCCAGTCTTTAAAATGACAAAAAGTCATTATCTTAGAGCTCATACACAAAAACGTGCTTTAAGGTGTTTTAGTGCACATTTTGTGTCACAGGGCGTTTCTGAGCTTAGTTTTCTTTGAGAACAGTTTTGTTGTGTTCCTTACTTCATCATAATACTTAGGAATCCACTTTGGATCCTATTTGAGGTCATACAATCTTTATGGTGTCTTAAAGCACATTTTTGGCCTTACCGATCTTAAAGCATGTTTTGCCTTGTTGAGATCTTTTAGATTGTTCCCCAATGGTATTTAGATGTTCATTAACCATCTTAGATCATTAATAGATCATTTAATTAATTTTTAAGGTTAGAGGTATTTCAACAAATCCTTCACATACTACTAAACCAACTATACCGAGTGTAAGTGTACAAGTCCACCGTTCCATTCTAACTCCATCAAAATAAATATACACCCACGAGTGCACAGGCGCAACTCGGGTTCATCATCCAAAAATTACAAAAGTACTTCTTTGCACACCGAATCTAAAGCGACTCCGCTTCTTCGATCCTCATCCTGCAAATAAAATATGGTGCCCCAAAGGGGCTCAGCAACCCTTGGCTGGTATGATTAACGTGCAGCCCGTCGGCTACCGGGATGCACACAACTAATTCTCATAATAACATGGGGTTCATTATAACAAACAACATACAAAAATGTAGCAACCTTCATTGCATAGCAACAATATACACACAACATAAATAGGAACAAATCGCTTGAGGAAACGAAACAAATAACAGTTAGCCAAATTGGTTGAGCCTAGAGAATGTTTTCATTCTCACATTAAGCCCGTTACATAACTTGTTACCGTTTGGTTTGTCGAACGTTTAACTTACCCCAAGATGTGTTGGATGTAGTGATCCAAATACACCGTACATAAATTCCCCCTAGCCCCGAACTTAAGTCAAGGTAGGAAAGTCATCAATTAGACTCGTGGGAGATTGTAATCCAAGAAGAAAAACAATCAAAACATGGAGAGAGTCGAATCTGATCCAGATATCGACACCCGAACATACACGCATGACCGGACACCTGGATTCCTCACCCCCCGGTTATACACTTGTTAGAAGTTCCATCGATGGGACTTAACATATCATTCAACTATAAGTGTTCAAGCCCAGTTAGGCACACATGGGAGATGAGATACATTGAAACCATACAATTCACAATTAATACACAGATAGTCGTAGTTAGAACGTTCTGTAAGTTGGAACGTTAAAAACCGGATACCGTTCTCTTACGTGATCCTAGCGTTGGTTAGCTAACGGGTTAGCACGTATTCGAGGTTAGACGGTATCGGACACACATGCCACAAATACAACAATAACTGTAAACTCTTTTCATGCTTTTAATCTTACAAAGTCGTAAACATTCAGAAAATAAACAAACACACAAGCCGGTGTAAACCGGTAGCAAACAGACTACAAGAAAACCATACCTTGGTCCCTGCTGCGTTCGTTGACCACCGAATGCAGCTCCTATACATAATTAGTCATGTCGGTTAATTACCTTATTTAACTTCGGATTAACTAAGTACTTCACATAATTATATTGTATACTTCCACCCTTAAATTCACTATTAATTACCCTCTTAATAGTCATTATAATTCACCAAACATGTCTTAAACAATCTTATAACATCAATATATATCAAACAATCCCCATTACCCCATGTCATTTTCTAACCTTAAACATGATTTTTAATATGGTCCGGGACTTCCTCCTTACCCTAGGTCTTAGACCATCTCATAACAATACTCTTGGGTGAATTTTGGCATTGGTCTGGGACTTTGTACCGACCCCAAGTCCCGGACCAAGGTGACTGAGAACTCTCAGGGGTGTTTAATGGGGTGGTCCGGGAGTTTGTATATAACTCAAGACCCGGACCAATCTAAAGGGGTAACTCTCGGCCATTATTTTGGTGTGGTCCGGGACTTCACTCTGGACTTAAGTCTCGGACCATGCTACAGATTTTACCATTTAGCATTTTTCAAGCCTTATTACACTTGCTCTCTTCATCCATTTTTTCCCCAAACTTCACACTTGTACTTAGGCATATTCTAACATTAATACAACACCTTAAACTTCCCTAACTCATTGTCTAAACTTTTTAGTCAATTTCTTACAAAAATTCCTAACATTTGTAACATTGTTCTTTAGGGTTCTAAGTGGTAGGTTATGCCTACAACCTCTACTAACCAAAGTGTTTCCTCACAACCATTTTCACCACACCTAAACATTATTATGCATCTTCATCTTCTTTACTCAAACTCCTCAAGGTCACATTCTCTAGTTCACACTTAAATCTCCACAAGGCATTATACCTCTTTTACTACCAAATTTTGCATAAGTCTTAACAACACTCATTCCATGACTTTGGTGTATCTAAATCACCCATTTGATCTCTAACTCCTCCAAGACAATTTCTTGGTCATTCTAGCACTCAAGAACACCTTAATTCATTTTCTCCCACCAATTTAACCCTTAACAATTCCTAGTACAACCTAGGTCACAATATTTCATTTTGAATACTTAAAACTCATAGTTTCTCAACTAAATTTTGACATAGCTCCTCTAACACATTCTTACACTCAAACACTTAGTTTTTCATCCTTAAACAACCAAAGACATTCAAATCCTCAATGAATATTCCTTACACACAAACTACACCAAATCACAATATAGTGCATAAACTTAAACTACTTGGCACTTAGGCCCTTAAATGACATGGATCTTAGGCCCTTAAATGACATAAATCTAAACATTGAATTTCCCACATATATTGCTTTCAACCTGTAAATACACACATCAATCTCATATGCCCTTATAATCCACCTTGTGGTTATTTTACTAACTCATTTTCCTTTGGCTCTTTAGGTTGTTTATAAAACAATGAAAACTCCATTTCCTAAAGTACTAAACTACATTAGGATAGATCATTTACCTTTTTCTCTTCAAGTTTTTCTCACTTTCTCTTGCTTTTCTTGATTGAAAACCGGTAAGGACTTTTGTTCACTTGTCAATCTTCTAATCAATGTAAAATTAAGGGTAATGAGTATTAAGTATCATACCTAAACCCATGGAACAAACCCTAGATTACAAGGAGTGTTTTAATACACTAGGATTGATGTTTACCTTTGGAATTTGAAAGGAGCTTAATAAGGAAGCAAGGTAGGACTCCTTCTAGTCCTTTGAGATTGAATTAAGCTAGTCAAATGAGCAAGACAAGGCATCACAATGGTGATTTCCGGCCATGTACAAGAATGAAAGGAAATTTGATTTTTCTTTGGCTTTTCTTACCTTGAAGCAAAGGAGAGTAGCAAGGTGCAAGAAGATGAGCTCTTCCCCCTTCAATGGAGTTTCTCCATGGAATAAAACTTGAGTTCTTGAAGTTTTGAAAAGAAGGAAATGAAGGGCTTGGTCTAACTAGCACAAATATGCTCTTGGATTTTGATTTGGAGCTTGGAGTTGGATTTGGCAAGAGATTGAAGATGGATAAGAGAGGTGCTGTAGAATGAACGGTTTTGAGTTGGGAGAATGAGGAAGAAGACGGTGGAGAAGGAGGGAAATGAAGATAAGTGAGGAGATAGGTAGTTTTGTAAGATATTTAACTTGTAAAGTAAATAGTACTTCTACTTTAGTTTCCTCTTCTTTTCCTAACTTGCTGGCAAATGGTGATGACTCACCACCTTAAAAACTGGCCCCCTCCACTTACTTAGGATATTTAGGAGCTAGTTGACCATTTAATTAACCAAGGTTGACTTAAAGCTAAATTGAGCACTATTCACAATTAGTGCACATATTTATGAAATTTTTGGTTTCCCATTGTTAGGCTTCCTAATGTGATACTAAGTAGTACACATGTTGATTAAAGTATAATCATGGGCATTTAGCCACTCAAAACCCATTTCTAAGACAATTTTTCAAAAATGTGCTTTAAGACTCCTTAAAGCACAATTTGTGTTTTAACTTGTTTTTGAGCTTGGTTTTCTTTGGTAAATGATTTAACATGTTCATTAGCATGTTAATGAGGTCTTGGAAAGCTCTTTGGGTCATAATCAAGGTTATCCCAAGTCTATAGCAAGTTTTTGCTTAAATTGTCTTTATGGTGTTTTATTGTGTTTTCTATGGTTTAAATTGTTTACAAATGTTTCTAAGGCACTTTCTAGCCTTATAACACCATAGTTTAACATTTAATTACCATATCTAGGTTTGGGGTATTTCAGTAGGCATGGTCGTGCAAGTGGTCGAGGAAGAGGATGCGCACGTGGTCGAGCTGCTGAGCTAGACCTTCGCCAGACCTTCGTCAGGAGGATGATGCATTTGACAACGCCGGTAGCATTCCTAATTCTCAGGTCGACAACGATCCTACGTTGCATGTCGACACCACTGAGTTTTCTTACTATGGGAGCAACCCAAACATTCATGGAGCATCTTCATCATTAGGTGTCGACATGAGTATGGATGTCGACTACTTCACACCTGTAGCAGACCTTGGTTTGTGTTCTATTTCTAACCCGGAACTCCTTATGGGGATACAGATTCCCAACATTACCATGGTGTAGAAGATCTTAGTGGTTGTACACTTGATCCTAGTTTTACGTCAACGGTTGAGAATCCTGCATCCGGTGGACCTAGGACTTATGTTCGTCATAGTCGTAGATGAAATCTTGTTTTTTTTTCATTTAGTAAACAACTAGATTGAAGGATTGTATAATTATTGTTTATGTACCCACCTTGTAAACAATGACTTTAGGTGTATGTTTCAATTTATTTATTTCATTTTTGTTGAGCTTGGGGCGTATTCTACCCTTACCAAATTCATTCTATTGAACAAGCCCACCCTTGCTTTGTGTGTTGAAATTATAAATTATATACATGTTATAAGCAAAATATTTGTGTTGAAGTTTGGAAATATATACAGGTCCTGAGTAGGAGTGTTTTGAAGTTGACAAATATTGACAAATTTTGTTTTACTCAATAGTAGTGCTTCAACATTTAGAAACTTTTGTAAATAAATCATTATGAAATCGTATCTTCAACTCGTCTTCTCAAATGACTATGACTGCGTTCGGCATGGTTGTTTTGGTCTGGCTGTTTTGTGGTTGTTTTATATGTGGCAGTATATAATTGGAGTAGAACATAGGACCCACGTGGGACCCACGCGGAGATCACCCCAAAACAACCACAAATATGCGCTCAATATGCGCTGGGCGAACGCAGCCTATTTCAATTTTACTCATGTTCATTGATTCGGACATTGAGGTAACACGGATTAAATATACTGGAATTAATAAAATTGTAATTTCCTCCGAATAATTATTATAGGAATTAGTTTTAAAAATAGACTAATAAACTAGATTTATTTTAAGAAAGAGTGTTACTTGACATTTAGGGGCCGTTGTTCCTGGGCTTAATGCCCCATTTTCAACATTAATGGACTTTATTGTTAATCTTTGATGAAACATGTCCACGAATTCTGTCAATTTTTGTCCGCGTATCGTGGTTGGGGTAGATTAAAAATAAAGGCTGGTTTTCCTGCGTTCAGGAAATAAGCTGCCTTTTTTATTTTGGAGTCCACTTAACTTTACCATCTTGTCCTCTCCTTTTCCAATTTCCGTACCATCTCCGTTCTATTACTTTGTGATACTGGAAAGGCGTCCAATCAAGGACACTCTGGTCTTTTGTTCGCAAACCCGACATTCAAGTTTAAGTTGCGAAAAGAACGACCCATTGACCAAGATACCATTAATGTGGGCTTTTTCATCTGGTATTAATCGGACATTAATGCCCAGAAAAATCAACAGCTAAGCAGCGAACGGGGCCTTATTTTTTCGGAACAAGGGGTCCTCCAAGTGAGATGAGCACTTTTCTTTTGAAAACACAAGTTGAAGTGAACGCTGAGCAAGGAATAATTGGAGGGAGACAAAAACAAACAGCCGCCTCGGATAGGGTCTTTATTCGCATCTTCTATTGGGAAGCAGGCAGATATTTGCCGCTTTCCGCGTTCCCCGTTGTCCATCTACCTCCCCTTCTTTCTTGTGCAGGTTTCTTCGGCCGGAAGGGAAGACCTTTGATAATTCTGGTTATGGTGAAAAAATTGGAGAATGGGACGAATGTCGTACCGCCATTCCTGGCCAAGTGTTACGAGATGGTGGACGATCAGGCGACGGATAAGTTGATTTCTTGGACTGATTCAGGCGATAGCTTCGTTATTTGGGATGTCACGGAGTTCTCCCGCGACTTGCTCCCTAAATTTTTCAAGCACAGCAATTTCTCCAGTTTCATGAGGCAGCTCAACATCTATGTAAGTTTCCTCCTTGAGGGCAATTTGTGTGAAGCTGGCTGACTTTGTGAGTTGCTGATTGCTATTTTCTCAGTAAATATGTTTGATCGAGTACGTTCAATGAATTTATGATAATCGTTAACTCCCGCTTCTCTGCTTTTCGAAGAGGTCGGCAATTCATCTTGGATTTAGAAATTGTGATTAAACTGGCTCCGCTCTCGATGCTAATGCGAGATGCATCCGAGAATATTGTTTACATTACAGGACTGTTCTTTTTTGGTTAGTTACTGAAGAATGTTGATTGGAAAAAACGTTCCTTCTGATTTAGGTTTCATAAGATGTATACGATGCTGCTGAACTCAGATGAATTATAACACAACGGGGTGGAAGTTAAGTGATCATTTCTTATGGTCTAGTCGCAGACCTCAATTTTGGAAGAATGATGCTCCACTCGCTAGATTGTGCTATGATTTAGACTTCGTCGTCGTATGTGTCAGCTACTGTATTAGGTCTGTAACCTTATTCATCTTTGCCCCAAGGACAGTTTAGTTGGCGTCAGGGTGGTTTATAGCGTCAATTTAACTGCAGCCGTAGCAAATGGCTGCAAACTGTATTCTCTGGTACCTGCTACATGATTTTCGCGAATTAAGATCAGATTTCAACCTACATATTAGTCTGGATGGTGTTTGGTCTACTGTCTGATTAGCATTTTTTTACTGCTAACGTTCTTAAATGACCTAGAGACAAAGTGGAAACACTGATCTGTAACAAGGGTCTTTGGCAGGAAACTCTTTTGAATGGTTGCTGTCTAGCCTAGTATTCGTTAATCTCATGCCTATCTGTATTAGTTATACAATGGCCCTGCAATCAAGCGTGCTTCCGATGTACAATAATTTAAGAGGACACGGAAAGCACAGCTTGGCAACTGAACAAGACAGTTTTAAGTGTGCTTGGGCATTGGAATTGTTAACCTATAAATCAGTAGTGTTGACATGCCTCGGTGTTACTATAGTACTCAATTGGCACAGCACACTGAGCTAGGCCTAACATAGATTGCAAGGACGAATTTTTCAGGCTTCCATGGATTGGGCATAATCTAAAAAGAAAAGAAAAAAAGTTTATAACGAGATGTGTGCGGCCTTTCTTTTTTGCCGGTTTTTCCTACTTATTTGTTTGGCATTGTGATACACCACTCCTTGAGTGAACCACCCTATAAGTGATTCTTCATATATGTCGCATCCACTTGTTTGTTTATAAGAGCATGTTTGGTATACAGTGCTGTTTCTATTTCATATTCTACTTTCATAGTGATTATCGTTCATTCTGATGCTATAATTGCCAAGAATCATTAAACACAAGTTGGACCTGGTGAAATCATATATACTATCCTCTTGTTTGACTTGAAGTTATTGCTCCTATAGTGCTTTACCTCTGAAAAGTCGATGCTTTTAGTACAACTCCTCCAGAAAGATATGACTCTGGTCATAAAGCTCAAGTTGGTTGGTAGACTTGGCACTTTGGATTTTTTTTTTATATTTATGGAAATATCTCTTTATATATATATATATTCAAAAGTGTCTGTTGTTCATGTCTTGAATAGCATATGTGCAAATCCCAGTGTGTTTATGTTGCCGCGAGTGGCAAAAGTCACAAAATGATTGTCTCCAGTCCAGATCTTCATTTATCATCTCTTTCTTGTGGTCCACAATCGATCTGATGGGGCTTTCTATTATGAATCTTAATCTAGTTGTTGATATTTTGCATGTCTAGAAGAATTTCATGTACATGACAAGAAATTTTCATGGATAAGAATCAGAATAGTAGGTTGAGAATTTCTGCTTCGAAACGCAAGAGGGAGTACTGAAGTTGATTAACTCAAGCTAATGAAAAGAGGAAATTATTGGGACATTTGTGGGAAGAATCACCAGTTCTTATATCCACTTTTCTGTCAAGTGGGTTTCTAAAGTAGTGGGAAATACTCTTCTGGCTTGACTTTGAGAGGTATTAGTCTTTAGAAAAAAAGTAATGTATTGGCGTAGGTGATAATGCACATCCTCAAACAAGTATCATCTATAAGCTTGTTTCCCGTTCTGTATGTTTGCTTGTCAAGATTACTGTAGAGTCTTGATAGAACTCTTCATGGTTGGTATTATTATTTTTACCAATATTTGACTCAATTGTTACGCAGGGTTTCAGGAAAATGGGGTTTGATCGATGGGAGTTCTACAATGAACAGTTCATAAAAGGCCAAAAACATCTATTGGTAAATATCAAAAGGAGAAAGCATCCTCATGGCTCGCCTCAGGAGAGGATAAATTCTCCAGTCATACCTGAAGACAATCGTCCAATTGAGCAGTCAGAGAAAGGTCATCATAATTCGACCCTGGTTGAAGAAGTGGAGACCCTCAAGAGCGATAAGAAAGCGCTCATGCAAGAACTGGGCCAACTCAGAGAACTCCAAGAAAACTCCCAAAACAAGCTTATTCTTCTTAGAGACCGTCTCCAAGGGATGGAGAAGAGTCAGCAGCAGCTTCTCTCTTTCCTTGCTATGGTTATTCAGAACCCGGGGCTCCTTGTTCAGCTTCTGCAGTCCAAAGAAGGTAACTGGCGGGTAGCTGAGTCTGGAAAGATAACTATCAGAGAAGACAACAGTAACAATACTACTACTCTGGCTGTAGCTAATGATGAAGACGGGATGATAGTAAGATATCAGCCACTAGAAGATGAACCATTAACAACCCCCATGATCGCTTCGACAGTTAAGGTGGAGAACGGAATTGAACCAGATAGTCTGTCATTTGATCAAGCGGCAGAGAACAAGGACTTGTGCATGAATCTGGATTTCTCAATGGACGAGAACTTTCTTCTGTCCGAGCAACCTCGTGCCCCGATCATTTTACCGGAGCTTGATCTGCGAGCACTGGAGCAGTTTCTTATGAGTAGTCCTGGTCGTGATGATGCTGAAATTGCTAAATTGGATGGTGAAGGGGAAGATGATGGCGTGTTTGTTTCCGAAATGGATTTGGAATCATTGATCTGTGGGACGCAGACAGAGGAGGAAGGTCCTGACAATTTGGAGTTTCTGACTGAGCAGATGGAGCTCCTGTCTCCTGCGCGAGATGGTAATAGCGAATAGGTATAAATGTGATTATTTTGATGCAAAAGCCGTGGAATTTTGTTGATAGTTTTTTCCCGCGAGTAAGATTCTTATATTGGCCGCTTAATATTAAGGTGCTGGCCCGGTTGAGTTACTGCTCAAAAACAGTACAGCGCAATCATGGAGTACTCTGTATTCTTGGTATGATGTACAGTGTCAATTCCATATTTTCAGGATGTGAGATCAACCTAACAATGTTTTAAAGTGGCATTTCTGCAGACGCATTTTTCAGGGCACTAAATGAATCTGCCGCACTTCCAAATACCAACAAATGCAAATTCTTTGCACAAAATAAGTACACAAGACATGATATTGTAGAAATGAAAATGTTGTACACAGAAATCATAATAAAGAGGCAACAACTACTGATTGGATCTTCCTATGAACTAATTCAGGAAGTCTAAAATTAAGCTTGGAAAAGCTTAGCCAGGCCAAAAGCAGCAGCAGAAGCAAGAGCTCCGATCAGGGCGGTCTGAAAGGCGCTACTAATAGGCTTGTCACCAGTGAAGCGGCCTTTTGCGTAACCAAATACCAGCAACGCCAATATGGTTATAACAACAGATGCGTACACAGCGTTCTGAGCCCCAGGGATGAATATGTAAGGAGCCAAAGGAACAAATCCGCCAATTATGTAGGCCACAGCGATGGTGAACGCGCTCTGCAACGCTCTCCTTGGATCCGGTTTCTCTAACCCGAGCTCAAACCTTCAAGAAATTTAACCAAAAGAGAAAATTGCACATTATCACCTCACCGTAGGAAAGATAAAACGATTGGTATTATGATTGGTTTTTCTTTTCCAGCTTTTTCTGGAAGCAAATTAAAGATAAGTTGGGACCTTTGTAAAGTGAACATTCGTCAGGAGTCATTGACACTTAACAACTGATAGAATGTTCACTTGAGTAAGTGATGATCATGATAAGATTCTTGAAAATGATTGTAACAAAAAAGAAGAGGATGGTGACGAACCTATTAGTTTTAGGTGGTATGAAAAAAGAGGGGATGACCACCACCATGCCCTCTAGACTACATGAACATGACAGAAGGCGGTAAAAGGGTAGTCAATCAAAGTAGATAGCTAGTAGTGGGAATTGAGCTGGTCCTATGGATTTTGTCTGCATGTCCATTACGAATCGTCGTTGAGGGTGAGTGAGTTGGATGGCATGTTATTGGGATGATTGTAATAAGATCCACAGATATTGCTGCGACAATCATGTGACTACCACAATGATAGCACTAGTGGGAACTTTGTACGGTAGATGCACTGTTTCCTACAACAATAAGTACGGTATAATGGTATATATATGTATATATGCTGCAAGTCTACTGGCCGTCTTATAGAGCAGAGCAACACATAACATAACCATGGAGAAAATAATAACCTAATGACTTTTGTTAGTGTAAGAAGAAAGGGATACTTTCATGCTCTCTCGCCAGTCCCCACATGCATATAATCATGGCGGGCAAACAAAGTCAACCTTGTTATTAATTAGCATTTAAAAAACACCCCATTTCGAACTTTGATTAATGTGGTCAGTGGTCACATGTGAAATCAGACATGCGCAACTTATGGACGTGCTTGATCAAAAAGTGAGTGTGAAATAGTGGCAACTAATCTTAAAATATGTCCACATGCAGCCTTCTTGCTACTAAGGGATATATTTAAGATTCCGTATCTCTCAAAGGGCCGAAGAGGTAAGGACAAGGTATGGACCTTATCAATCTAATAATTCAAAGTTCAAACTGGCCTTTAACCGAAGTTTTGCACTAGTGGTCCACAGAACAATAAGCCCTCACTACTGATTGGTTGATTCTCCTTACCATGCAAACCCTCGCTGCAGGCTGATAATGATACAATGCATGAGCACGGTGCAATACTGTTCTCTTTTCCTTAATTTTTTTGTTTAACTTTTACCAAGGAAATCAGAGCAACAAGATTCGTTCAGAAGATTCCCAGAGACCCGGATCAACAGTTTAAAGTGCTCTTTGATCCATCCTATCAAAAGTCCTAATAGTGACAAAAAAAGACACAGTAAGCAAACCACCGGCCACTGTTGTTTCCACATTCAGAGTTCCGTCAGTTTGGCAGCTTGCCGTGTATTTTTCTTTTGGAACTATATAGAAATTAATCGTAGAGTCAGAAAGTGGAATGTTTTCCCCTGTCACGATTCTAAAACAATGAAGACTGCAATATTCCGCACTCGGCGGCTAGTAGCACCCACCCACCCACACCCACCCTCTCTCCCTGCAAATAGAGAATCGCTAGCTCCCCTACCACTATAATGTGCAGTCATATGAAATAAAAATAATCCTACCTTAACCCCTTTTACTAATCCTAATTTCTAATATTCACAAAAGTTAGGAAGATTCACGTGACACATACATGAAATTACGCATATGCATAACATCATTTAATCAACTCGATTAACAATGAGTATAATTAACTTACTTCATCATAAAATCGAGCCAAGCTTGTGGTTTCCTCCGTAGTGCGGTGATGACTGGTGCATACTCGTGTGGCAGTATCCCGTACTGTGATAGTATCTCTGCTATCTCCGCCGCCTCTGTATAATTTGTAGATCAACTCCCCAGTTAATTAATTAATTCTCTCCGTTATATAAATTAGCAAGAATATATATACTCTTAGTTAGTTTACAGTATATGTATACGTGCAGGAGGTAATTATTTATTAATTACCAGTATCAGGTACAGCTATGATCTCTTCCTGCTCTCTCTTTAGCTCCCGTTTGTAATGATCCGCTTCACTCTTTGCCGCTAAATACCTGAATCAATTAGACAATTATAGTAATCTAACTAAGTTAGTTAGGACCTAGGTGGGGTCACGTGGGGTCACGTGACCCCACGACTTTTTGTAAAAAAATTAATTATAGTAAGTTTTAATGTAATTTTTTATAAAATAGTAGATATTTTATGTCTTAGTGATCCCACAAATATCATAAAAATTTAACTATAGAAAATTCTATTTGTCAGTGACCCCATAATTTTCAATCTCTGGGTCCGCCACTGTAACTAACTACATTAATTAATTCCCTCTAGCAGAAATTCAGTAGTCATTTGTAAGTACGTATATGGTTAACCTCGTATCCTTGCTTAATTGTCGAATTAAATTGAATTTGATCAATAGATGGACCAGAAGTAGTATATGGAAATCAAATCTAAAAGTGTGTGGAGGAATATTAAATAAATAAATAAAAAGAGCTTAATTAGACGAAGTCGTATATACCCGCCGAGTCCCATAGAGATGGCACCGGCAGCGACTTCGGCGATACCAGCGGTGAGGACAATGGAAGATGACGCATTGGCTCCCGACAAACCAGCGGCGAGTGCGAACGGCACGGTGAGACCATCAGACACTCCGATAATGATGTCCCGGACGACTTCTCCGGACGTGAAGTGCGATTCCTTGTGCTGCCTCAGCAACGACTTCTCCATCTCCGTAGTGGTAGTATTCACATCCGCCATATGAATTGATTGTTTGATGGACTGATTGATTACGTGCAACAACACCTATGTTCTGCAATTAAATATGTTTCAGTTTTAAATCGGTAATGCGGATTGCGGAATTAGTTGTGGCTCTAGAAAGAAGATCAATGACAACGACGATGCAAAGTGAATGTGTAGTGTAGAGATGTTAATGAAATCGGTAAGTAAAAGCGGTACGAAATCAATGGTTTACGCGATTACTGCGAGAATGAATATAAGGAAGCAATCAGCAGCATTCACGATTCTTCTATCTTTTTTATAAGGCTTGGTCCGTTTTCTCTGAATACGTCTCGTCCTCACTTTCTCTTACTCTGAATGAAAGAAAGAAGAGAGAGTGGGAAATAGGTGAAGGATTCAAATTCACTACGAGCGACGTGTGGTGCGGTGTATACTAATACTCGCGCGTGCGTCGTCGTGAGAATGTTGCCATTTGTAAACGACAAAAAAAAAAAAAGAAGATAAAAAGTGAAAGAGAGATCAGGTGGACGTTAGTGGGTGGCGTGTGGCGAGCGCAGGCCGGCGTGTGGTCTGTCCCTCGTGCCGGTCTCTAGTGCACGTGGCTGCTTCCTATCGATACGTTAGGCATGACAAATTTTTATTGCACAACCGGTTGTATGTTGAGATCGTTTATTTTTAATTCAAACGTTGTTCAAGTTTTTGTATTAATTGTTCATATTGATGTAAAAAGGTTCATGTAAAATATCAACATATTTGAACTAATATATGTTAGTTTGGACTCTTTTATTTGATTATATTGACTGATATATTTTATTGTCATTTTATTCTCACCCCTCTATTTTTTTAATTACCGTGACTTTATATTACATTATTTATAATATCACACAGATTAATAAAATTTAAAAAAACAACAAATTTACAAATAAGTTAATCTCTTTATTAAAAAATGTAAAACATATATAAAATATGAATGTATATAAATTTATTCACATACAAAGGTCACAAAATATAATATATTATTAAAAGTTACAATTTTATTAAATAAATTCACACAACATTATCAAAAATTTTGAAATTTTTGTTCTCTTTTCATTACACTTTTATATTTGTAAGATATATAAAATTATAGAAAATAACAAGTTTAGAAGTTGCAATTTATACTTAAATAGTAAAAATTAAAATTTTATTAGTTATAAATATTGTTATTTTCTTTGCTTTATCATATAGATTTTTTTACTGTAAAATCTTTTTATAGTAATATATATTTGTGTATTTTTCCTTTTATTTTTTAAATAAATTGTAGTTTTAAACTGTAATATAATATTTATAATTGTAGTACAGAAAATGGTAAACATACTGCACATAACTAACTTAACTAACTTATGCTACAAATATGCCGCACTACCAAATAACAGTTTTCAAAACAACTACAAATATGCCAGCACAAAACTGTCGGTAAATATACTACAAATATGCCAGCACAAAACAACTACCTAAATATACTGCAAATAGACTGTCAAAATAGCCAACGAAACAAATACTTAATTAATGACATAATAATACAAGTTCAAGACCCATATTATGGTGTGCATGGGATAATTCTGGATCATAAATTCTACGGCATTTTATTTCAGCAATTAAGGGTATACTAGACCAAAATAGTGATGTATAGTATAATATTTTAATAAAGGATGAGAATAATTCAGATTTATAACAATATGAGTGTTTATACTTTATACCCAAAATCAAGTTCTCACTATAAGGGGGTCTAACAACGCATGGGGATTATTCGGTCAAGAGTGCTTATCATTCAGATGTCGTCTTCTCTCGCGCTTCTCAGGCCTCTTCCTCTGTGGGACACAATTCGGATCTGGGGTCTGCGGCGCAGCGTTTTTGGAAACTTGATCTCCCCCCTCGCGTTCGGATTTTCGCCTGGAAGCTTCTGCATGGAGCCATCCCATGTAATGCGACATTAGCCTCTCGTCTGCATCGCCCGGATTTAGCGCCATGCCCTTTTTGTGGTGCGAGCGACACGGTTCTTCATGCTTTCTTCAGATGCCCCACAGTCCAACCTTATTGGCACCGTATGACAGTGACTCCACCACCGCCTCTCCTGTTAACGGATGCGGCTTTTACAGACTGGTTCATGCATGCTTGTTTAACTTTCTCCACGCTTTCCCTGTCACGAATCCTTTCACTTTTGTGGAGACTTTGGTTTGCTCGCTGCCAGTTCACCCATCTTCGGGTGTCTTCTTTTGAGGCAGGATGGTTTTATGCTGATAGCTACCTTCGTAATAGTGCTGCTGCCACAACCTCTTCAGGCTCTGTGGCTTTGTCAGCGCATCGGGCTACCCATCCTACCTGGCCAGAGATTATGGTTGATGCAGGTGTTGCTAAGTTTGGAAATTTTGGCCTCTCCGCAGTAGCCTTTGTTCAGGGATCCGTGGTGGGGGCAGCAGCCATGGGCGGAAAGTTTATTAACATGCAGCCTTCCCACGCTGAGGCTTTGGCGGTTGCTTTAGGTCATGCCCTCGCTCACCATCTGCACCTCCAGGAGTTTCGTCTCTTGTCTGATTGTAAAGCTATTACTGACTACATTTCTGATTTTCAAGTTAAGGGATTGGATGCTGCGACACAAGACTTACTTCATTCTACTCTTGCACATCTACGCCCTTTTCCTAATGTAATGTGGTTTCACATCCCACGTGTTGACAATGTAATAGCGCATAACCTAGCTTCTTATGCTAGCAATGCTCAGCTCCCTCGGAGCTGCTGGAAGTCCTCTGACTTCCCAGACAATATACGGTCACTTTGTTCTTAATGATATTTACAACTTTTCAAAAAAAAAAAGTTCTCACTATAAGGTCTCGTTTGTCAGCGGGATTACTGCCCGAAACGACATTAATGTCGTAGAGCTTGCAGCTAAGATTGGACAAGAGGACGATTCGCGGGATGATTAACAGACGAATCGTGCTTGAGGCAGCTCTATCATAAAGGTCAAAATACCAGCGTTTGGAAAGTAGGATCGTTTTGCCAACAATTCGTAGAATAGTATTACTTCTTTGCCCTCAATTTCATACGGGAACCGTACAAGTTGGGCAATCCCTACTTTCTATCACGAATTCAATTTTTGGGAGCACCCTACATGAAAAAGCTATTTTGGCTACTGTTGAATTGCCACTACACATATTGGTATCTAAATTTAAAAATTGCTACTGATTTTTAATGTTATTAACAAAGTGGTTGCTATTGAGCTACATAAGCAACAACGGTAGCTAAATTTTGTAACCAGTAACCAAATATCTACTACCTTACAAGATTACCACCACCAATAGTAACTATTTTATCTTTCATCTTGGTTCTTTCAGTAAAAATAATTTTGCTACCAATATCAGAAGCTAAATTAAGAAATTGTTTGTTATGCCCCATATTTTTTAATTTTATTTTATTTCATTCCGTTCCTAATTCATTGAGGGAGTTTTAATCGTTCTGATCGTGGTTATATTAGCTTCGGGAAGGAGGGTTAACATATTCTTTTGTTTTGTTATCAATTAATGAGTTAGGAAATTGTTTTCTATTTATTCTTATTTCCTAACTTCCCTTTTTTATATTTCTAACTCTTATTATTCCTCCTTCCCATTTCAACTTCTCGCTCTTCCCCTCATGACAGTTTTTGTCATTCTCCCGCTCTGCAAAGTATAATTCTTCCTCCATTTTTCTCTTCCTCCTAACTCTTCCATTAAGCAAATTAATTGATTCCGGCGTGGATGATTCGAGTCCGTCAGTCCCGAGTGCGAGGATTCCGAGTGTGAGATGTCGTTCTTCTTCCAAGTCCCTTGCTCATCCTTCTGGTGTTGGTTTCCTTCAAAGGTTCGAGTGTTCGTGATTTTGGGTGGGCATTCGAGTAGAGATTGTTGTCGGGTCCGCAGAGATGGCTTTGCGTCGGATGTGAGGTAGGTGGTAGAGGGATTCGGTTGTGTGTGTTCGTCCACGGGGAATTCTGATTTCGTTCGTTTTCCGTATATGTTTGTTCATTTGCTTTTCTGATTTTGGGTGTTTCTGATCTATTCCTAAATGGTGTTTTCGGTGTGCAAAAACCCCGTGGTTTTGTATTTTGTTTTGAGTATGTTGAAATGTAATTTTATGTTGTGGTAATGGAAATTTGGCACTCTGGTTTTCATCTGTTTTGCCATCTTTTTTCTGGAAATTTTGTTGTGTCCGGACAGAAGGGTCGGACGGTGCCCTGGACATGTGTATTTGGCGACGGTTATGTGGTGTCCGGACATCCGTCCGGACCTGTAAGTCCGAACGGGATGCGAGGACGAATTCTGGGATTATTCTTTGACTTGTGTCCGAACATGTAAGCCCAAACACAAGTTCGGACACCTCGTAACTTTTTCTCGGAATTTGTCTGAACTTCTAAGTTCGGACAAATGTTCGGACGCCTTTTAGTTTCGAAATTGACCTGCGTCCGGACTTGTGCCCCGGACGTAAGGTCGAACGCGTGTATTGTTTCCAAAATCGACTTATGTCCGGACTTGTTACCCGGACGTAAGTTCGGACGTCTCTGGATTTGCGTTTTACTTGCGTCCGGACTTCTTACCCGGATGTAAGTCTAGACGCGTTGAAGTTTCATCCACGGAGTGTGTCCGGACATGTAGGGTCGGACGCATGTCCTGACACATGACTGTTTTTGCCTAACTTCTTCGTATTAACTTCGTTTTGAGTGCCGTTTGCGGCGTTGGTTTCCTTTCAGTGTGTACTATCTGTTTTGATGTGTTTTAGCTTATGAATATGAGTTTTTGCATTCTGAAAACCTTTGCTAAGTTTTTGACCTTTGTCCTACTCCAAAGGAGCGTTTGAGCTTCTGATGTCTGTTTGACTTTCGTATGTGTTAGTCGGTATACGACTCTCGTTTTGTTAAGGCTTTCGATCTGTTTGATTTGTTTCTGTCATCTGTTCTATTCTGTTAAGGCTTCTGCTCTGTTTTTCAAAGCTTCTGTTTTAAGACCTAGATGTTTAGCTTCCGAGCCTTGGATAGTCGGGTCGGGTTGTCCCATAGCATGCCGCATAGGAATTCTTTCTGTTTTGCTCCTCGGGTTCCCTTCTGTTCTCTCTCTCAGAGTCCCCTGGATATTTAGTGACCGACGGGTCCATATTCGTCTCAACAACTTCTGTGTGGGATCTGTGGATCCATAGGGCTTTATTGTTCTCCCTTCTGATGTGTCAGCTGGTGTCTAGCGTCCCACCTCTGTTTTGTTAAGCTCTCTGTTTCTGTTCTGATCTGCTCCTTAACTGATTTGGGAAAACTTCTTCCTCTGTCTGATTTTCGCTTCGACTTCTGATCTGTTTTGGTTAAGCTATGTATTCGTACATATATATGTATGTTCAGTATATGTTTTGAGCATGCTCAGCTAATGAAGTTTATCACCAGCTGAGCTATAGTTTGGCTCACCCCTATTTCCGTCCGATTTGCAGGTTTAAGCTTTCACCGAAGATTCTGCTTTACTTTCGGTGTCGTTTTTCGTCTTGCATTCGTAATTGTGGCTTGAGGCCCCTTTGTATTTTGTTTCAGTTATGTATTATAGTTCGGCTTTCGCTCTGTATATGTAAGCGCTTGCTTTGTAATCATGGTTTCAATTAATAAAAGTGTACGTTGTTTCGATTTGGGTTTCGTGAGTTAGAGCCTTGTGTTATTAGGTAGTAGATATGCGGCGTGTAACGTCCCTAACTCCTAGGGTGGTTTTGGGGTCGTTACATTGTTGCTGCTGGTTGCTGCTGATTTAATAATGATAGCTATTATGCTACTATTTGAGCAACAGTAGCAAAAAAATATTATAACTAGTAGCTAACTTGCTACTATCTTAAAAGTTGCTACAACCAAATAGATAAGCGAAATTATAAATTACTAATGACACTTGATTACAGTTGCTATTGTGCTACTATTTGGGTGATGATATCAATTTTTTTCACAAGTAGCTAAATTGCTACTATCTTGAATGCTAATAAATTTTCAGTTGATATTATGCTAGAATATAAGAAATGATAGCTAATACTCTTAAGCAGAAGTCAAAGTTTAAGTTAAAACCAATTTTAACCTCAGCGAAGTTGAAACCTAATGGGTGTTACCGCCACACTCACCAACTTAGTGAGCGCTAAGGCTAAATAAAAAAAACTTCAACCTTAACCGGAACAAAAATAAACAATTAAGGTAATAACATCTCAAAATTAATTTCAAAACTTCAACACAAAAATTATAAACCATCTAAATATTTTAAATGAATCGAGGTGAAGTCTATGTCAATTCCCAAACCCAACTCACACGCTTTACATTTAGATTAGCTTCATTACCTATGACCAGAAAACATAAACAACACATAAAGGGACCGCGCAAATCAGGGAAACTGAGTAAACCACTGCTTCACCATGAAAAATTCATTTTTTTGTAAACGTTTGTCAGATATGCCACACAACAATAACAAACCAATTAATAACAAACAAATCAACAACATTAGTCTAAATTTCATTTCTAACTCTTCTAATTCTCACAACATCCCATATACTTTACATTATTTACACTCTTGCCACATTTTTCTTTATGACATTACAACCTCACTCCAAATACCTTATATTATAACATTTCCTCTCTTATAATGTTATAACCCAAATTTCACCAACTATAATAATTATTTCCGAACAGACCCATTCTATTCCAGATTTATTCCACTCACCCCAATCTTTTTGGAAATTATAAATTCACCCCATATGTTATCACATTGTTACACATTCATTCCTTTAACTTTATGCTATTGTATACTTAGTTATATAACTCCAAAATAAGCCCAATCTTTTCCAATAATTTCGAACAGACCCCTAGGCTATTCTAAATTACAACTCCACCCCAATACTTTCATAATTTACACATTAACCCCACGAGTTTATAAAACTTACAATTCACTTCTAATCTTCATTAAAATTGCTATTTTTATTATTTCTTCACCTAACTTGTTCAATACTCATCCCTTAGTCAAGGTTGACCACCAAGGTACTGCCTTGACCCAAACTTTCTCATGATTACAGTTTCACACCAATCTTTTCTAGGACTTTCATTTTAGTCCTTAATTTTTACTTAACTTACAATTTCTCATCATTAGCTCCTCAAACTTGGTCAATACTTTGACCCCACCTATTTTTCACCTAATATTTTGCATAGACCCCAAACTTTGTAGAAATTATGAAATGACCCCAATTCTTTCTTAGAGTTTTCACTTAACTCCTTAAATCATTTAAACTTGTAATTTGCATCCCTAATTCATTCCAAGGCCTAACTTTCTGCCCTTGTGCAGTTTAATACCCCAAATAATATTTATTTACACCCATAAACTCACATAACACCCCCTTGTTCATTAGAACATTCCTTAACACTTTAAATGTCATTTTTGACATTAATCTCTAACTTAACATTACCTAACCCTTAGGTATTCTTATTCAAACTTCCTTAGGTGTTTGTAACACTTAAAATAATCTCTTTTACTATAGGTT
The DNA here is from genome assembly GCA_023374045.1 of Limonium bicolor. Lineage (NCBI taxonomy): Eukaryota > Viridiplantae > Streptophyta > Magnoliopsida > Caryophyllales > Plumbaginaceae > Limonium > Limonium bicolor. The sequence goes on along the minus strand of CM041776.1, from coordinate 251,523,249 downwards.
TACTCGCCCACCAGAAGCTACCCAAAAGCTTAACTTAAAGTGCATAAATGTACTTAAACTTTCATAAACTTGGCCTAATGACATGGCCTTATTACAAACCGTAATATAACTTAAATTTACACTTAAATGGTCTCAAAATATATTTAAATCTCGGCCTCACATCTGTTTACCCAAATTTTTATGGTATTTGCACATTTAGCCCAAAATGTCTTAACTTTGACAATTATGTCATTAAATCATTTAAGTGAGTAACCAAAGTTGGCTATATCATTTCCTAGCCATTTTAGGGTCAACCTTGACCATTTTTATCAGTTCACTCACGGATTCAACATTAAACACAACACTAAAATACCTTAAGCATAAAAGTGAGCATTAAGGTTTTACCTTGTATTTTGAAGCTTAACATTTGGTTTCCTCCACTTAATCTCGGTTATATAGCATAAATATAATGCTAATTCAGATTTCTACATTAATCAAATGCTTAGGAGGTGATTAACCAAGATTTAGGGTTAGATTTATCCTTACCCTTGAAGAACTCCTTAAAGGATGATTCTAGGATGAAATCACCCACCTCCAAGGGATCTAAGAGTAGCCACGGTTTTTTAGCATGAAAAGGGGAAGAAAATGAGTGGAATGGATCAAGGAAATCAGCCATTAAAAGAGTAGAAAGGAAGATGGAGTCTTAGAACATATTTTTACCTTAAGAAGTGATCTTGTCATCCTTTGCTCCAAAGATTGAGTTTCAGCAGAAAATGAGGGTGTTCTTGCAAGAGGAACTCGTGCTGATTGAGAGGTGGGAGTGGGTTGGAATTTAGTTCATTGGATAGACATTGGAAAGATGAAGAGAATGGTATATCATGTGACTTAAGAGTGGAAAAGGCTAGAAGATCACGAGTTTGTGCTCTGGTTTGAATTCCCTTGGAGATATCCGATATGATGTTCTCCTGTAACACCCCTAACCCTAATCTCGTATTATCGCAAGTAGAGGTGGCAAAACGGGTTCGTGGGTTGTGTTGGGCTAAACCCAAACCCGACCCGTTTATTAAACGGGTTGACCTGACCCAACCCGTTTAATTAATCGTGTCCAAATATGAAACCCAAACCCGACCTGTTTATTAAACGGGTTGACTTGTTTATTAAACGGGTTGACCCGTCTGACCCAATTAATTAATCATGTCCAAATTTGAAACTGAAATCCGCATATATTAAACTCAAACCTAACCTGTTTAGTTATATATAAGAAAATAATTTGACTAATTAACATTAGTTTTGTCATTCTATGATATTATTAACTTTACTTTAAATTAAAATACTTAATTTTTAATATTTTTATATCTTATTTATATTAAAATTTGATAAAAATAATTAATCTATAATTTATAATATATATTTATTTAATATAAATTACTTAAACGGGTTAGCGGGTTACATATGTTAAACCCAAACCTGACACGGTTATTAAACGAGTCGTGTTCGGGTTGACCCATTTATTTAATCGTGTCAAATTTTAAATCCCAAACCCACTAACTTCGTGTTGGGTTCGTGTTGGTCAAACGGGTCGTGTTGAAATTGCCACCCCCTCGTAAGTCGTAGCATAATTAAAGACGTAATTCACAGTGGAAAATTTCAACTAACTGTCATATTGGTGTTACACGCCGTCACTCACCCTTGTGAGTAACTAGGCAACCACATACCGTCATACTAAACCTAATACATATAGCGGCTGTGACGACCAGATACTGGCCAACCATAATTTACAACACAATCCCAAAACCGAACAAGTGAGCTTCTAACCAGATACATCTAAATCTCCATAACATAATACATCCCATGTCTAATAATGCGATACCAAAAATACGCTAACTACCCAGCGTCCCGCACTCCGGCTTCACGATCTGATCAACAACCTGTAATGTGTTGGCCCAAACGGGCTCAGCAAACTATGTCGGTATGCTAAAGTGTAATCTTAGAATCAATTGGATCCCTTAGGTCATTTAGCCATCTTAAAATGTGGTTCATTTCATGCTTTTCCAATTTACAATGATAATGATTTGTTGTGAACGTTATAAGTAAACACACAGCAGTCCATCCAATAAGATCACCACATAACCAACCAATGAATCAAATAAAACAATACCAAACGAGATACATGTTTTAGCTAACCGTTCTTATTACTCATCCTTAAGGCCCCATTATTCTCTTAACCAACCACTTAACCATCTCAGTTAAATACCGCCTCGGGTGTCAAGTTAGGACAACCCTTAATAACTTATTAGTGTTTGATAACACTGGACGGAAGTCCCTGGGAATCAATAAATGGAACCATTTGCCAGCCAACCCTTTGGTCCCGGACTTATCTCATTTGCATGTGAAGGCGTCCCATTCGGCCGAAGCCTACACCAACAGCGGTGCCCTCCGACCATCATCGAATGTGGATGTATGGATTTCCTTGAGTGGCCTCATGATAGTAGTCCCTCGTAGTGATCACGCCGCGCAACCAGTTAGTCGAGACTAACTGGATTTCCCATCCAAACCCGTCATGTGACTAAGTTACTTTAACCATTAACCTAAGATCAAATTTTTAGGTTTAAGACTACATTACTTGACTTCCAATTAGGTTCTCATGATACCTAAAGGTCATCTAAGTCATGTTCAAGTTTAGATGTATAAACTTCCAGTCTAAAAGACGTTCACGTATAATCAAACATAATGGTGTCGAGTAATACAATTTACATGATCACATGCATAAATTATAGATATCACTCTTAAATAGTTAAACACACAACGTCTGAACCCAAGGAAACCCTCAGGACGTTCAGACCACACAATTAACATACTGTTTTCCGTTAAACAATGCTAGTGTGACGTATCATGCTTACCCTCTATCTCTTTCGAAGTCCGTATCTCGAATCCGTACCTCTGGAATGTATAACTCTAATATCAATATTCATGTGTCGAGTCTATTTAATCATCCAAGAATAAGTTCTAACCCTTACTCAGTAATTAACCCCTTATCCGGTTATTTGTTTGGCTCAGTTTTCCATTAAATCTCGGGATTTAATTTAATCATACTCTATAGTTGTAAGAGTATAATATTTAGTAGCGTAATTGAAATACCCCGAAATTAAAAATAGTGATTAATTAGGCTAATGATGATTTTAGAGGCTTAATTACACCTAAATAAACATGAGGGAACAAATCCCGAAGAAAACAGATCCTTAAAACGGATTAAAAACACAAACGAACCTTAAAACGTGTTTTTCGAGGTAGCCGGGAAAACGCGACTTTAAGCGGGTTAAATAGACCCGTAATAATTTTAGTCAATCAAATGTCTATATCTAGATATTACCGAAGGTCTAAAACCAATAAAATTAATTAAACGAGAAAATTCCGGAAAACGGGTTCCGGTTAGTGAGTAATGTAAAAATTGGAAGTTGTGGGGTGATAAGTGTAATAAGAGCAAACTATTCTGTCCCACTTGCAAATAAAAAAATAAAAAATCTGTAGAGTGTGTGTGTGTGTGACCGGATTTCCCCCCTCTCACTCACTCTCTTAATTGTCTCTAATACACATAAGGACAAAACAATAAAATAAGAGAAAGAGAAAAAAAAAACACTTACCTTACTTTTACTCTCTCTCCTCTATTCCTCCCACACTGCACCGTACTCCCTCCTCTCTCTGATTTCTCTTCTTCCCCATTGAGCTCTAGCAATGGCGATTTGAACAACCCAAAGGAACTCCATCTTCTTCCTCATATTTGAGCACTCAATCCTTGACCAAAAATCACAAAAATTATACCGTTGGATTCCTCTTGCCAAGGAGATCATCTTCCTCCTTTCAAAAATCGAAAAGCTCACACTTCATCTCCATGGGTATCACCCTTTTCGAAGCTAGAGACCACCATTGTAAGCCTCTTCATCTCATTGTCGTTCCGAGGTAAAAAGAAATCCGAAAATCTCTCATTTCTAGCTCTCATTTGTAATATTAGAATTTCTAGATTTTTGAGCTCTCTTGTCTTCCATGTCCAGCCGATTTTTAATCCTTCAAAGGTGATGGAATATTGTCCTTGTGTTGGCCAAACACTCCCTGTAAAGATTGGTAAGGTAATGCCTCACCTAAACAAAAAAAAAACATGCTCTTAAAGTTATAGGTTAATCTAAGGGTTAGTCATTGGGATTACTGTGTTTTAGTGGGCTGTAGCATTACCGGTTCAGTAGAGCAAGAACAAGAAGAAAGAAAAAGAGAAGAAGGAAAGGAGAAGATAAGAGAGGAAAGGAAAGCTAGAAATCCAAGGTAAACATCCTTGCCATGAGTTGATTTGTGTGACCCCCGAAACAGATTTTAAATGCTTGAGTATGAGAAGTTTACATTGTTTAGTCTAGCCTAATGCTACTGCAATGAAATGATGGGAATGGAGTAATTAGTAATGTGTATGTTGATGAGTAAAGGTTTTGGAGCTAAGAGAATAAATGTGTAAGTGCTGGGAAATTAGTGTTGTTGTGTCTTGGAATTGTGTTGATTATGTATGTAAATAAACAGAGATGTAAACTGAGTTGAGCAAGTAAAATAATGCTTGGGAAATGTTAAAGAAAACGGGGAAACTCTATCAAAATTTATGTAGGAAATTGAGTAGCTTAAGTGTGTGAATTGAGAAGAGAATAACCTAAGTAGTAACTAGGTGTGTTTTGGAGTTGTTGTGGGAAGTTGACCATTTTGAAAACAGATTTGAGAAAGAGCTAAGTAATGGGAAGAACTAGGGTAGAGGATAATGCATTTTGAATGCTAGTGATAGCATTGAATGAAGAAACAAAGAGTGGCAAGAATGAGTTAAAAATCTGTAGCATTAAAGAAACAAAAACTAGTATAAGTGCTGAAATGAAAACTAGAAAATTGTGTAGATTAACATAGGAATGAGCAGTGAGTTTAGTAGATGGTTTAAGGAGGTTTAAAGTACTAAAATTGGTGTTAAGCATGTTAGTAATGTTTTAGGGAAGATTAGGAAAGAAATGGGTGAAGAATGAAGCAGAAAAACAAAGTAAAATAAGTATACTGGAGCCGACTGACCTTGGGACCGCCCTTGGCAAGGTCGATCGAGCTTGAATTTGCAAGAACGGAAGTCTACTGACTTCGACCGACCTTGGGACCGAACTTGGCAAGGTCGGTCGAGTCGTAATTTGTGAAGACAAAAGTCTACTAACTTCGACCGACCTTGGGACCTACCCTGCAAGGTCGGTCGAGTCCTAAATTTTCAGAAACAGAAACCTACTGACTTGGACCGACCTTGGGACCTACCCTGCAAGGTCGGTCGGGTCTGAATTTTCCAGAATTGTAACTTACTGACTTCGACCGACCTTAGGGCCGACCCTGGGTAAGGTCGGTCGAGTCATACAAAAAAATAATAAAAAAATAAAAAATAGTAATCTGTATATATATATATATATATATATATATATATAGTAGTACACCATTGATGGAGTAAGAATGGTAAGAAAACATGCACATGAGTAAGAAAACAAACTTAAGGGATGAAATGATTTTCATAACCACTTATGAATTGTAAGAACTAGTAAATGTACATTGGAAGTATTAATGAAAGAATGAGTTAGGACTTAGGTCAATAATAAATCATTGACCATACGACTCCATGTATGTTATAGGACTCAAATAGTTGAACACCGAAGGAAAGTCGGAGTTCGAGTACGACGGTGAACGGTATGATTTTCTCATGCCCCGTATGCTACCTTGGCTACCTGATTTGTGTGGTTATGTGATCACCTAAATAAGATAAATGCACGAATTGGGTTTTTAATGCACTTACTTGTGCTTGTATTATATTGTTCTTGTTGTAATGTCTTGAACTCTTAGTTTGTATAATTCATGAAATGTATGAATGAGAATGAAGTGTTGTGTGGCCTTGATGTGTAGTGTACTAACCCATTGTATGGGAAGAGGACTTCTAACCATTTCCTAACTAGCTAACATTTCTAACATTGAAAAATTGGTAAATTGGAATGAGTAGAAGTCCGATATAGTTTCGGCCACGCGTGAGGATAAGGAGACACAAGAGGTTGGATCCGAATCCTAGCCTTAATCTTTTCCATGGACCAAATCCCTTAGTTGGGTAGCATCCTAGATTAGTGAGCCACCTTAAAGCCCGGTGGTGGGATATCGTAGTCCCTGCCCGGAGGTCATACCGAGTTGACTTGAGTAAGTAAGTAAGAAAAGTAATTGTATGAGTAAAAATCATGGCTAGTGTAAGCCATTGATCAAAAGTAAGGAGCAAAACACACCCGATTAATCCGGGTGAGAAAGTAACTAACAAGTATTGTGTATGTATTGGAGGAGTGTATCTCCGGGTTACGGTAAGTACGATTGGTTGACTTGTATTGTCTTCCTTGTATGTATTGAATGAAATGTATGTATGTTCTATGATGTGAATGTATTGTACCTTATCAAAGCATGTATGTATGTATGTATGAATAAAATGAACCGCATGTATTCGACCAAGTAGTCGGCGTACCCCCGTTAGCACGCGGGGTATGCGAATTTCATATGCAGCGTTTTGCTGAGCCCCTTGGGGCACTGTTTTTATTTCTACAGGTACTCGGGAGAATTGATGGCCGAGTTGGGACCAAGATGATTTCTTTTTGGAGTAGTTAGTAGGATAAGAAAGGTGTACCGAGTTGTACACGCCTTGACGCCTTTTTGAGTAGCCGGTGTACCATGTGGTACACCCTTTTGGAGAATTGAATTTGTGAACTTGGAAAGAATTAGTGGTTGTATAAACTCTTAGCTTTTGTAGACTTGTAAGGTGGAATGTAATTGATATACCTTTGAATACTCGGTAATCAAGAATGTAAGTAAGTATTGGGAATGTAATGTAAGGATTTATGTTGCTCGGTATATCCTAGTCTTCAGACCGTTATAGTAAGTAGTAGAAGCCTTGTTAGTCTTGGAATGACTAACAGTGTTGTATCACCCGCCGGGAGTATGTAAGTACCCGCTGCGTGTAGAGTAATTATGGAGACGATTAGAGGATAATGGAAGTAATAGCGGTTGGGGTGTTACAGTAATAACATTTATTACTTAAAGATTCAATTCCTAATAACCCGTGTTATTTATCAAGGTTATTTGATTTGTGTATTTTGCATACACACATATACATACTGTTATATGTATATATATTTCATTACTATATTTTATGTGACTGAGTATTTACAGTCATAATTTAAACTTAACTTAATTTAAAGTCATAATTAATTTATAACCTTTACATCTAACTTCTAAACTTAATTTAAAGTCATAATTAATTTATTTAACTCCTCAATTTTGGTAAACACCCACAAAGTTTGACCCCATAATACTTCCTTGACCAATACTTTCCATTATTTACGGTTTTTCCCCCAATTTTCCTAGTATTTGCAATTTAGCCTTTAACTTTGTAAAAACTTACAAAATTCATTTAAACTCCTTTTTCCCTCCAACTTTCGGCTATATTCTTTCATAGCCCTCTAACATTTATTTAATTACACTTAACCCCACACTTATACACCAGAATATTATCTAGACTTATTTTTTTTGTTTTTATAACTCAATTATGTTATAAATTTCCAATTTAAAATTTATAAATTCGTAGGTATTACTTACCTAATATTCCTAGGTGGTTAAAATTCAACATTTAAGATGTTAGCAATTTATTTTCCCACTAGACCTTATACCAAATAAATACTTAGCTTAAAATGTAAATAAAACTTTAAATGACATAATAAAATGGCCTAAGTACAAGGCCTTATTACAAGCTTTTTTTATACCATAAAATAGCATAAAGTGCTCAATATAACATAAGTATCCTCGACTTTTTACCCATACAACCCACAACTTTTGTTAATTGTATTTTTACCCCTTTAAATCATTTTTATGACATTATAAATCATTTTGATACTAGGTCACTTAGCCAAATGTGTTATATAACACTTTAGTACCTTAATAAGTCAATTAAACTCATTTATCCCATATAACCCACGGTTTTATACAGCTATGTAACAATAATTAACTTAAAGCTTTAAAACATAACATAAACTTTAACTTACTTGTTTTTAGCTCCCAAAAATCAGAAAGCACCCTAGTGACTCTCGGCCCTATTTTATAAGGAACCTTAGGTTAGTTTTTAGCTCACAACATAAGCATTAACTTGATGATTTAATTCTTAGTAATTTAATTACCCTCCAAAAGTGAACCTTTTGAGTTTGTTTTCCACTACCTTGGTCAAGCGTGAGGTTCTGGTGTTGAAGACCAGTTTGGTACATAAAATTACATGAGAAGAAAGGATTAAGTTAGGTCTTTGAAAGACTTTACAACATAAGGAACATTAAGGCTTAAAATGGACTTAAAAGAGTCATGAAATTACCTTGGTTACTCAAGCCATTTCTGGCCTATTTTAACAGGGCATGAAGAGTGTTAGATCTCTACTAAAACCATGCCGGATAGGTGGATCAAAACAGATGGTAAAGTCTAGTTAAACTTACCCTTTGATAACTCCTTAAAGATGATTTTTGTGGTGAAATCGGCTACCCCTTGAAGAGTTAGAAGTTGCTACTGCCCAAGCATGAAAATGGGGAGGAAATGAGTGGAAGTACTCATGGTAACCATCCATTACAAGTATAGAAAGAAGGGAGGAATCTTAGAGCACATTTTTACCTTAAGGAGTGATTTTGGGTTGTTGAACTTAACTTGGCCACCCCTTGCTGTTGCTCACGGTTTTATACCCCAAAAACAGCAGGTTTTCAAGCATCATTAAGATGAGAGGGAGAATTCTTAGCCTTGGTGAAGAAAGGAGAGGATTTGAAGCAAAAATGAGCATTTAAGAGCTAGAACACTTGTGTTCTTCAATGGAACTCAAAGGAGGAAGATGAGTAAGGGAGAATACACTTAATTTCAGCTGGGAGCAAGGAGGGATACAACTGCTGTCGTGGGTATGGGAAAAGGAAGGGTTTAGTGTGTAAAAGAGAGTGTAAAGTAAGAGTGTGTGGTGGAGTTCCCTAGGTAGTTGACTTAGGACTTAGGAAGCTTCCTTTTTCAAAAGCATAAAACACTTTTAAAATATCTTTTCCCTCTCAAAATCAACAGCTTGGAAATTTATGGGTGGCTGATTTTTCTCATTTCTTTTTATTTAATAATGTTAAGATATTAATGTTGTACATTTGTGACTTATTTTATGTTATGTTATGACACATGTTGATACTTTGTTCTAAGGTGAATTTCTAAGTGGTTGTTGTACTTATAAATTATTTTGACCATATAAAATGTTGTATATAGTCTCATCACAGTGGTGGTGATTTTAATTCATGTATGGTGTGTTACACATTGTATTAAATGTTAGGAGTTGTTTTCTCCTTATAATTATCCCCACTTTAGACTTATTCAAAACATCCACATTGTTATATTTTCCTCCTTCGTATGATAGGTGATGAAGAGAGGAGTGCGTAGAAACAAATGGAAGTGAAAACGGAGTTGTAACGAAGATTTTAGAGCAAAAACAATATTTCAAGGTGTGTTGTTCATGTGGTTCCGGACGTCCGGAACACACCATTCCGGGGGCTGAACTGGGAGCTCCAGTTTGCTCATCTTGTTCGTGACGTCCGACCTATGGTTCCGGACATCCGAAACTGGGTACCTGGGGGTAAAATACCCCTTTTTTAAGGCTGGAATCCTCCGTTTTAGCAACCTCTTCATGGATTTGATGGTTTTAACACCTAGTACATACCATGACACTCATTTTCTACCAACAAGTTATATATTTTTAGTTATGTAAATATGTTTAAAGGTTATGTTTACTCCTTAATTAGTTCCATAACCTTAGGGGTATTTCATCTCCAATGGGTGATCTTTATACAGAACTCGAGATTGATGAATGGTTGATGGTGATAAAGGATCTTCGACATCATTATTTCCTTCATCGACATGTTGTTGACCTGTTGCTGACCTGTCGGACGGTTTTTCCTTAGTCGGTGATTCATCTTTGGGATTGTCTGTGTGATCTTGTCCAGCTAGATCCAACCCAAAGGCTTTATCTTCTTCAGGTTCTTTGATTTTATGGATTTCAGCCTCATCAAAGACCACATGTACACTCTCTTCTTCTTTCAGAGTCCTTTTGTTGTAGATTTTGTATGCCCTGCTCCTTTCTGAGTACCCAAGGAAGATGGCCAGATCACTTCTAGCATCGAACTTTCCTAGGGTATTATTTCCATTGTTATGGACATAACACTTACAACCAAAGATTCTGAAGTGGCTTATGCTTGGTTTTCTCCGCTTGATCAGCTCATAGGGTGTTTTGTTGAGGATTGGTCGTATGAGCGTTCTATTGGTGATTTAACATGCAATTGCTACAGCTTCAGCCCAAAAGACTTGAGGAAGATTGCTCCCCAATAGCATGGCTCTAGCTACTTCTTGTAATGTTCTGTTCGTACGCTCAACTACCTTATTTTGCTGAGGTATTCTAGGTACTGAATATGCGTGGTTGATTCCATGTTGTTTACACATTTCCATGAATTTTTGATTTTCGAACTCTGACCCATGAGGTATTGGATTTTTCCTGCAAAAGCTTGAAATTTCTCAAAGACTTCATCTTTGAAAGCAATACAGATTGTCCATACAAACCGTGAGTAATCATCAACAATCACAAACACAAACCAATTTCCTCAAAAACTTCTGATTCTCATTGGTCCACATAAGTTCATATTAAGTAGTTCGAGTGGTTTTGATGTACTTACCATGTTCTTTGATTTGAAATAAGTTTTAGTTTGTTTGCTTCTTACACAGGCATCACAAAGATTGGTATCAGATTTCTTAATATCGGGAAGACCTCTAACCAACTGATTCTTGACTAGTTTTCTTAGCAAGGATATACTAACATGCCCTAGTCTTTTGTGCCATAGTGTGGAGTCATCTATTGATGCAGTCAAGCATAGAAGGTTTAGACTATCAATATCCTCCAGACTGGTTACGTATACATTTTTCCATATTTTACCCCTTAACAGCTCATTTCCATTACTCAGACTTACTATGCTACAATGTGTAGAATAGAAGTGGACTGAGTTGTCTTTGTCACAAATTTGAGATACACTGAGCAAATTGAATTTTAAACCATTAACTAAATTTATCAATGACATAATCTGAAGTAAAACTCACCTTACTTACACCGATGATTTTTCCCTTTTTGTTGTCGCCAAAGGAAACGGTTCCTTGGCTTTCTGGCTCGAGTGAGAAGAATTTCCACTTGTCTCATGTCATATGTTTAGAGCACCCACCGTCGATGTACCAGCACAGGTCCCTTCCCACTCGATTTTGCGCTTAACAAGTTAATAATGTGGGGTTAGAGTCCCAAGAATGTTTGGACCCATTTCCACCGCAAACATTGTTCTATGATCATCCTTGACTACCCATCTTAGCCCGATTTTCTTGAGTTGCCAATTCCTCATAAATTGTGTCTTATAGCATTTGGCTTCGTGGTGACCGGGTTGTCTGCACAGGTGGCAGACATCTCTACGACGGGTTCCCGATTGATACCCGACCGGTCGTTTATTTTTCCACATGGGTTTTCTAGCATTAGTTTCTAGTTTTGCATGTTTTTCTTTGATGGACGCTAGTTCTTTTTCCTTTTTGTCAAGTGCAGAAATCAATTTATCGATTTTAGGTTGTTTTCCTATCTTCATTTTTCATGGACAACAAGAATTCCACTATAGTCAGTTTGTAGTTTCTTGAGTGCATTTATAAGACTTACTACATTATCCTTGTCTAAAATTTTCTCAAGTTTTTCATTTTCCTCTAAGATGTCCTTATTTTCATTTTCCAACGTTTCTAGTTGATCAATCAATATGAGAGAAAACTTTCTAAGTCCTAGAAGTTCAGCTTTTTGAATTTTCTTTCTAAGTAGAGAGTAGTTTACCTCGTTTTGTTCCTCTTCCTCCTCTGATTCTGACATTTTCTTGTCTTGAGCCATCAGGCAAACTTCCTCAAGGCAAAGGTGGGCCTTTTCATCCCTTGAGAGATCGCTGTCGAAGGTTTAATTGTTGTCACTTAGTTCTGAGTCTCCCCATACAGCAACGAAGGCTTCTTTCTTTAGCCCTTTGTTGAACGATCTCTGGGCAGGTTACCTGATTCTGTCGTTGTCCTCTCAGGGTCATTGTGGGAAGTCTTTGATGTGGTGCCCACGTTTTGAACACCCAGAGCACTTGTCATTGCTCTTCCTTTGGTGATCGTCAGATTCCTTGGGCTCCTTACGTTTTCTCATGTTGTTTCTAATGAACTTTTGAAAGTACCTCTTAGCATAGAGGACCATCTCATCATCATCTTCCTCGGACTCAGATTTTTCATTCTCAGCTACCTGAAGAGCTATGCCTTTTCCTCTCTCCCTTATTGAGCTTTCTGAGCTTCTTTGTTGTAATTTTAACTCAAATGTCATTAATGATTGTAGCATGTCTGCTAGAGACATCTTAGAGAGATCATGGACTTCTTGCATGGCATTGACTTTGCTATCAAAGGATGCAGGAAGTGATCTGAGGAATTTTCGAATTTGATCCTCATTTGAGATAGTTCTTCCAAGCACAAGCATTTCATTGATCAGCTTGGTGAACCTAGTGTGCATTTCAGAGATGCTCTCCTTCTCTTCCTTCTTGAACAACTCCCAGTGAGTAAGCAACAGTTCAATGTGCGTCTTCTTGATCTCATCATTTCCTTCATAGGTAACTTCAAGAGTTTCCCATATTTCCTTGGCTGTTTTGGCTGAGGTCATCTTAGATTGCTCAGGTAGTAATGCACAATGTAGGATTCTTACTGCTCGAGCATTGAATGTCAACTTCTTGATTTGATCATTAGTTATGTTGTCAACTGATATGTCTTGTCCTTGAGTGTATTGGAAGGTGTATTCACCTTGTAATACAACCCTCCACATCCTTGGATCATCAGACTTGATATGGAACTCCATCTTGTTCTTCCAGTGAGTGTAGTTGTCTCCATTGAAAAGTGGTGGTCGATTTGGTGTCGAACCTTCTTCTGACGCCAGTAGGTTTGAATGAGACATTTTGATCGCCTTCCAAAGCAGTTAGCTTTCTAGAAGATACCCGCTCTGATACCAACTGAAATTGAAACTGGCTGGTGCTCCTAATGCGTCCCCGACCGGTCGCGGACGTATTGTTATCCTATGTGAACTACGTGATAGTTGAGGAAGGCACTTGATAAACTCAAACTGGAAACTCTTTTTCAATTGAGAATTTACACACAGAAACTCTCTCAATCTCTCTCGCCCTACCTACGGACTCCGAGACAGTTTAGGAATTTATCCCAAAGTCCTTTACCCTCTCTTGACAACAGGCCTACAGTTCCCCAACTGTTCCCCGACTGATCAGTCTACCAAATACACAAAGTATTAACTCTCAGACCCAGTCCTATCCAGCTCACCAACTTCCTAGTACGTACACACACTTAGTCTGACTCACACTTGCTCTAGTTATCTCTCTTCTCCGTATATGATCGAGTTCATTAACATAAGATGTTATACTTCGCATTTATACAAGTAAGTTAAGATGGATAACAAACAGCCTACAATCTCCTAGACTCTAGGAGACGTTTGCTTCTTCATCCCTAGAAAAATAGCCACGCTTGAATATAGGTTGATCTTCAACTTGATCTGGAGTCGCCTTGTAATTGGACACGTCAAAGGCAAGCACTCAGGTGGTTGGTCACCACTTGCCTGATCTTGTCTGCTTCATAAATGCTCCATAAATTCTCTCTAAGTCTTCATTATGGCTACGTAATGAATGCTTCTTAATAGCCCTGAATTATCTTATTATCTTGCACATTAATGAGCTATGCTTTTGTCGTGAGCTAGTTGCTTGTGTGGATGTATAAGTCTGCATGAGTTTGTCGAACCACTTGATGTATTTTGTCCTTTTATTCCGTCTGATGCATGAGAGATGTGGTTGTGTAGTGTTTGACCTCTTGTGTGTACTAGAAGTTCTATCGGAGCTTTCCAGACAGGTGTCTGACTGGTTGGGCACATGTCATGAACAGAGTGCGCTTGCAACCTTGCGTGCTAAGCCACTCCTCTACCTGTTTATCTGAATTAAAAGCTCAACAAACATATTTGATAAACAACACAGGTTTGCTATCATCAAAACTAAAGGATCTTGACTTAAAACCAGTGGTGCTATATCAAGGTCATCCACCTTCTCTTTTCCGTCCCATATTTCTTCCGCTGAAATTTCATTAAGCTCGGTTAGGGTAACTTCTTAATCTGGAAGAAACAAATTAAACCGTATTTGAGAGGTCACAATTTATTTGCAGTGATTTATGGCTCAATGCCACCCCCATCAGAATTTAAAGATGATCGCAATATTTATGAGGATTACATGAAATGGAAACAACTGGATCAGCTTGTGATGTCTCACAGCCTCCTTGTCCGAATCGGTGGTATGTCAAATTTGAGATGTGATACCGCTGCCTCGGTTTGGACCTACATTCAAAACATGTATGCTACCCAAATGAAGCTCACATAATGCAAACTGTAGGATCGGATGGCTGACTCAAACCAACTCAAGGTGTGAGTCTGTGAGATGGTTTGACTCAATCGAAGTAAAAAAACAAAAGTACTTGAAATGTGGAGACACTTAGTTGAACTTTAATGTGCGGAGGCGATTCTCTTTGAAGTTAAGGCGTAACACGGACTTAGTAGAACTTATTTGCAACATCACTTAAAAGTTTGACGGACTCAGGGAAACTCAACGAGATACGCAAAATAAGTACTTTTATTTTCTGGTCAAAATAAAACAACTTACAATGCCCACTCCGTAGATAAATCTACTTCGTGGTTTCTCACTCACTTACCCTATACAATATCTAATCAGCTCCATGACAAGTGTAGTGAAACTAGGATTCCTAGGGAGAGTCTATCTAGAAGCTCAAATAGAATGTGATACTAAGTCTCTCTCTAAGTCAGAATGTAGCTCTCTCTAATCTCTTACAATCTCTATCTCAAAAAGCGTAGGGAAAAACTAACTATTACAAGCCTATTTATACTATCTCTAAGTGCAACAGCTAGAGGAGTCATTTCTGAGTTTTTCGCAACTAACTTTGTGGACGCATGCTGAGTAACTTCGCGTCAGTCTTAGGCCGCAATCTTTGGAGTCAACTGAGGCAGTCTTGTGGCCGTTGCGGCGTTAGCGCATTGACGCTTTCGTTCCTTAATTGTCGCAACGACATGATCGAGTCCTTCGTGCTTTTTTAGTTGTGCAGACTTTGTTGTATTTCGACACGGATCTCATTCTTTGTGTTTTGTCGTAGACGAATGACTCTTTCAAGACGATTGACTATCTCAACGACACCGTCATGCTCCAACAGTTTCCCCCTTGTTGCTGATGATAGTAAACCTTCGTGAATCTCGATTGAGTCAATCCTGAAAAAGACATAAACACAAAGAACTAGGGGAACCGACCCTGTCGAAGTTCCCCCTTAATCAAAGTAGATAAAAATTTCAGAGTCCAGTGACTCCATTGTAGTTCCCCCTTGATCATTAAGAAAACTCCAGGTAAGCAGTAGCACAACAAGAAGTAGTAGTAAGCATAGTAAAGCAAGCAGTTAATCACGTATCCACATAAACCAGCAGTAGAAATTTAAAAGCAATTCGAAGCACAAAAAGAGTTGCCCGTACACCAGACGGGATTCACCGCTTCCCCATTTTGCTTTCATCAGAGGGAAGCCTTAGCAGTCACACAGAGTCAGTAGCAGTATTCATGAACAATCCAAAAACAGTGTATAAAACTTAACAACAACCTAAGTTCTAGCACTACACACACACACACCAGTTAAGCTAGGGATCAGGAATGGGGTTAATGGTAACTTGAAGGTCAAGGAGGGCGTCCTGCATCGTCGTCACAGGCTTCTCAAGCCCAGTGAGTCTCTCCAGCATCTTTGAGTTGCTTTGGGCCAGCTCTCGTGTCTGAGTGATGAGGCGGTCGATCTTCTCCATAAGTTGCAGGAGTTTGTCTTGATCGGCCGTCGCTTGTGGAGTGGAGGGCGTAGACGTGACTGAAGTGGTCGGAGGAGGCAGCAACTGGGTCTTGTCGATCGAGGTGAGCCTGTTCAGATATCGGAGATTGATGGTGTCTATTTCCTCGATGGACTCTGTCATTGATTGCTCCATCGGAACCTGAAAGTATTTAAACACCCGAGGGAGCCAAAAGACATACCCGAGGGAGTGCTTGGGAGTATCGACTGAGTGGGCCATGTGATTGAGAATTAAGAAGGCCAAATCTAGTGGGTGACGGTTCAGGATGCAGTACATGATTGCTAAATCGAGAGAGTTGACCAACTGATTACCTTCTTTTCGGGGAACAATATTTTTAATGACAAAAATATGAAGGAGTTGGTGGAGGATTGGAAGATCGCCTCTTAGAATTGGAGACCCCACTTTTCTTTTGGAAGAGAAAAAATGGTAGATTTTAGTGTGTGGGACTCCGGGGATATCAGGAAGGACTCCTTTGTCGTAAAACTTTAGACCAGTGTGAGGGACTCCAAGGATTTCAGACCGTTTTGCAATATCAAAGAAAATAGGGGAGGATTTGACAAAAGACTGGGCCGCACCAATTCGAATAACAAGATTTTGGTAAAAATCAATGGATTCTTGCATGAACCACTCTGAAACTTCTGAAAACAGGTGTGACTAACCCTGTACCTCTAGCATCTTAACCAGGTCCCCAAGATGAGTAGAAAGTGTCCAAGAGAAGTCGAGGAACTTACCCTTAACAAGATTTCGATCAGCAGCACGATCGAAGAGCATGTAGCTTTGGGCGAAAGGGTCTATCTTGGCACTTCTCCGTTGTGGCTTTGAAGGCTTTTGAGACCTTGTCGAAGTAGCGCTGGTGGATGTATCATGGCTTGGTGAGGGCGTCGTTGCTAACTCTTGTACCGGGGAGGACTCACCGGTGGCAGAGGAGACTGTGGGGGACGTTGCAGGTAGAGTTTTTTGGCTGGATCGTAGGACACGCTTTGTTGTAGGACGTTCGATTATGGATTTTCTTTTGCGGGTTTTAGGCTTTGGGGATGGCGGTGAAGTTGGGGTTGCGGATTTTTTGGGAGATTGTTGGAGGGAGTGGATGGGTTGTTGAGCAGATTCGTCTGGTTTAGGGTTTGGCTGTTGTGGTGGTGGGGATGATGACGGTGGTTTGGCTGTTGGTGGGTTGGTTTGGAGTGGGGTGATTTCCTCGGCGTCGGTCTCAATGACCTCCGTCGTGACGCCGGATGGGGGTGTTTGTTGTGAAGAGGCGGTGTGAGTGGATTGCAGTGGTGTTGCGGTTTTGTGAGGGAAGGGGTGTTGACGGTGGCTGTTGGTTATGGTGTTATGGATTTCAGATAGGCTTGAAGGCGTATCGGATCTTGAAAGATTTCGGCGGGGATGTTAACACCGTTGAAGTAAATTCCGGCCATTGTATTTTTGGTGTTGGGTTTAGTGGAAAGAAGAAAGTGTAAATAGCTTGGGAGTGGTGAGGCTAGTTATAGGCTGAGGGAGTGAATGGAAGGCGTAGAGGTTTCTGGTTGCATGTGTCAAAGAGCTATAGTTTAGGCGCGAGAAATCGAAGGCGAGGATTTCGTGGATTAGGTGGGGATTGCTGACGTGTGTGTATAGTGACAGACGCATAAAGTCGAACAAGCAAAAACACAGTTCATAGATTTATTTACAAACATGGACAGACTCAGTGAGACTTAAAGGCATACCTGCTGAGGATTGCGCCAGGAGCAAGGAGATACAACCGTCTAGGTAGACGGAGTCAATCCTATTGCGGATCGAAGTGCCTCAAACCTTGCTGTAGGTAGTGGTTTAGTGAAAATATCTGCAAGTTGATCTTCTGTGGGAACAAAGTCAAGTTGAATTAATTTTTTCTCGACACAGTCTTTTAAGAAATGAAGGCGAATTTCAATATGTTTTGTTCTTGAGTGTTGGACTGGGTTTTCGGATATTTTGATTGTGCTTTTATTATCACAGAAGATTGGAATTTGTTCTTGGGTAATGTGATAGTCTTGGAGTTGTTGTTTCATCCAAAGAAGCTGAGAGCAACAGGCCGCAGCACATACTCAGCCTCAACTGTGGAGAGTGCGATAGAGTTTTGCTTTTTAGAGGACCATGAAACAAGACAAAGACCAAGGAATTGTGCATTATCTGAAGTACTATTTCGATCTTGGAGGGAACCAGCCCAATTGGAATCACTAAAACCAGATAAATCAAAAGTAGGGGAACGAGGGTACCAGAGGTATAGAGTACTTGTACCTTTGAGGTACCGAAAGATACGTTTGACTGCCTTGAGATGGAACTGTTTTGGTGCTGCTTGAAATCGGGCACAAAGACAAACTGCGTGAAGGATATCTGGGCGACTAGCAGTCAGGTAGAGGAGGGACCCTATCATTCCTCTGTACTATGTGGCATTGACACCGACTCTGTCATCATCGAGGTGAAGTTTGGCAGTCGTACAGCTAGGAGTGGACATACTTTTCACGTTTGTAAGGTTGTACTTGCCAAGGAGTTCTTTGATGTACTTCTGTTGGTGGATCTTGATCCCGTCTTTCTCCTGTTGAATTTGAAGTCCTAGGAAGAACCGAAGTTCGCCTAACTCATTAATGGAAAACTCTTTTTTCATAAGGTTAGCAAAATGTTCACAGAGGGTGTTACTTGTAGATCCATAGATAATATCATCGACATAAACTTGTACTAGCACTAAGTCATGTGATGAATGAAGAATGAATAATGTTTTGTCTACGTTACCTCTAGAGAAACCATTTTACAAGAGATATGAAGATAGTCTTTCATACCAGGCACGTGGTGCTTGTTTGAGTCCGTACAGGGCTTTACACAGTTTATAAATGTAGTCGGGATGGACAGAGTCTGTGAACCCTGGGGGTTGTTCGACATATACTTCCCTATCGATGTAGCCATGAAGGAAGGATGTCTTGACGTCCATTTGATGTAGGGTAAAACCTTTGAATGTAGCAAACGCAATGAGCATACGTATTGCTTCAAGACATGCTACAGGTGCAAAGGTCTCATCATAGTCAATCCCTTCTTCTTGATTGTACCCCTGTACGACCAAACGAGCTTTGTTCCTGTAAACTTGTCCTGCATCATCAAGCTTATTATGAAAAACCCATCGAGTGCCAATAGTTTGTTGGTGCGTGGGTCGAGGGACTAACTCCCAGACCTCATGTCTTTGGAGAGAGTTAAGTTCCTCCTGCATAGCAGTGACCCAGTCGCTATCAAGTAGCACTTCTTTGACATTTTTAGGTTCAGTACTAGATAGGAAGGCATCAAAGGCCCAAAGATTTTGCATGGCTGAAGACGGGTTTGGACGCCTGAGTTAGGATCAGTTAGAATGTTTTCAGGAGGGTGTGCTGATTTCTGTTGAAATTGTCGACGAGGAGGAGAGGGTGTCTCGAGTTCATTGGAGTCGAAGTCTAGTTCACAAGAGTTGAGTGGGTCAGAGGTATGATTAGAGTCGTTTGAGGTGTGACTTTATTTCACTGGGGTATTTTCATTGTAAGAGGATGGGGTGTCATGAAGTCTACTGATTGGGACGGTGATGAAGTGTAGATCAGTGAGAAAGTCATCAGGAGCAAAATCAAGTTGATCAGAAGATGAGCCAACGTTGTTGTACTCATCGAACTTGACATGGGGACTTTCCTCTAAGCATTGAGTTCTTAAATTGATGAAACGATAAGATTTGCTTTTAGGAGAGTACCCAAGAAATATACCTTCATCACTCTTGGGGTGAGAACTTACCTAAGTTGTCCTTACCATTGTTGTGTATATAGCACCGACATCCAAAGCGTCTGAGGTGGAGGAGATTAGGTTTACGTTGTCGTAGTAGCTCATATGGTGTTTTGTGCAAGAAGGGGTGGATCAAGGCACGATTTAATACGTAACAAGCTATATTGACTGCCTCTTCCCAGTAGGACGGAGCCAATTGACTGTCAATCAGCATGGTACGCGCCATTTTGACCAATGTCCTGTTCTTGCGTTCAACGACTCCGTTCTGCTATGGAGTTTGTTACGGTTCTCGTCTCTGGAGTGAATGCGCTAAGCTCAGTGACCCCATATGTTTCCAAGTGTAAGGCTCTTGCTAGCGTGGGAAGCCGGGCTTCGCCATTTGGGCAAGGATGCGTCTCGGGGGCCTAACGTCCAGGCCGTGTCACGGGGTTGGCGAATGACACAGCGGTGACAAGTGATGGGTTCGAGTCCCTGGCACGTTGTCATGCGCGGGAACCTGACGAGGTGGGCAAGTCTGGGACTTAGCCCGTGAGCTAGGCTCACCAAGGATGAGAAGTGGGTGGAAATAGCTTCGTGTTGTTATGTGGTATCGTGTCGGTAGCCGGCGTGCTATGGCAGACATGACCAGACATCCTTAGGCATTGAGGTTGCCAAGGTGGTTCGTGGCTGGGCCATGACAAGGGAAGAGAGCTAATCACAACGTGAGCAGACACCCTTGACAAGTAGTTGTCATGACGAGGCGCGGCATTGCATGACACGGGTGCTGGCTGCGTGTTACGCGGGCACTGGCTGTGACTGTATGCGCGGGGCGATACTTGACACGGGCACTGGGTGCTGGCTGTGACAGTGTGCGCTTGACGTCGGGTGACACGGGCACTAGGTGCTGGCTGTGGCTGCATGCGCTAGGCATTAGACACGGGCGCTGGCTGTGCTAGGCACGGGCGTTGGCTGTGACTATGTGCGCGGGTTGTGTTAGGACAGTGCGCGGGCGCTGGGCGTCGCGACGCGGGTTGCTCTTTCTGGGATTTGTAACTCCTATCTCCCTTGAGTAATTATTGTCTGGAAGCTGGTAGAAGAATATGTTGACTGGGTTAACATATTTGGAAAGCGAAAATTCCTTTCCAGTGGAGCATTGAGTTTACCTTGGTATTCCCTGCGTTATTATCTTGGAGATAATAATTGCTTGCTTAACTCTATCCCTGTGGTAATTACTGAGCAGATAAAGAGATTCCTAAACTACATTGAAGAGGTTGGATTTATTCAACTGATGGGAGTTAGAGAGTAACTCCATCTCCTTCATTGTTGGGTGGTTTCAGGAATTAAATTGAGGTGGTTCTCAATTTATGGGTGTGGGCGGTTTTGGCCTAAACATCTTCCTTTATCTAAGTGCTTGTAATTAAGGAGCTTAATTGTTGAGAGTTACTTAACAATTAAGGGGGGGGGTTTTGGGCTGTCCTTACTCCTTGGGGGCGGCATTTTAATAGGTGGGCTGTTGGTGTTTCCTCTCCCCCTAGTTAATATGCGCTACCACTAATAAGGGAGTAGTTACTTGGCATTATCCTTTAAGAGTTGTTTAAAGGGTTTGAATGCATTTAACTACAAGGGAGTTTCGCTGGGGGTTACGGGAGTTATGGATTTAAATGAGGAAGTTAAGGAGTTTGGTATTCCTCTCTTATCCTAACTTGCCAAGGGCCTATTTAAAGGCGAGGAGATTAGTTTGAGGAACGATCGATCATCACCACCACTACAATCGGTTTTGTGTGTTCTCTCAAGCAAGAGTAATCTCTCAAACTCCTACGTTGCACAAAGTGATCTTCCCCAAAGATCTAAGAGTGAGCGTGTGTTCCTGAGTTCCTACCTCTAGTGCACGCGACACCAACACTTGCGGGGCTTGATCAGAGACAAGTCTAGGAGGCGCAAGGTCGTGTGGCCCTAGTTACCACAGTGGGCGGTATTCTCATCCTTGTGTCCCTTTTGGTTCTGAGTTGTTGGTTGAAGAAAGGAAAGTTGGTGAAGGCTGAGGGGCTAGGCTTAGTTCCTGCCGGTCACAGGGCTATTTTTAGCGTGTGACAAGTTTGGTATCAGAGCTTCGTTCGAATTCTTCATCGACAATCAGTTTGTGTGTCTTCCTCAACGTCAAAGGTCTCACCTTTATCTCTCTTTTCTTGAGCAATGGCTTCATCGACTTTGCCTAAGTCTCTCGATGGGAAAGTTGCTTCACTGGAGGCGAAGTTTGGCGAGAATCTTTCTCCCATCACCGCGAGTCTTTCTTCTCAGCACCGAGTTCTTGATGCTACCAGATCCTTGGCGGGCCAGATCCTTGAGACAGGAATGGACCAGCGCAACCTCCTCGATGATCTGCATGGCGAGATCTAGGAGAACAACTCCTTGCTAGGGGCCATCCCAGACCTTGTAGGGGCGGCGGTGGCAAAGCCCTGAAGGAGAATCGGGATCGTGGTAAGGCGAACAAGAAGGTGCTAGGAACGGGCGTGGGGCACGTCGTTCTCGTGATGAAGATGAAGGCTTGAGTCCTAGGCGAGGACGGTCGCGTCGTCGTCGTGCTGGGCATGATGGTAGGCGCAGACGCGGTGGCCCAGTGAGACGCACTGATCCAGTGAGACGAGAGGGAAGTGTTGGAGAAGAGATGAATGCGTTGGCTGGTGATGAGGACGGGGTCGCTCATGCCCACAGCCGAAGGTGAAGAGCAAGGTTGTTCGCTTTTCTGACGAAGAGAGGCAAGATTACCGTCGTCGAGGCAGCGGGAGTCGTTGTGGAGATGACGCTGGCCGAGAGGACGAGGAACTTGATGGTGTAAGCCCGAGCCGGAACATGGTGTTGGACATCATGGGGTGATGGTGGTTCCTCAGGTGGTTCTTCAAGTTCTCCTTCCGAGGACGATTCCGGGAGTGAGGAGGAAGAAGAGGAGCCAGTGAGAGTGATTCCTCGGAGAGCTCTGGGAGTTCTCAGGATAAGTATAAGTCCAAGTATCTGCGCTACAAGGCGGCGTATGATGAGTTGCGTGGGCTTAAGGGGAAAAGGAAATTGAAGTTTCCAGATCCCGAGATGTATGATGGCGCTAGAGATGGAGCAGTCTTGGCGAATTTCTTCCAAGATCTCTCTGACTACTTTGAGGCGAATGATATCAAGAAGGACAGGGAGCGGATTCTCTATGCAAGGTCGAGGCTCTCTGGGAGGGCTAAGCAATGGTGGAGGACCGTAGGTCGGAAGAGCGTACAGACTTGGGCGGACTTCAGGAAGGAAGTTCGTAGGCATTTCTACCCTAAGGATGCTGTCTGGAAGGCTCAGAATGATCTGACTACGATCACGGTGAAGGGCACGGTACGGGAGTACGTGTCTGAGTTCAACTCCATTGTTGCTGAGTTACCCGACTTGCCGGAGAAGTACAAGGTCTTCCACTTTGTCCGAGGTATGCCCAAAGACGCGCAGGAGAAGATGTGGCTGAAGAAGCCAAAGACCCTGTCTGAAGCGGTTGCACTTGCTGAGTCTCTGGGAGATTTCAAGGTCAAGGAAACCAAGGGGGCTGGTGGCGAGTTGCGCAAGTCATGGCGAAGATACAACTCCAACAAGAAGAGGAGGATGGGTCTGACTGAGGTATCACAGGGTGGTGCCAAGAAGGAAGAGCCCAAGAGTGGAGCCAAGACTAAGGCGACGCCAAAGACCCGAGGTGACCGGGGGAGCAGCAGAGCAAGCCGAGATCACCCTCAATGCGTGTTTCAATTGTGGTGAGACGGGTCATTGGGCTAGGGAGTGCCCTAAGAAGAAGGCGGCTACAGTGGTTGATGCGGAGCCGAGGAGTGAGCAGGTGGCCACTCTAACACCGATGAACTATGAAGGTGCTGTCCTTCCTTCTCTCTCGGTTGTTCATGTGATTATCCGGCTATAGCACCAACTAGCACGCTGCTGTACGTTGATGCCTTGATAGAGAGACGTGCATGCGTGATGGCTTTGGTTGACACCGGAGCAGGATGCAACTGTCTGAGTTTACGTGTGGCTAGAGAGCTCAAGCTACCTATCACTCCTTATACGAGGTGTATCAGGATGGGAGATGAGGTTGCTGCGGAGACGGGAGAGTCAAGACGTATGTGAAGATAGGTCCGTGGGGAGGCTATCTTACTTTTGACCTCTTGGATCTGTCTCTCGTTCCCATGATCCTAGGGGAGCCGTTTGCTCGGAAGGCCAAGACAAGCGTCGAGTTATTCCAGAACCGCATGTGGATCGGCGTGGAGTCTATGCATGGGTGGGTCTATGGACTCACACCCTCCGTGGGAGATCACCTAGTTGGTTCAAGCGTTCGTGAGGAAGCTTCATGCCGGGGAGAGTTCTAGGGCATGGGGTAGCTTGAAATAGGTGTTCTCGTTTCCTTGTTCTTTTGAATTTCGGTTATTATTTCATTTTCCTTTCTAAGTTGTTCTCTGTAGTTGGATTACTATGGTGTTTTCTATTCCTCTTGTAGTTCGAACCCGGAAGTGCTGAATAAAGTTGAAGTTTGCTCAAATTTGCAAGTGTCCAGTTTATGTGCAATAGTAAGAAGTAGATCTTGAAAGGTGTTGGGTGATTCCATACTTTCAGGTGAGCTAAGATATGGTTAGTTGGTGACCAATGCGAACCACATGGGCATAGTAGGCGTTGCACTGACTAGAATCACTGAGTCGATGGTTTGTCAACTCTGAGTGTTTGACAAGTACCCCATCAGTAAGACTAAGTGAGACCATGAGATGGTGTTCTAGTAGTGGCATGTGAGTCTAGCTATGGTGTGGGAATCTTGGCTTGAGTTTACCTAACCTGTCGAGGCGAGATATTCTACTGGGAGCAAGCGTTCAAGAGCAGCAGGGTTCAAGGGACTAAAGGCGGGGCCAAGGAATAGTTGGGGGAGGACAACCGGGCTGGATTTGGATATGGCCTTGGAGGCGCATAAGGATCCAGTTGAAAGAGGAACAACCCGAAGGACAAGCTGGCTAGGCCAGGGAGGAAGCATGTGGTTGCGAGGGCCCATAACCCACAGGTGCTTGGAGCGTCTGGCGGGCCTCTCCAAGTGAAGGTGTCCGAAAGCATGGTAGTTGTGCAGTGGTGGCATGACAGAACCTGGCATGGTATCCGTTTGTGGGGCTGTCCCGGGGGCAAGCCAAGGGATACTAGGGCGCTTTGTGGACTGCCTTGGGGGAATTCGAGTGTTGTTGGACAACTTTGAGGGTTTGGCAAGTGGCTTGATTACCGGTGCCAAGTCGTGATGGACATGTGGCAGTGTCGAGACTCCTTGGGCAGGTATCAAAGCAAGGTGGTCAAAGGGCGGACTCTGGGAGTGGCGCCAAGGACTACAGGGTCAGACAACAAATGGGAAGTGTGATTGGATCACAGCTTCAGGAGCCTTGTATGGAGGTTCGAAGGGTTCACCTGTGTGACGACACTTGTGATGCACTCACTCTGAATTGAGTAGGTTATCCGGCCACTCACTTGTGAAGCTTTGACTCCTAGTTCGCAAGGTGAGCGCAGTGGGGATGCGAGGCAGGATGGCTAGGGAAAAGCTTGGGATAATGATTTCCGAGTCCGGGAGCACTTAAGGCTTTGCCGAGGACGGACAAAGCTCAGTTGGGGGAGAATGTTACGGTTCTCGTCTCTGGAGTGAATGTGCTAAGCTCAGTGACCCCATATGTTTCCAAGTGTAAGGCTCTTGCTAGCGTGGGAAGCCGGGCTTCGCCATTTGGGCAAGGATGCGTCTCGGGGGCCTAACGTCCAGGCCGTGTCACGGGGTTGGCGAATGACACAGCGGTGACAAGTGATGGGTTCGAGTCCCTGGCACGTTGTCATGCGCGGGAACCTGACGAGGTGGGCAAGTCTGGGACTTGGCCCGTGAGCTAGGCTCACCAAGGATGAGAAGTGGGTGGAAATAGCTTCGTGTTGTTATGTGGTATCGTGTCGGTAGCCGGCGTGCTATGGCAGACATGACCAGACATCCTTAGGCATTGAGGTTGCCAAGGTGGTTCGTGGCTGGGCCATGACAAGGGAAGAGAGCTAATCACAACGTGAGCAGACACCCTTGACAAGTAGTTGTCATGACGAGGCGCGGCATAGCATGACACGGGTGCTGGCTGCGTGTTACGCGGGCACTGGCTGTGACTGTATGCGCGGGGCGATACTTGACACGGGCACTGGGTGCTGGCTGTGACAGTGTGCGCTTGACGTCGGGTAACACGGGCACTAGGTGCTGGCTATGACTGCATGCGCTAGGCATTAGACACGGGCGCTGGCTGTGCTAGGCACTGGCGTTGGCTGTGACTATGGGCGCGGGTTGTGTTAGGACAGTGCGCGGGCGCTGGGCGTCGCGGCGCGGGTTGCTCTTTCTGGGATTTGTAATTCCTATCTCCCTTGAGTAGTTATTGTCTGGAAGCTGGTAGAAGAATATGTTGACTGGGTTAACATATTTGGAAAGTGAAAATTCCTTTCCAGTGGAGCATTGAGTTTACCTTGGTATTCACTGCATTATTATCTTGGAGATAGTAATTGCTTGCTTAACTCTATCCCTGTGGTAATTACTGAGCAGATAAAGAGATTCCTAAACTACATTGAAGAGGTTGGATTTATTCAACTGATGGGAGTTAAAGTGTAACTCCATCTCCTTCATTGTTGGGCGGTTTCAGGAATTAAATTGAGGTGGTTCTCAATTTATGGGTGTGGGCGGTTTTTGCCTTAACGTCTTCCTTTATCTAAGTGCTTGTAATTAAAGAGCTTAATTGTTGAGAGTTACTTAACAATTAAAGGTGGCGGTTTTGGGCTGCCTTGACTCCTTGGGGGCGGCATTTTAATAGGTGGGTTGTTGGTGTTTCCTCTCCCCCCTAGTTAATATGCGCTACCACTAATAAGGGAGTAGTTACTTGGCATTAATCCTTTAAGAGTTGTTTAAAGGGGCTGAATGCATTTAACTACAAGGGAGTTTCGCTGGGGGTTACGGGAGTTATGGATTTAAATGAGGAAGTTAAGGAGTTTGGTATTCCTCTCTTATCCTAACTTGCCAAGGGCCTATTTAAAGGCGAGGAGATTAGCTTGAGGGATATCGATACTTCCATCACCACCACTACAATCGGTTTTGTGTGTGTTCTCTCAAGCAAGAGTAATCTCTCATGAACTCCTACGTTGCACGAAGTGATCTTCCCCAAAGATCTAAGAGTTTGAGTGTGTGTTCCTGAGTTCCTACCTCTAGTCCCACGACACCAACACTTGCGGGGCTTGATCAGAGACAAGTCTAGAAGGCGCAAGGTCGTGTGGCACTAGTTACCACAGTGGGCGGTATTCTCATCCTTGTGTCCCGTTTGGTTCTGAGTTGTTGGGTGAAGAAAGGAAGGTTGGTGAAGGCTGAGGGGCTAGGCTTAGTTCCTGCCGGTCACAGGGCTATTTTTAGCGTGTGACAGAGTTCTTGCAGATGAAACTTGATGATCGACTCCATTTTCCCTGCAAAACTCATCAAAGGACTTGTTGCAAAACTCAGTTCCCTGATCAGTTCTTAGTGCTTTCAATGTAAATGTAAATTTGTTGACCATGATTTTATGAAGTTTCACAAACTCAGTGAAGGTTTCATCCTTGGCAGATAGGAAAATGACCCAGGTCCATCTAGAATAATCATCGACTATGACCAAAATGTACCTCTTACCGCTTCGACTCTGAGTACGCATGGGACTAACAAGATCCATGTGAAGTAATTCTAATGGAGAGTTAGTAGAGAGAGTGGGCTTACTTTTGAAGGATGACCGAGTGTGACCCTGTACGCTCGTCAAAAACTTTACCATCCGAAGATGAGAAAAATACCAAATTAAATCTATCACAGATTTGAGAAATACTTAACAGACTATGTTGAAGTCTAGTGACCAGATGGACTCCATCTATCTCAAACTTGGAGGGGTGACCTACGGATCCAACTCCCACAATTTCACCTTGGTTATTGTTTCCAAAGGTTACCTTACCTCCTTTGTAGGATGAAAGCGAATTGAATTGATTGGGATCTCCTGTCATGTGACGGGAACACCCGCTATCTAAGTACCAGCAGTCTTCATTCACCTTCACCTACAAGACAAGAGATCATTTGTTAGTTTTGGGAACCCGGATGTACTTGGGTTCCCTTTTCGAACCATATTTTTTCAACTCTTCTCTAGCTTCAAGAATTAATCTCACTCGTTTGAGATTAAATGAAAGATCTCTATTCAATTTATCGCAAGCACTGTCCCTATGTCCAAGACTCCCGCAGTAACCACAAATCTTAATGGGAGGAAGGTTGACGTATTTTTGCTATCCTTTCCACCAAGAATCAAAATTTTCTTTTTGTTGTTGGCGCTTGGGTTTGTTATTGGATTTGGACATATTTTTCGGGATATCGAGTTTACCTTTATGCCACTTGGGCTTGGATTGAGTGGATTCAACTCCAGACCGCAAGTTGACAATCTCTTCAGGGAGTTGTTCTACTTTCTTTCGAAGATCATCACGATCTCGACTAACTTCCTTGATCTTGGAGTTGGACCACTCAGGTAATTCAGAGGGAGTGACTTGTTTGATAAAATTGACTGGTTTGAGAGAGAGGGTGTGCTCCTTTTGTTTCAGCTTTTGAGTGAGTTGTTTGACAGAGGAGTTTAAGGAAATGACTTTGGATTCAGAATTATTCAACTCATTTTGAAGGGCACAACATTTGTCAGAAAAAACAGTGAGATCATGTTTGAGTGAGTCAATCTGAGTGAGTGACTCTTCCTGTTCCCTTTGATTAGATTCTGTAAGACTGTTGACTTTTTCGAGCTCCTTTGTAAGGGAGTCAACATGTCGCCTAGAGTCTTGCAGATCTAGCCTAAGTGAGCAGGAAATAGTCTTGTGTTCCTCAGCTTCATCTCTCAAAGCATACATAAGCCCTTTTGAAATCTCGAGTTCCTCAGTTAACTCAGAGATTATTCTGTTAAGATCAGCTTTAAGAGAGTTAGTCTCAGAGACCATTTTAGCAATCAAAGTCATAAAACCCATAGGAGATATACGGTAAAGATCTGTTTCAAGATGAGAGTGTGTTACCTCGTTGTCAGGGATCATGGACTCAATTGTATCATGTGCCATGAGACAGATTAGACCGCTTGATTCCGCATCTTGGTCGTCAGAGTCTGAGTCTCCCCAACCAACGGATGCCATCAGTGATCTCCCTTGAGGTTTTCCAAACTGATTCTTGAGGAGGGGACAGTCTTTCTTGAAATGACCGGGCTTGTTGCAGTTGAAGCAGGTGACAGAGTTGAAGACATGTTTAGAGGTATTTGAGAACGACCGACTCTGTCGATTTGGCTGATTATGCATAAATTTCCAAAAATTCTTTACTATGAAGACAAAGTCTTCCATAGTCTCAGCCTTACTTTCTTCGACTATGATGTCGACCAATTCATCCTTAGCCTGTCTAATTTGATTGTCAGTGATATAGGCACCTTCTTGACTGTGTTGGGTTGAGTTAACCTGCAAGGCTTGGTCATTTAATGTAATAGCTTTACTAGAAGAGGAAGAAAATACATTACCGCACTTCTTTCTGACGTTCTTCTTGTATTTGTCTACAGACTGCAGGTAAGATCCCAAGTCCTGAAAGCTCCATTTAGATAGGTCTTTGCAGGCTTTGGTGGAGATCACGGTCTCTGCCCATTCTTCTCTGAGACTGTCTAACAGCTTGTGCAAGACACTTTCTCTATCCGGTAGAATATTGACTTCCTGCATAATAGTTGTTAATAGATAAAAACGATCGAGTACATCTTCCAATGACTCACCTGGTTTTTGTAGAAAGTTCTCATAATCCATTCGCAGCTCTTGAGCCTTGCATTTTTTGAGTTCGGTGACTCCTTCGTGAGTGGCTTGGAGGAGAGTCCAGATTTCATTTACGGATTTGCAATGATTGACTCTTCTATGTTCTGGAATCGACAGGCAGGTGTATATGGCTTGAGAGGCTTGACGATTTAGCTCATACCTTTTCCGATCTGCTGCAGTCCATGTAGATCGATCTGGATTGACTGCGAGATTACCTCCAATGACTATCTCCCACAATTCGGAGTTAACCGACTCGATGTGTTGCTCGGTCTCATTTTTCCAATGATCATAGTTTGTAGATGTGAGCTTGGGATGCTCGAAGTGCATCTTGTTATTTTGATTGGCGAAGAGGTCTGCCATGATTGACTGTCAGTTGAACGAGGCTCTAATACCACGTGTAGGATCGGATGGCTGACTCAAACCAACTCAAGGTGTGAGTCTGTGAGATGGTTTGACTCAATCGAAGTAAGAAAACATAAGTACTTGAAATGTGGAGACACTTAGTTGAACTTTAATGTGCGGAAGCGATTCTCTTTGAAGTTAAGGCGTAACACGGACTTAGTGGAACTTATTTAGAACAACACTTAAAAGCTTGACGGACTCAGGGAAACTCAACGAGATACACAAAATAAGTTCTTTTATTTTCTGGCCAAAATAAAACAACTTACAATGCCCACTCCGTAGATAAATCTACTTCGTGGTTTCTCACTCACTTACCCTATACAATATCTAATCAGCTCGATGACAAGTGTAGTGAAACTAGGATCTTCCTAGGGAGAGTCTATCTAGAAGCTCAAACAGAATGTGGTACTAATTCTCTCTCTAAGTCAGAATGTAGCTCTCTCTATAATCTTTTACAATCTCTATCTCAGAAAGTGTAAGGAAAAACTAACTATTACAAGCCTATTTATACTATCTCTAAGTGCAACGGCTAGAGGAGTCAGTTCCGAGTTTTTCGTAACTAACTTAGTGGACGCATGCTGAGTAACTTCACGTCAGTCTTAGGCCACAATCTTTGGAGTCAACTGAGGCAGTCTTGTGACCGTTGGGGCGTTAGCGCATTGACGCTTTCGTTCCTTAATTGTCGCAACGGCATGATCGAGTCCTTCGTGCTTCTTTAGTTGTGCAGACTCTGTTGTATTTCGGCACAGATCTCGTTCTTTGTGTTTTGTCGTAGACGAGTGACTCTATCAAGTCGATTAACTATCTCAGTGACACCGTCATGCTCCAACACAAACAATAATCAGTTAATGGATCTGTGGAAAGGTTATGATTCCATTATTGATTATTACAACAAAGCACGGAGTGTTGCTTCGCTTGCAGAAATTTGAGCTCCTCTTTCAGATCGAGATCTAAATTCCTATTTGCTGAGAGGTCTAGGCCCTGAATATGATTCTATGGTTACTAATATTCTCACCCGCACTGTGATATATCCACTATTGTTCTTTTTGGTCATGTGCTTCAGGTTGAATCCCATTTACAACGGCAGTCTCAAGCCTTACACACCACTGCTCAAATGTCTCTAAATGCCACAACCACCAGCTCTCAACATTTCTTCTGTGATAAGGTTTGTGGTTTCAATTATTTCAGGGTAAAGTCTAATCACTATAACAGGGGACGAGGCAAAGACAAACAACCCTTCAATTCTACTTCCGACCCTTGCAACACCAATGCTTATGTCTCTGGTTAAGTTGATCCCCTACCTGCTTATCAAATTTGTGACAAACCTGGTCACATTGCAAAGAGATGTTGGCATAGATTCAACCAAACCTATCAAGCTAGCTCTCCTCCTTCCCTAAGTGCTCATTACACCAACAACATCCCTACTGAGACAACTGGTACCCTAACACAGCCATGACTGACCACTTCACCAATGAAATCTCTCATATATCCCTTGATAGTCATCCCTACAATGGACCACATTAATTTCTCTTGGAAATGGCTTGGATCTACCTATTGGAACTCAGGGAACAAGCAGGCTACTTACTCCCTCTGGAACTCTCACTCCATCCAAAATTTTCCATGTTCCTGATCTTCGAAATAACCTTATTTCAACCCGTCACTTCTGCAATGATAATAAAGCTTATTGAATTTCCTAAGTCTCATTTTCTTATCAAGGATCAAAGTACGGGGAGAATTCTTCTCAAGGCGGAGTTAGAGATGGATTATATTGCCTTCATCAAACCAGAGATCATTGCACGCCTCAGGCACACATCACCACAAAGACACATGCTAGGACCTGGTATTTACGTATGGGACACCCTTATACCAACACTACTAAACTAATTTCAAATAAGTATTGTCAGCCTAGTTGTGATTTCAGGTATCTTAATACTATTTACCCTGCTTGTTGCCAAGGGAAAATGCACTCCCTTCCCTATGCTACTTCTTCATCTCGTTCTACTACTGTTTTTGACTTGTTATTTATGAATGTATGAGGACCTGCCCCAGTGACTTCCTTTGCTGGTTCTAAGTAATTTCTCTTAAATGTGGATGATTTTAGCAAGTATATTTGGTTTGTTTCCTATTAAAGCAAAGTCATGTGTAGCATATCTGGTTTTGACCCTTTATTTGACATGTCAAAACACAATTCTCCATTATGGTTTGTGTTGTACAAACAGATGAAGGAGGTGAGTACCGACCTTTAACACCTATTTTTACAACTCAAGGAATCAATCATAGACTAACATGTCCCTATGTCCATAGCCAAAATGGTAGCATTGCGAGCAGACCGCTCCATTGTTGACAAAGGTCTTACTTTCTTGGCTCATGCCTCTCTTCCTCTCAAATATTGGGACAAAAAAGCCTTAACCACTACAGTCTACCTTATAGTCGGACCCCTATGGTAGCCATACAACACTCCACTTCTTTTGAGCTCCTCTACAACAACCACTATATTACACTCACCTCAAAGTCTTCGGGTGTGCCTGTTGGCCCAATCTCATACCTTACAACAAACAACTCACTTTTTGCACTATCCTCTGTGTTTTCCTGGGTCATAGCCCCCATCACAGTGGTTATCTATGCTTAGAATGCCATACCCAACACACATACATCTTCAGAGACATGTTGTTTAAGGAATCCAATACCTCTTCCACACTCTTCACTCCAGCTCCCCTTCACACACCCGCACTCCAAAGACAACTGCATTACCCACCATACAAATTCCAAACCTTCAGCCTATAGATCCGCACCCCATTCCATCCCCCTTTGTAGATCCACATTATCCCACACCACCCTCTCCAATTTCATTCCACACCTCTCCTCAGGTGGTTGCTACTCCCACCTCCATAAACACAACCTCCCCATTTTCCTTCCATGCATCCACACCTAATTTAGATACCTCCTTCTCTCCCTCCTCCTTGTCACCCATGAAAACTCGAGGCAAAAATAATATTTATAAACCCTTGCTCGCTTAAATGAGACAGTCCCCTAGTCTCAACCCGATTTACAACCCCTATACCAGCCTCTCCATGCTACACTCATGCTATTAAATTTCCTGAATGGAAAACTACCATTATGGAAGAGGATCAAGCCCTCAAATCTAATGACACTTGGACTCTTGTTCCTCCTCCACCTAATATACCCATTATAGGGGTGAAATGGGTTCTCAAAACCAAGTTCAATGTTGATAGATCCATTGAGAGGCGTAAGGCCTGCCTAGCCTAGTGACCTAGAGTTACAACTAAACATACGACATATATTACTTTGACACTTTCAGCCCACAATTGTGTGCATTATTTTTCTCTGGCTTGTGTTAAAATTTGGCCAATTCAACAGTTAAACATTTAGAATGCCTTTTTTTACATAAGATTTTATTTGACAGTGTCTACATGATTCAACCCCTAAGCTTTCAAAGATCTTACATGCCCTAACTACATGTGCAAGCTCCAAAAGGCTATTTGTGGGCTCAAGTAGGCGCCACGAGCATGGTTCTCTGAGCTCTCTAAGGCTCTAGTATCTATGGGCTTTGCAAGATCCAAGGCTGATACTTCTATGTTTATTTATCAGTGGTATTGTGAAACATTTTTTGTGTGGTCTATGTGGATGACCTTATCATTTCAGGAAGCTCTCCCACTCTCATATCCAAATTCATCACTCATCTATACTCTATTTTCCTAGTTAAAGACCTCAGTTCCCTATTTTTTTGGGAATTCAGGTTCTCAGGAATCGAGTATGTTCTTGTCCCAAACAAAAAAAAATACATACAAGACCTTCTAATCAAAGATAAGTTGCAAGCCTGCCAACCTGTTCCCTTCCCCCATAGCACCCACCATAGATTTCTCTCAAACCTCAAACAATTTCTCAAATCCAACTCAGTATCGTAGTATTTTAGGGAGCTTGCAATATTAAACTATAATGAGACCTGATATAGCATACTTGGTTAACCGTCTCTATTAATCGATGCGGAAACTAATTGAGGTCCACTAGGGTGCGCTCAAGATCCTACTTTGATACCTCATCTCCACATGGATCTAAGCTTTTGCATCTTTGCTAACACTGGTCTCCATCTCACTGCCTTTGTCAACTCAAATTAGGCAGGATCAACCACTGACCGGCGTTCCACCACTAGATTTTGTATCTATCTTGGTGACAATCTGGTCTCGTGGGCATTGAAGAAGCAACATACTGTAGTTCACTTCACTACAGATGTGGAATGCCAATCTCTGGCTGCTGCCACAAGCGATCTGATTTGGATACAACATCTATTTGTTGAAATTGCCATTTCTCTCCTATCATCTCATGTCTTGTGGTGTGACAATTTGGGGTGGTATGCTTGGCCGCAAACCTTATCTTTCACTTGCGTATTAAACATGTCCAGCTAGACTATCATTTTCTCTCAAACAATACTTTGAGAGTCAAGTTTATCTCCAGTCAAAACCAACTTGCAGACATCCTGACAAACCACTTATGGAGCCTCATTTCACACTCTTCACTCTCAATTGTGCCTAACCCAGTTTCAAACACGGGAAGATAATAAGGCCCGAGATTCCAGCCCAATACATTAATGATACTTTAGTTTAGTTACATTCAATACACAGCCCATAGTCTGTAAATTCTTTATCTATACCATACATAACTAAGGTAGTCAAAGATGAGAGAATGTTTTTCCTCGCAATAGCCGTCTCGATGTATCTGTAATTATCCAAATTCAAGGTGAATCTTGTTAACTTCTTTAAAAATGGCTTTTCTGTTTGTTGGGTTTGAACTGACCCCTTGCTTGTTGGAGCAATTGATTCTTAATAAGGTGTTCTTTTTTTTAGGGAAAATTCATAATATGCCACGATTTGAGTTTGAAATTCACGATATACTTCTTTTTTGAAAGTTCCATAATATGCCACTATTCAAGTTTGAAATTCACAATATGTCACTGCTGGGTGACGGACATTAAATTCGTCGTTAACCCTCTCTCGATAATGACCATTATGCCTCGAACGAAAAGTTTGAATTTTGTTTAAAAAAATCTTTTAGGGCGCTGGTTCAACTATGCAATGGCTACTTTTTTTAAACAAGATTAAAAGTATACAAAACATACTTGTTTTGTTTTATAGTTTACAATATGCCACTGTTTAAGTTTTGTAGTTCACAAAATGTTTCTGTTTTTGTTTGTTAAAGTACAGTTGTAACAGCTAGTTTTGAATTCAAACGGTTAGTTTGAGTCCAACAGCTCTTTTGCCTATATAAAGCCGTTTATATCATATAAATAGAGCACAAACACCATACTAAAGTCATGACCATGTTTACAACTATAATCACTGACAAGTTTCAAACAATCCATTGCAAATGTGGAGTCCCATCAAACCTTACCCTCTCCCGTTAAGACACTTCGGTTGAAAGGGCGTACTACAATTGATGGCTTGTGATTTATTCAAATGGTGGGAACTGATGACGCAGGATCGATACTCTCCTCATCCCAAGGTAAGGCATGTTGGTTACACCAAATCATACTTAACCATGATAGCGTTTACTTTTACTGCTGCCTCTGCTTGTTCTGAAGCTCCACAGCAAGAGCTTACCCTGGTTGAGTATGATTTGTTGTAACCAGCATGCCTTACCCTGGGATGAGGAGAGTATTGACCCCGCATCACCGGTGCCCACCACTTGAAGAAATCACAAACCCAGCAGTTGAAGTATGCCCTTTCAACAAGTGTCTTTGCGGGAGAGGGTAAGGTTTGATGGAACTCCACATTTGCAATGAATTGTTTGAAACTTTTCATTGATTGTAGTTGTAAACATGGTCATGGCTTTAGTATGGTATGTGTGCTCTGTTTATATGATAAAAAGGTCTTCATATAGGTAAAAAAGAGTTGTTGAACTCAAAACAGCAGTTTGAATTCAAAACTAGCCATTGCAGTTGTTTAACAAAAAAAACAGGGGCATTTTGTGAACTACAAATCTTAAACAGTGGCACATTGTGAACTACAAAACTTAAACAGTGCCATATTGTAAACTATAAAACAAAACAAGGGTATTTTGTATACTTTTAAACTTGTTTAAAAAAAGTAGTTATTGCAGAGTCGAACCAGCGCCCTAATTTTTTTTAAAAAGAATTCAAACTTTCTGTCAGGGGCATAATGGTCATTGTCCAGAGAGGGTTAACGGTAAATTTAACATCCGTCACCCAGTAGTGGTATATTGTGAATCTAAAACTCAAATTGTGAAATATTATGAACAGCTTTCCAAAAAGGGATCTATCGTGAATTTCAAACTCAAATTGTGACATATTAGGGACAACTCTCAAAAAGATGAATATCGTGAACTTCAAACTCAAATTGTGGTATATTGTGAATTTTGATTTCTTTTTATTATTGATAAAGGGTACTAGCATAATTTAACGCAAAAGTTTGCACTATTATTCTTTATTTTCCGACTTAACTTGTGTTCTTCGGTGCTACAACCAAATACACTTGCGCTCGTTGCTGTGAATTTCCAGTGAATCCGCGGAGTGCTGCCAACTAAATCTCCATCTTATTTTTCATTGACGTTGCAATCGGTGAGACTTCTTTTCATTTCTTGCTAACCGTAATGGATGATACACAAATTTGGGTCTCTATTTTCTTTGATAAAACAGATTTTTGGGGGATCTCAATTGCCTACATCAATCGACACCACCAGTCATAATCGCCATTATATTACTCAGCTGAACAGTGGATACTGGGTAATAGTTTGCCGATAATTTCGACCGCTTGTTTTATTTTATTTTTTGAAAAAAAAATCAAAATCATGGCGATATCAATTCTTTTGTATCGTTATTTCAGTAGAAATTAGTGGCTTGCTCTATTAAGCAAAACTTTCTCTTGATGAGCTTGAGCTGCGGTTGGGTTTTTTTTGTAATAAGAAGCGGGTGGAACTATCGACCTTTCACGTTTTTGTGTGGTTGTAGTTAGACCTGGCAAAGGTGACCTGAACCCGAAAAACTGAACTGATCCAACCCGATCCGAACCCGATTTTAAACTGAATGACGTGACCCGAAATGTGACCCGAAAGTTCGAACCGAACCAAACCAAAACCGAATCCAACCGAAATATGGTACTACCCGAATCCACCCAAACCGAATTGACCCGAACCGAATTGACCCGAACCGAATTGACCTGAACCATATTGACCCGAATACTTTGTTAAAACCTAAATGTACTATAGTTGTTCCAACCGTAAAAAATAATCCTAAAACCAGCAACACATAATGGAAGTTTGGACATCCAATAAGTGTTCATTGCTCACCAATGATATATATAATATTGGACATCTTCTATCTTCAAACATCTCAGGCCTTGTTGTATGAAAACATTCACAAGCTGTGTTGGGAATGTTCTTATAACGACATCTGGTTATATAATACAAACAAATGCATATCATTACTATTTTATAATACTCTATTAAATTTGATTTTAATAAACTCAAGGTTCTTTATGTTTAGGACACGAGACTTGGGAATGGTTTAAATATTGATGAAGTTAAATTATAAAACCTAAACTTTTCGGTTGAGACATATACTAACCAAGATTGATGTGTATATGCCTAAAACATTATGCAATAAAATGAGGAAAATAAATATTATAAATGATAAATTATTGCGTATCATTACCATTTTATATTACTCTATATTTTATAAACTTAGGTTCTTTATGTTTAGGACTTAAGAATGGTTTGAATGTTGATGAAGTTTCAATTATAAAATCTATAAACTTTTCAGGTGAGAAATATACTAACCACGATTGATGTGTAGATGCCTAAAGAATAAAGATTTCAAAAGTTACACCTTACTTAAATACCAACTCGGAAATAGTTTGAATGTGTATATATCATCACATCACCACTTAGGTTTCTCATTAATATCGTAAAAAAAATAAAGATTACAACTCACAACCCCAGCCTGGGAGCGAGTGGAGGACACTCGCATGAGGCGCGTGCATGAGACGGTTATGGCCGGCGCATACACAAGGTCACGGGCGCGAGGTGGTGACGGGCGCACAGGGGCACAGGCGCGAAGCGATGATGGATTGGCACGGGCGTGCGACACTTACGCGAGGCGAGTGGGGCTGGCATAGAACGCACACAGGGTGTGACGGGTGCGGACGGCGGGAGGTAAGGCGTCGGGCGTGGTAGACCGGGCGTCAAGTGCCAAACATTGACACCAATTCGCAAAAATTTTTATTTATACTTGGTCGATACAATTAGTAAATTTATTGTTAAAAAATCATGTACAAAAATTGTCATCCAATTTGATTATGTTTAACCAATACACAATAGCAACAGTAATACTATATTAAGAGAATTTGAAGCCGAATATGAAAATCAGTACAAGTTACAAAGGTTGCTTAAATTTGCACTTCACAAATTTTGTTTATCAAACCTAACGCTGATAAGTCACCCAAATTTGACCCATAACCCGAAAAAACCAAATGAACCCGAGGCTAACCCGAACCGAAAGCACCCAAACCTAAAATCAACCAAACCGAAATCACCCGAATCTAATTTAAACCCGATTAACCCGACCCGATCCAAACCGAACCGAACATTAAATTCTACAAATTGACCCGACCCGAACCGAACCGAACCCAAACCGAGTGACCCGAATTGCCAGGTCTAGTTGTAGTATATCATATTAGGTATAAGCGGTAGCACTTGTGACTGATGAGAAGGGATGGCAATACCCAGTGGGTATTCGATAACCCGATCCACCCACGGGTGATAAATGGGTGTGAACCTTGATGCATCAGTTCGCGGAATTAAACGATGAAGAATCAGCGAACCTCTTCAATATGATAAAGTACACAAGTAAGTTAACCATCTATCTATGAGATTTTTACTTTGTAATTCATTTTTTTCAGTCAATGAACATCATCAATTGTTATTCGCTACCCACTGCGTGAAATTTCCCAACTGGATGTTGCATTGCACTATGGGAATATGTCAGCAATTTCATTAACGCACAACAGTCTGGTTTTCAAATCATTGACAAACTATGATAGAAATTGCGTTTACCATTAGTGATTGTCTTGTGTATCATTTTGACAAACATTTGTGAATCAATTAATTCTGAAACTTTTTTTCCATTGCTAATTAAATGGCCATTCAAATAATTAGGGTTTATTTTTGTGACTAAACAAAATCTAGGGTTATAATATTTGGTTATTTTATGGTGTTCATGTGATTGTTACTATATGTTAAAAATCTAGGGTGATAATATTTGGTTGTTTTATGGTGTCCTTTTCTTATATCGTGATTGATCCCATCCCATGATTGTTGGGAACACTCTCTTCCCCGGGTTTCGTTGAATGCATGTCCTATCCAAGTAGAAGAGGATCAACACCAACAACGGTCCAGAAAAGGACTTCGAATTTGCTTGAGAATTCTTCCAACTCCTCACTACATTAGTTAACTTGTTGAAGGTATAGTCACACCAATCATATGTTTTTAACGAGTTAACATCCCTCAAGGTATACATGAGCCTCCAATTACATCTACCATTTTACATAGAAGATATTAAGCATGAAACAACAAAGAAAGCAAAATATCTCTTGAACTGATCTCCACTTAACTGGGGTATCCTCTCAGGCTCAGCCATTACCGATGTTTGTGGCCCAGTGCCAGAAACATTCCATTCTCTCCTCCATTCTTCCATAAAGTCATTGTAATCATCTTCATTATTGTCATTAGAAGCCTCAATAACAGAATTCTCACTGAGTGGGAGGCCAAGACAAATATATACATCATGCCTTGTTAATGGTATATATCTGTTCTCACTCAATTTAAGCACACACTGAACTGAGTCAAAGTTATGTACCAACCATAAAGCATGAGAGGCATCTAACCGTTTCAGTTTCATATGCAAAAGGGAACCAAACCCCATCTCTTCAACAGCTTCAATTTGTTCCATGTTTAGAAGCCCAATTACTGAAACAAGACAATTCCATTGAGTTCTAAAAGTTGTAACAATTTTACCATCATCCAAACTATTATTCTTGGATTGCCCAACATCTCTCACTATCTTCTTCGAGTTTGTATGTTTATCTTCTCCGACTTTTGTTTTCCCTTTGCCAATACACTCTGTGGTTTTTTTTTTGCAATCGCATCAGGTTCTCTAATTTCTACCCCCTTAACAACCCTGGAACGTCAAACACAAATAATGTAAAATAGATTAATCATGGAGAAAACCTAAAATATAACAGCTATAATAGCTTATATTAGTTTTCTACTTGATTTCATGCTACAATAATAAAATTAAAACAACAATACAAGGTTCAAATTGGATACTAGGTGTGTATTAAAAAAATATATCATAAAAGAATGTTTACACAAGTTACTGTGATTTAAAAGTTTCAAGTTCACGTTCAGATACGCAGTACTAGTTGTTCAAGTTTTAACACCATTTGTTCAAGTTTTGAACCCCTATGTTCAAGATTTGAAAAATGAAGTATTAGTTGTTCAATTTTTTGAACCATCTGTTCACCTATTCTTCATTAGTTGTTCATAAATTAGATACTAGTTGTTGATCGGACATTTAAAAATAAAACAATATTAACACAGTACACCATAATAACTGGTTCCAAATTTTTTTACATCAACTTCATGTTCGTATAAATGATACTCGTTATTCAAGTTTTCAAACCATTTGTTCAAGTTTTGAGCCCCCTATGTTCAAGTTTTATTTCACAATATTCATCAATTTTGTAAAGACTCACATCTTCACGGAAAATTATATAACACAAGAATGTTAATACAAGGTAATTGTTTAAATTGAATTGTTGTTTTAAACCTTCCTTTTAAACAAAGAATTTTAAAAGGTGAACAATTAGTAATGCATATGCGAACACAAACTCAATATTTTTTAAAAAACTAGTTCTTCACCTAGTGCTTTCAGATTGCCCAACATTTTTCGGTGGCTTCTTCGGTTTTGAATGTTCTTCTTCTCCAACTTTCTTTTTCCCTTTGCTAATACACTCTGTGATTTTTTTGCAGTCGCATCGGGTTCTTTAATTTCTACTCCCTTAGTACCCCTGGAACATCAAACACAAATTATGTAACAAAATTAGTTTTCTACTTGATTTCATACTACGATAACAAAATTAAAACAACAATACAAGGTTTAAATTGGATACTAGTTGTGCATTGAAAATATATCATAAAAGAATGTTACCACAAGTTACAATGATTAATAAATATCAGGTTCACGTTCAGATACGCAGTACTAGTTGTTCAAGTTTTTAAACCAGTTGTTCAAGTTTTGGACCCCCTATGTTCAAGTTTTATTTCACATTATTCATCAAATTTGTAAAGACTTGCATCTTCACTGAAAATTATGTAATACAAGAATGTTAATACAAGGTAATTTTTCAAATTGAATTGTTGTTTTAAAACTTCCTTTTGAACAAATTTTTTTAAAAGGTGAACAATTAGTAATGCATATGCGGACACAAACTCAAAACTTTTTAAAAAACTGGTTCTTCACCTTGTGTTTTCAGATTGCCCAACATCTTTCGTCGGCTTCTTCGGTTTTGAATGTTCTTCTTCTCCAACTTTCTTTTTCCCTTTGCCAATACACTGTGGGTTTTTTTGCAGTCACATCGAGTTCTCTAATTTCTACTCCCTTAACAACCCTGGAACATCAAACACAAATAATGTCAAATAGATTAAACATAGAGAAAACCTAAAATATAACAGCTATAATAGCTTAAAATAGTTTTCTAATTGATTTCATACGAGGATGACAAAAGTAAAACAACAATACAAGGTTTGAATTGGATACTATTTTGCATTGAAAATATATCATAAACAGAATGTTACCACAAGTTACAATGATTACAAAATTTCGGGTTCACGTTCAAATACGCAGTACTAGTTGTTCAATTTTCAAAACCTTTTGTTCAAGTTTTGAACCCCTATGTTCAAGATTTGTAAAATGAAGTATTAGTTGTTCGATTTTTTGTACCATCTGTTCAACTATTATTCGTTAGTTGTTCATAAATTTGAAACTAGTTGTTGATCGGATATTTAAAAATAAAATAATATTAACTCAATATACTATAATAACTGGTTACCGATTTTTAACAAGTTCATGTTCTAGAGAACAATACTCGTTGTTCACGTTTCAAAACCCTTTGTTCAACTTTTATCTCATATTGTTCAGTTACGCAGTACTAGTTGTTCAAGTTTTAAAACAGTTTTTTCGAAAAGAACTTCATGTTCATATTAACCATACTCATTGTTCAAGTTTCTAAAATCTTTGTTCAACTTTCGAAACCCTGAGTTCAAGTTTTGAAACCCTTTGTTCAGGTTTTATTTCGTATTGTTCAGAAACGCGGTACTAAT
This sequence comes from Limonium bicolor, assembly GCA_023374045.1. Taxonomy (NCBI): domain Eukaryota; kingdom Viridiplantae; phylum Streptophyta; class Magnoliopsida; order Caryophyllales; family Plumbaginaceae; genus Limonium; species Limonium bicolor. Next base: position 251,480,807 of record CM041776.1, on the reverse strand, counting down.
AGTTCAAATTTTAAAACACTTTAGTCAAACATTAACAAAATCATTAAAAAGGTTAACAATGACAATGTTACCTACGACTGACGACAAAATCATTATTCTCATCCATGAATTGGTAGTCCTCCAAAAACAAAATGTGTTATATCGTTCCTGGGCCGTTGATGCTGAAATAAGAAACATTAACCCAAAAAAATTACGGAATCAAATATAGGAATTATACATTGACGGTAATTTCATAGACGAACAGTAATTTTCTAATCAATGACAAACTGTGATTCTCATGTTGTTTTAATTTATCAGCTTCTCACTTAATTTATATTAAAAAAAATCTCTAAGAGATACTCGCTTCAATTTCACTTGCCGCCGCTAACACTTGCTTGTTAAAATTGAAATTACCGGGAGGGATGGTATTTAATTGATTTGATACCCGCTTCAATCTGACAACTTTCCTGAATTTGACAACTTTCCTAAATTTGACAACTTTCCTCAACTCAGTCGATGAAGGCAACTCGGTGCTCCTGAACTTGACAACTTTCCAGAATTACTTAGGCTGTAAACTGTAGCAACAAGTAGAATTGTGTGTGGTATTTATGTTAAGTATCAACCACAAGTAGAATTAAGTAGGGAATCTGGTTCTGGTAGATTTTCAATCTGTTGGAGGAAGTAAAATTAAGTAGTGAAACTGGTTCTGTAGATTTTCAATTTGATGGAGGAGGACGGTTGTTTTTATCTTTAAGATTTTCTTCTCAAAAAGATTTTTTTACTCTAATTCTTATTTACTTAATTAAAAATTTAGCTTTAAATTTTTAAAAATAAAAATATAAATAGTTTTTAGCCATGATTAGGGGTGAGCATTTGGATTGGATAATTTTTTTTTTTGGATTTTTAACCGAATTTTAAAACTGAATTTAAAATTTTGGTTATTCGAATATCCGAATTATAATTCGGGTTGGATTTCAATTTTAACCATGTAAAATTCGGTTAACTGAATTATCCAAACTTTTTTTTTAAAGAAAATCCCTAAATCTTTCTTTAATAGTTAATACTCTTTAAACATGACAAACAGAACGTCAAAATTCATAACCCTATCTCGCATTGCTCCAATGCTTCAATTATATAATGTCTTACTATTCTTTTTTTTGTCAAATTAATTATATATAACTGTTTTTTTGGAACATCGTTCATCGCTACTCACCCCTAGTTTGATGTAACTAGTCTAATGTTTGAGTGAGTTCCTTCTGTTTCTGTTGTGATGAATTGACAACTAGGGAATTCACAATTTTCTAGCAGCTTATGTGTTTGGTTTTTTTTTAAAATTCGGTTAACTAAAATCCGATTTTAAAAATTGGTTTTCGGTTTTTTTAAAAAAAAAATTGTAATTGAAATCCGAACTAAAACAAATTTTGGATTTCAGTTCAGTTTTCGGTTTTCAACTTAAAAAAATTTCAAATTTTAGATAATTTGGATTTCAATTAATTCGGTTTTATCAAAATTTGGATAATTCGGTTAAAAACCATATTAACCGAAATTCATTTTTTTTTTTTACAATTTGGATTTGGCCGAATTATCTATGCTCGGCCCTCCATGTAATATCCACGTCACTATCTCAAATTGACGCAAGCAAGAAACAACATCACTCTGCTGCTCCACATACCTCAACAAGACCGTGCCGTGCATCGTCGTTTCTCATCTCAGGGGAGTTTTGTGTATCAACAGAGACAAATCGAGGAAAATATCTCAGGGGCGTAGTGACCAACCGCTACGTGAAGAGGAGTACTAAGGTAATTACAACCCTCAGTTCGTTGTTTATGGTCAACCATAGTTTACATTTTTGTGCATTCTTAGAAAATTAGTGAATTTGCTGTGGATCTGTTGAGTGCTAACTGCTGCATTGTGGTAATCGGTGGTCAAACATCTTTTCCTTGGTAGCTTGAGTGAGGAAAGCCATAGGAACTTGGGGTTCTTAATTTCTATGTCAGTCTACGCTGAAGTTGTAATTAGCATTTGATTTTCTCAAATTAGCGGTTGGTAGTACTATATCACATGAACTGTGATGTCGATAATGATAGCTAATCGTACTGATACTCATTCTGGTATTGTGCCTAAATTATGTGATAATAGGCACATTTAGGATTTAGCTCGTCATATAAGAGTGTATCATTATATGTTTGATGGCGACTTTTTGGTCCTAGGGCTTCTACGCCGTTCGTAACTTTTTTTTTCTTTTTCCAAATTCAATTCTGATCGAGAAAATAATGGATTTGTTGAGTAATAAAACCGAATAATTTTTCTAATAATTTTCTCATTCTTCTCTTTATTAGTGTTTGGGTGCTGCTAGAACAGATGTAAACTTAATATAGCAAATTCATATGTACACGTACATGATGTAAACTTAATAATTTTCTCATTCTTCTCTTCATATGTTCACCAGTTGCAGGAGTATTGTAAATTCTCTAAATCAGTGTTGTATCAGGTTTATTTACCGGGAACAAAACTGCTTGGCAGACTACCTAGCTAGTATGGCCCATAGCGCAAATAGGGGGTGTACTATGCTTGCGATTCCACCGGCAAACATTCTGCCGGTGCTAACCCGTGAGAAACCTTCATTGTCTGAGGTTAATTCCAGCTAAATAATATGTAAGTCCATTCTGATAAAAAAAAAACTCATCATCCCTGTACTCTCCTTTGGACTTCTTTCTTCGGCTGTCTTACCCCACTCTCAGCATGAAAGCGAGTTAGTAATAAAGGAAGTCTATGTCAGTGTGGTCGAACATTTTTTTCATTCAGTATCAATGACCTTGGTGGTAGTTTGAAAGCCTTGTGAGGAGTTGTTAAGTTGTGATACTCTGTATAGTTAAGTCAGTGATGATTTCAAGCTTCTGTTTGCTTCAGATGGGCAGTTTGTATTATATACTTTGTATAGTTAACAAGCATTTGTATAGTTAACAAGCATTTGTATAGTTAATAAGCTTTTGTTGAGCTGTGATACTCTGTATAGTTAACAAGCTCTTGCATTTTCTTTTTTTTAATATTTACAGGTAAGTCACTTTGATATCGACTGATGTTGCTGCTGCTGATGATTTAATGGTGCCAATTTGATTGTTGAAGATTATAGTTTTGTGTATGTGTTGTTGCTGTTGGTTTGGTACTCATTTTAGTCTCAATTGTTGTTTTATTTGAAGGAGACAATGTCCATCTTTGACTATGATGAGCTGGTTTTTTCGTAAGGGTAATATGGAACGATATTTGGTTAAATCTATAGTTTATGACTGTTGAAATATTCATATGTTATTGACCATCTTTGACTATGATAGTGTTGCGTATGTTATTGTCTTGTAAAAATGTCGGTTTTTACTTTTTTAAAATTTCATGAAAATGCATATTTCACCCGTTTATCACCTGGTTCACACGCGGGTGACAGGTGGATCGGGTGATGGGTGATGTCTATCGGGTGACAGGTCGGGTTCGGGTGGGGCGGGTGGAAACGGGTGACGGGTGCGGGTGAGGCTTCACCCGAACCCGACCCATTGATGAGGTTGAGTATTCTTCTCGCCTAAGTTTTACTTCCTTTATGAGACATTCTTTCGTCTTACTTTGGGATTTGTGCTCATTCCAAATGCTAGCCTTGTTTTTGAGAAATGCATATAAACTTAGGGAGTGTGCTATTCTGCATTCTTTGGCTAGAGTAGTTCCTTTAGTCCGTTAAAATCCCTTCCAAAATGATGCGTCTTTCTCCCCTCTCTTTCTCAATGCTCTCCTCTTGTTATCCAAGGATGCTTTATTGCCTACTGTTTGACAGTTTGGTTTTGTTCTGTCAATTTTGCTTTCAAATTCCATTGAGTGGTTGATAGTATATTCTAATTCAGTATGTAAGCTTCAGTCAATCCGACGGTATTGAAAACTGTTTTTTACCGGGGCTTGAAAGTTGCCATATGCTGATTATTTCAATAGTTTAGAATAGAACTCATCAAAAATCTAGGATCCAAGTTTGATGGAGATCGAGCCTGTGTGAGATGCTTCCTTTTCTTATACGTGTCAATACTGAAGGGTCTTCACATTTTTTTGTTTCTCAATTTTAGATCTCATGGCTTGGAGAGGACAGTTATCCAAGAACTTGAAAGAGCTTCGAGTTCTATTCTGCCAGACATCGCAAGAAAGTGCGCAGGCTAGGTATCTGTACTTTCCAATCTATATGCACACTCATTACATATTTACATACTGAGGTTTCATTCTCAATGAATGTTGAATCAAGAGACACATCTTTAGGGGCAAGCCAATGGCTACACATTGATTTGGGAGATGACTTAGATATATTTCGTGGCTTTATTTTTTGTGGATAGTACTTTTGTGGTCTGATTAAGTTGGTATTTCGTGCGTTGAATTCAGAGCTTTTGTTGAGAAGAATTACAAGGAGTTAAAAGCTTCAAATCCCAAGTTGCCCATATTGATTCGTGAATGTCGGGGTACTGAGCCTCAGCTTTGGGCAAGATATGGTAAGCGGCTCTTTAAAGATATGGTTTCTTCTGAGCAATTTCTTGACTTGTACATTTAGCCATGTTTACCTGAAGGTATTTAGGGTTAGGGATTTATCTTTCGTTCAGATAGATAGGCAGTAATCTTCAGTCAGGATTCTGTGATCTTTTGTTTTAGTTTTATAACTCGGTATTTTTCTTAGGTAGGAGAATATCATCCTTGGTATAACTTGTCAGTCATGGCGAGGAGGCACAGCTGATATGGTTTTTAGTGATAGTCTTATTAGCTGATTGGCTTCCTCCTTACCTGTGGTTTTTTTTCACTTTCTTCTATGTTAATTTCAACCAATTTCGATGCTTTGTATCATTGTCCATTGGTTGTCTATGACTTTCATAAAGTGGTTTTGGCCTTCAGCTTGAGTTATGTTGATTGATAATGTTGAAGTTATACGTTGATATCAGAAAATGCCTCGCAGTTACTAGATTTGAGTACAAGATGGACGAAGAATACATTGATTGTTTCATAAAGTGGGTTTGGCCTTCAGCTTGCTCGAGTCATGTTGATTGATAGTATTGAAGTTACTGGTTGATTTCAAAAAATGCCTGGCAATTACTTGATTTGAGTACACTGTGGACTGAGAATGCAAAGGTTGTCTGTGATTATCAGAAAAGTGGTTTTGGCCTAAAGCTTGAATTATGATGATTGGTAGGATTGACGTTATAGCTCAATATCAGAAAATGCCTTACAATTACTAGATTTGGGTACGTTGTCGTCTGTGGATATGGAGATATAAAAAGCTGTTGCTTAGAGCTTGATGACTAAGCTATCGATAATGATAATGTTACACCTTGTCTGATAGTATTGAACGTTTGCTTGTTTTCTTTGTTAGTGCTACATCTTAGATACGTGTGGTAAATTTGCCTATGCTTCCGAATTCCTCTGATGTATCTGGTTTTGACCACTGCCCATTATTAGGTTAGAGGTCAAATTGGACTGCGTATATTAGTTCCGTTAAAAATAAGTTGGTTAACAGATTGTAGATATTTAACCTGGAGGTTCTTAAGCTGACAAGCACGAGTCGATCACTCTACTGAGATGCTAACGAGTTTAGGATTGGAACATCAACTTGATATTTCTGATGTTTGGTGTATTTTGCTCTTCTTGGGATTGTCTTGGTTCCAACTTTTTAGCAGTACTGTATCTGTTGTTTGTATATGGCAGACATGGGTGTGGAGAAGGGCGTTAGTCTGAATGGTATGACAGAGCCCCAGATCATGAAGGCCCTTGAGGATCTTGTCAAAACAGGGGCTGCCCTTAAATACTGATCTCTTTCTCACGAGGTTATTTTTGAGAAATAAATGTACTGTGAACCTCCATCTAGGAGGAGCGAGCTTATTTGTATTAGTTCTCCGGATATGTGATCCATTTTCCTCTATATGCTCTTGGTCTTGTTACTTCAGAAAGATGACAAATGATATTTGTTTGTCGGTTTATCATAATGTTTCTGCCAGCATTTGCTAATATAGAGTGTTTCTGTCATTTGAATCTTTTGCTAGTCTTATTATAGGTTTTAGATTTATAAATGACCCTGCTGGTTCGTCATTTCTGAGAAACAATGCACCAACTAGTCAAGCAGAGGTGGTAATCTTGATCACAACCCATGAGAGATTCAAATTCCCATATTTCTCCTACCTGAACCAGAAAAATCGATCTAAACCAATCCGAACCTGATTTTAACTCGAATAGTGTGACCCGAAATATGACCTGAAAATTCGAACTAAACCAAACCAAAACCGAATGAAACCGAATTTTGTACAACCTGAATCCACCTGAATCGATTTCACCCGAACTGAATCTACCCGTATTGTAACGCCCCTAAATTACTAACCATATGATAATAAACTTGCTCAGATTAATAAAGCGGAAGCATAAGACTTGTAGGGCGTTACCGCCACATTCACAACCATGTGAATGCTTAGGCTTAATTTACAACCAAACTGACTTTGTGTTACATAAGTTATAGAACAACCTAATACATTAATCTAGAAACCAAAAGAGACTAAAGTGATGGTCTTCTAGCCCCAAAAGCCCACACTCTCGGATGTCTCCACAACTAAGGAGAAGCTTCTTCATTTCCTACATCTGTGGTCATTCATACAATCACAGAGAAAAGACCACAGGGCATAAAGCCAAAAAGTCAGCAAAGCTGAGTAAAATCAAAGCTACCATCAGAAAATAACTTAGTAAAGTACTTGATGGTATATACACAAACTTTGCTCAACCAAGAGTTCAAGCATTAACAATAAGGCATCCAAACCTGCACAAGTACATGTTAATCAATTCACATATTTTCCTTAGTCATCAATTTCTCCATTCCACACAAATCAGTTCAAGGGACGAATCCCGATCATTGAGGCGATCCAACCTTTCCCAAACGCACTCTAGGCCCTAAAAGATGTGCACACCCCCTATAGTACCTTTAAACTATAGTGTAGGAAACCATGAAGCATCTCATGGAGCCCAAGGCATACCATGAGTCCAATAATTCATAAGAAGGCAATTACTGCTCAAGTTCCACATATGGCCATATATCTCAAGAATCCATTCCAATGAGTTACTCATTGAATCCTCATTAATCAGAATATAACAATTTAAAGTATAACAAGAATCAATAGACAAGTCACTTAACAAAGCCCATTTCATAATTTCAAACACAAGGATCATAAAAATAATCAAACAACACTTAAGGAAGGGCAATGATTACATAATCTCACATGGCACCTTCGGCCAGATCACACAGCTTCAAATACCCCACTTTAACAATTCAAACAACCATAAACCATACCTTAAGAACAAGTCTTGATCAAACAAACAAATCATATCCATTTCAGTTCTATTATTAACTATCTCATCTAGATTAGCTTAAGACATAACTTAACTATGGATTACAACCTGAATCAAACCATAATTGGTTCCTAACATTTTCGGTCATAACAACACAATATTAACCAGATCAGCTCTTCTAGTAATCACACTTAACATCTTAAACAAATTATATACTTTCACCTATGTTACTTGGCCATAACAATCAGATAGGTTCTAGGTTAGTTAAGCACCTAAAACACTTGATTAATGCTCTAGAATTCCACCCACAAATCTGGTGATTAAACAAAACTCTTTAAGACACTATTTATCCTAGATTATAACAACACCAGATTAGACTAAAGATCATCCAGAACAATCATAATTACCTCTAGGTTATTCCCACTTACTAAACAACAGCAAAACACCATAAACAAGCTCTTAAGCAATCAGTACTCAAAGGTAGGTTGCAAACACATCCTTTTCTTCCTTAAAAACACTTTTCTAACTCTTCTAGCTTTAGGCTAATAAATACCTACGAATTTTAATTAGATAATATAGGGCTAATACTCCTGTAAAACGTACAGATTTATTAAGCGATGGTAACCATGAAGTTACCTTGAAAATTGATGAAGAAGACCTCTCTAAAACCTTGCAAACTTTTCTAGCAATCTAAGGCACCCTTGAACAGCTTGGAGCACCTTGGAAATGGCAACTATAGAGCTTCCAGTCCTCTCTTCTTTTACGACCAGAGGTTACCTCCCAAGGTAGGTTTCCTTCTTGCTCTCTTCTAAACAGGCTGTAGGAGATCTAGATGATGGATGAATGATTTAAGTGAGTAAAAGGTTCCTCTCCTCTTCCTCTTTTGCTCTCGGCTGAAGTGATAAGCAATGTAAGCTCTCTTCTCTTCTTTCTCTTCTTAATGGAGGCAGGAACACAAGAGTGGGATCAAGAGAATGGAGTATGAACGTGGGTTATATATAGGCAAGGGGCTGATCCTTGTCAATTTCCTCCTTGATTAAGTAAACTTCTAAGTGGTGACACCTTAGGCTCCATTTGCTAGCTTCTGATTGGCTCATAATAAGGCTTAATATAAGAAAGACAACACATGGGCTGACTAAGGGAGGTGGGGCAGCAGCCTATTCTCATTGGACCAAGGTGTGGTCTAATAGTATGGTGACACCTCCTACTAGGCTGCATAGGTGTCGAGCTCCTATTGGTTCTAGTGTTAACCAATGCTAATTTGACACCTCGTGCTTGCCACCTCGTGCTTAAAGACGTCCTACTTGCCTACTAGCTTGGTCGTGCTTAAGACGTCCTACTAGCTTGCTAGCTTGCTGAGTCACCTACTTGCTTACTAGCTTGATGAGTCACCTACTTGCTTGCTAACTTCACCAAGCAGCTGCATCACCTACTTGTGTGTTTACTACATAAGCTAGCTGCTGCATCATCTACTAGCTTGGTTGTCACAATGTTATTGGAGCATTCTAGCTAGATACTTTTAAAACAATACAAGAAGTGATATTAAGGACTTTTCTGGTCCTAATGTGTACTTATGCCAATATTAGGATTTAAATATGCTTAATAGCTCATTAAGACCTAATTAGCAAAGTAAATCAATTTTTAAAAACTTTGGGTCTTTCATTCACTCCCCCTTAAGAAAAGCTTCGACCCCGAAGCTCCAGCTATTCCCAAGATCATCAATTCATTAAAACTATAACTCAGCTAATAAACAATTAAGTATTCACACCAAGTAATCAAGCATAAACAGAAAAACATTCATGAAAAAGGGTCATAACATATTCATACCAAAGATATCAAGAATAAGAGTATCGAAGTCACTCCCCCTAAATTTTAAGTTACGACCTCGTAACTATAAATGTTACCTAGGATTCTTCAAAAAAGTTCTGATATCTTGTTCTCATAAAATCCTCTTCCCAAGTTGCTTCCTCAACTTTATGGTTGGTCCAAAGGACTTTCACCATTTTGTAGTTTTGATCGTGTCTCTCGGACCTTTGTGTCCAATATTTGTATAGGAACCTCCTCATATGACAAAGATGGGTCAATCTGGACTTTTTCAGGTTGGATGACATGAGATGGATCGTGTATGTACTTCTTCAACTGAGAAAACATGGAAAACGTTGTGTACCTTGTCTAATTATGTTGGTAATCGGTATGCCAAAGTTCCCACTCGTTCTAAAATTTCATATGGGCCAATGTATTTATGCCTAAGCTTTCCTTTCTTCCCAAATCTCATGACTCCCTTGGTTGGAGACCTTCAAGAATACTTTCTCTCTGTAAATTCCAAAACTTTTCTTTTTATCAGCATAGATTTTGTCGATCCTGTGCAGCTTTCATCCTTTGCTGGATGAGTTTCACTTGCTGAATCATGTTTTCAATCATTTCTGGTCCTAATAAAACTGTTTCTGAGATGTCACCCCAACATAGTGGAGTTCTACACTTTCTTCGTATAGAGCTTCATATGGAGCCATTCCAATGCTACTATGGTAACTGTTGTTGTATGAAAATTCTATCAAATGGAGATGATCAGTCCACGTACCTTGGTAGTCCATAATACAAGCTCTCAACATATCTTCTAATGTTTGAATTGTTCTTTCTGTTTGTCCATCTGTTGCGGGGTGAAAGGCAGTACTGAACTTTAACTGAGAACCCATAGCTTTCTGAAAGCTCTGCCAGAAACGACTTTGAAACCTAGAATCCCTATCAGATACTATACTTGTAGGAACTCCATGATATCTGACAATTTCCTTGATGTAAGTAGCAACTAACTTATCCATTGTCCAAGTATCTCGCATTGGTATAAATCTGGCTGTTTTGGTGAGTCGATCCACAACAACCCAAATTTGATTCATTCCTGACCTAGTTAAAGGTAGTCCCACTATAAAATCCATAGATATGGAATCCCATTTCCAAGCTGGTACTTCCAATGGTTGCACTAAGCCTCCTGGTCGACTATGCTCAAACTTTACTTTCTGGCAAGTTAAACATCTAGCTACAAACTCAGCAACTTCACGTTTCATTCCTGGCCACCAAAACTGTTTCTTTAAATCCTTATACAACTTATTACCTCCTGGATGTATGGAGTAGGGTGATTGATGGGCTTCTTGCATCAACTTGTTCTTGATCTCCCCACAGCTCTTAGGAATGCACCACCGACCTTTGAACCTTAAACTTCCATCTTTATGGATCTTAAAATCTGTAGCTTTTCCTTCTGTAATTTTCCTCTTGATTTGTTCAAGTTTCTCATCCCCTGACTGGTCTTTCCGGATCTCTTCGAATATATCCAGAGAAATGGACATTTGGTGTAGACTACTTGATTTTGCTTCTTCTCCACTAACTACTAACTTCATGTTAAGCCTATGAATATCTTCATACAACTTATCTGGGAGGATCCACATGGCTGCTGTTGAATGACTTCTTTTTCTGCTTAAAGCATCAGCTACAAGGTTTGCTCTGCCTTCGTGGTATTGAATATCCAGATCATAATCTTTGACAAACTCTAACCATCTTCTCTGCCTCATATTCAGCTCCTTTTGAGTGAATATATATTTTAAGCTCTTATGGTCGGTGAAGATTTTACAAGTGACTCCATATAAATAATGTCTCCAGATTTTCAGAGCAAATACTACTGCTGCAAGCTCAAGGTCGTGAGTGGGGTAATTTTCTTCATGTTTCTTCAATTGCCTAGAAGCATAGGCTATCACTCGCCTATTTTGCATTAGAACACAACCCAAACCAAACTTCGAGGCATCACAGTAGACCTCCAGGCCATCCACTCCTTTTGGTAATGTTAACACTGGAGCAGTAGTTAATCTAGTCTTTAGTTGCTGGAATGACTGCTCACATTGGTCACTCCACTCAAATCCAACAGATTTCTTCATCAAGTTCGTCAACGGCCTAGCAATTTTGGAGAAATCCTTGACAAATCTCCTATAATAGCCCGCAAGCCCCAGAAAGCTTCTAACCTCTGTAACATTGGTAGGACGAGGCCATTCCTTCACAGCTTCAATCTTGAGATAATATGGCCCAAGAAAGCCACTTCTTTCAACCAAAAATCACATTTAGACAGCTTTGCATATAACTTATGTACTTGTAGTAATTCTAACACCTTTCTTAAATGCCCGGCATGATCTTCCTGGTTCTTGGAGTAAATCAAGATATCATCAATAAACACCACAACAAAACTATCCAAATATTGACTGAAGACCCGGTTCATCAGATCCATAAACACCGCAGGAGCATTAGTTAGGCCAAACGGCATTACCGTAAATTCGTAATGGCCATACCTCGTTCGAAATGCTGTCTTTGGAATATCTTGCTCAACTACCCTTATCTGGTGGTAGCCCAATCTTAAATCAATTTTGGAGAACACACTAGCTCCCTTCAATTGGTCAAACAAATCATCAATTCGAGGTAGTGGATACTTATTCTTAATGGTTACTTTGTTTAGTTCCCTGTAGTCAATGCAGAGTCGAAGGCCCCCATCCTTCTTCTTTACAAACAGAACTGGAGCACCCCAGGGTGATACACTAGGTTTTATATACCCTTTCTCCAATAACTCCTCTAACTGAGCTTTTAATTCCTTCATCTCCACTGGTGCCATTCGATAGGGTTATTTTGCTATTGGTCCGGTTCCTGGTACTAAGTCGATGCAAAATTCAACTTCTCTTTTGGGTGGCATTCCGGGAATCTCTTTGGGAACACGTCGGGTACTCAGCAACATAGGAATTTCAGAAAGCTGATTTCTCTTTTCATTTAGATCTCGTACATAACACAAGTACACTTGTTTTCCTTTTCTAACTTCTGCTGCCATGGAGATGGCAGAAATGATCTTCACCTTTGGCTGCCTTACTATCTTCCTGTATGATACCTGTTGCCCTGAAGGACTCTTTAACAAAATTCGCTGTTCATAACAATCTAACCGTCCTTTGTACTGTTGCAGCCAATCCATCCCCAATATAATATCAAATTCCAAGCCTCCAAATACTACCAAGTCAGCTGGGAAACCTACTCCTTTAACAAAATATTCACGTTCTCTATAATCTCAGAGCATTTTATCTTTTCCCCCGATGGTATTGTCACACAAATATTCACACAAGAAATATTGGACAATTTCAATTTCCTCATGAAAGTAGTAGAAACAAAAGAGTATGTGGCACCGGAGTCGAATAAAACATGTGCTTCTAATCCATGAACAGGGAAAATACCTGTAATGACATTTCCCTGAGCTCTAGCCTCTGATTCATTCATCACATTCAGCTCCAGACTTCTTGTACTTGTTCTCATTCTTTTCAGCCCCTTTACTGCTACTTTGTCCACCCCAACCCAGAAGCTGCTTTAAAGGTATTGGAGTTTGTCTGGCTAACCGGTGGCATGCCTTTCTTGAAGCTTCTTGACTCAGGGTTTCGTAAACATTCATAGGCCCGATGCCCCAGCTTTCCACAGTGGTTACAAGTCACAAACCTCCCTTCACAATCTTTTCCGGGATGATTCTTCTGACATCTCCTACAGTTATAAGTTCTTCCACTTGGTGCTGTGGAAGATGTCTCCTTACCCTTGCTCTGGATACCTCCACTGAATCTTGTCTTTTGATTGAGATTGGGCTTCTTTACATCCGACCCCTCAGCTGGTCCACCAAAGGGCCTCTTTTTCTTCCCTTCATGGAACTCCCTTCTTTCATGTTGTACCATCTCAGGCAGCCTTTTCATAAGCTTCTTGTAATGTTTCATAAGTTGATCCCGCCATAAACTCCCGAATTCGAAAATTCAGCCCAAGTCTAAATTTTCTTGCCTTAGACTCTTCATCAGGGACTAGGTTTGGAGCGAACCTAGCTAGTTCCAGAAATCTGGTCCGGTACTCAGCTACCGACATAGATCGTTGTTGAAGGTTCAGAAATTCTTGTTGCTTCTTCTCTTTTAGATGATCCGGGTAAAAGCGAGTCCTCATCAATGTTTTCAATTCCATCCATCCAAAACCAGGTTGTTGAAGACAAACCTCTTTTACAGCTCCCCACCATAGGTCTGCTTCATCTTTGAAGTAATAGGCAGCACATCCTACCTTTCTATCTTCGGGGCAGCCCACTGCCTCAAAGACTTTATCAAATTCTCGTAGCCATCCCTCTAGAATCTGAGGATCTTCCTGCCCATGGAAACTCTGGGTTTCATCGCAGTTATCTGACGTATAACATATTCTGTTTGCTTCTAGCTGTGCCATTGCTGCAGCCATTGCTTGAGCCATCTCTTGGATATTAGCTGCCATCTAATCTTGGCAACAAAAGGGTTACTAACACATACACATTCCCTCAAACATTAATAACAATCAAGCAGATAAGAGTATTATACTCCATATTCCTGCAGGTTAGTTAACACAACAGGAGCAAACACGTGCCTTACTCTCACAGCCCCATATCCCATCCTAATTTCATTTTTAATCCTTATGAGCAACCATGCTCTGATACCACTTTGTAACGCCCCTAAATTACTAACCATATGATAATAAACTTGCTCAGATTAATAAAGCGGAAGCATAAGTCTAGGATTACCGCCACATTCACAACCATGTGAATGCTTAGGCTTAATTTACAACCAAACTAACTTTGTTACATAGTTATAGAACAACCTAATACATTATCTAGAAACCAAAGAGATAAATGATGGTCTTCTAGCCCCAAAAGCCCACACTCTCGATGTTCCACAACTAAGGAGAAGCTTCTTCATTTCCTGCATCTGTGGTCATTCATACAATCACAGAGAAAAAACCACAGGGCATAAAGCCAAAAAGTCAGCAAAGCTGAGTAAATTCAAAGCTATCATCAGAAAATAACTTAGTAAAGTACTTGATGGTATATACACAAACTTTGCTCAACCAAGAGTTCAAGCATTAACAATAAGGCATCCAAACCTGCACAAGTACATGTTAATCAATTCACATATTTTCCTTAGTCATCAATTTCTCCATTCCACACAAATCAGTTCAAGGGACGAATCCCGATCATTGAGGCCATCCAACCTTTCCCAAATGCACTCCAGGCCCTAAAAGATGTGCACACCCCCTATAGTACCTTTAAACTATAGTGTAGGAAACCATGAAGCATCTCATGGAGCCCAAGGCATACCATGAGTCCAATAATTCATAAGAAGGCAATTACTGCTCAAGTTCCACATATGGCCATATATCTCAAGAATCCATTCCAATGAGTTACTCATTGAATCCTCATTAATCAGAATATAACAATTTAAAGTATAACAAGAATCAATAGACAAGTCACTTAACAAAGCCCATTTCATAATTTCAAACACAAGGATCATAAAATAATCAAACAACACTTAAGGAAGGGCAATGATTACATAATCTCACATGACACCTTCGGCCAGATCACACAGCTTCAAATACCCCAGTTTAACAATTCAAACAACCATAAACCATACCTTAAGAACAAGTCTTGATCAAACAAACAAATCATATCCATTTCAGTTCTATTATTAACTATCTCATCTAGATTAGCTTAAGACATAACTTAACTATGGATTACAACCTGAATCAAACCATAATTGGTTCCTAACATTTTCGGTCATAACAACACAATATTAACCAGATCAGCTCTTCTAGTAATCACACTTAACATCTTAAACAAATTATATACTTTCACCTATGTTACTTGGCCATAACAATCAGATAGGTTCTAGGTTAGTTAAGCACCTAAAACACTTGATTAATGCTCTAGAATTCCACCCACAAATCTGGTGATTAAACAAAACTCTTTAAGACACCATTTATCCTAGATTATAACAACACCAGATTAGACTAAAGATCATCCAAAACAATCATAATTACCTCTAGGTTATTCCCACTTACTAAACAACAGCAAAACACCATAAACAAGCTCTTAAGCAATCAGTACTCAAAGGTAGGTTGCAAACACATCCTTTTCTTCCTTAAAAACACTTTTCTAACTCTTCTAGCTTTAGGCTAATAAATACCTACGAATTTTAATTAGATAATATAGGGGTGATACTCCTGTAAAACGTACAGATTTATTAAGCGATGGTAACCATGAAGTTACCTTGAAAATTGATGAAGAAGACCTCTCTAAAACCTTGCAGAACTTTTCTAGCAATCTAAGGCACCCTTGAACAGCTTGGAGCACCTTGGAAATGGCAACTATAGAGCTTCTAGACCTCTCTTCTTTTACGACCAGAGGTTACCTCCCAAGGTAGGTTTCCTTCTTGCTCTCTTCTAAACAGGCTGTAGGAGATCTAGATGATGGATGAATGATTTAAGTGAGTAAAAGGTTCCTCTCCTCTTCCTCTTTTGCTCTCGGTTGAAGTGATAAGCAATGTAAGCTCTCTTCTCTTCTTTCTCTTCTTAATGGAGGCAGGAACACAAGAGTGGGATCAAGAGAATGAAGTATGAACGTGGGTTATATATAGGCAAGGGGCTGATCCTTGTCAATTTCCTCCTTGATTAAGTAAACTTCTAAGTGGTGACACCTTAGGCTCCATTTGCTAGCTTCTGATTGGCTCATAATAAGGCTTAATATAAGAAAGACAACACATGGGATGACTAAGGGAGGTGGGGCAGCAGCCTATTCTCATTGGACCAAGGTGTGGTCTAATAGTATGGTGACACCTCCTACTAGGCTGCATAGGTGTCGAGCTCCTATTGGTTCTAGTGTTAACCAATGCTAATTTGACACCTCGTGCTTGCCACCTCGTGCTTAAAGACGTCCTACTTACCTACTAGCTTGGTCGTGCTTAAGACGTTCTACTAGCTTGCTAGCATGCTGAGTCACCTACTTGCTTACTAGCTTGATGAGTCACCTACTTGCTTGCTAGCTTCACCAAGCAGCTGCATCACCTACTTGTGTGTTTACTACATAAGCTAGCTGCTGCATCACCTACTAGCTTGGTTGTCACAATGTTATTGGAGCATTCTAGCTAGCTACTTTTAAAACAATACAAGAAGTGCTATTAAGGACTTTTCTGGTCCTAATGTGTACTTATGCCAATATTAGGATTTAAATATGCTTAATAGCTCATTAAGACCTAATTAGCAAAGTAAATCAACCTTTAAAAACTTTGGGTATTTCACGTATGCTTTGTTAAATCTAAATCTACTATAGTTGTTCCAACCATACAAATAATCTTGAAATTAAATACATATAATGGAGGTGTAGACATCTAATAAGTGTTGATTGTTCATAAATGATATGTATAATATTGAACATATTCAATCTTCAAGCATCTCAAGCCTTGTTGTATTAAAACATTCATAAATTGTGTTGTTTCCCTTCCCACACATAGATGTTTTGCTTTAAAAATGTTATAATAAAATTTAATGTGTATCATTATGATTTTATAATACTCTACTAATTTTGATTTAATAAAGTTAGGTTTTTTTACGTTTGAAATTGAGGCTTGGGAATGGTTTAAATGTTGATGAAGTTTAATTATAAAACCTCAACTTTTTAGTTGAAACTTATACTAACCAATAATGATGTGTATATGCCTAAAGAAAATTACACAATAAAATGAGGAAAATAAATATTCTTAATGGTATATTATTGTGAAGCGTGGAATGGACTAGCATTTTGAAGGATGAATAATCTCCGCCAGATTAGTTCATCTACTTTGACAACATAACCTAAAATGTTTTATAAGATAAAATAATTATTTATATTACTCTATATTTGTATAACTTGGGTTTCTTTAAGTTTAGGACTTAGGAATGGTTTGAATGTTGATAGATGAGCGTCGGCACATGACGCTTGCGCGAGGTGATGAGCGTGGGGTGTGATGGGCGCAAGACGGCGAGAGGCACTGTGTCGGGCATGGGTGGGATAGACTGGGCGTCGAGTGTCGAATATTGACCACTAATTAACAAACTTTTAATTTATATGTCTAAAATTGAGGCTTAGGAATGGTTTAAATGTTGATGAAGTTTAATTATAAAACCTCAACTTTTCAGTTGAGACATATACTAACCAATATTGATGTGTATATGCCTAAAGAAAATTACGCAATAAAATGAGGAAAATAAATATTCTCAATGGTAGATTATTGTGAAGCGTGGAATGGACTAGCATTTTGAAGGATGAATAATCTCCGCCAGATTAGTTCATCTACTTTAACAACATAACCTAAAATGTTTTATAAGATAAAATAATTATTTATATTACTCTATATTTGTATAACTTGAGTTTCTTTAAGTTTAGAACTTAGGAATGGTTTGAATGTTGATAGATGGGTGTCGACACATGACGCTTGCACGAGGTGATGAGCGTGGGGTGTGATGGGCGCAAGACGACGAGAGGCACGGTGTCGGGCATGGGTGGGATAGACTGGGCGTCGAGTGTCGAATATTGACCACTAATTAACAAACTTTTAATTTATACTTGGTTGATACAATTAATAAAATGTATAATTAAAAACTAATATACAAACATTTTCACCAAATTTGATTTTGTCCAACCAATACACAATTGCAGTCTCGATCAAGAGTAATGCTATATTAAAAGAATTTGGAGCCGCATATAAAAACAGACACAATTTACAAATGTTGCTTAAAATTTGTACTCTAAATTTTTTTGTCAATCAAACCTAACCCGGATAAGTCACTTAAATCTGACCTATAACCCAAAAAAACAAAATGACGCAGTGACTAACCCGAACGAAAAGCACCCAAACCCAAACTCAACCAAACCGAAGTCACCCAAATCTAATTTAAACCAAATGGACCCGACCCGATCTGAACCTAACCGAATAGTAAATATCTATAAATTGACCCGAACCGACCCGGACCGAACCCGAACCGAGTGACCCGAAATGCCAGGTCTATTTTTCTACCCTTTCTTTTCTCATTGTTTTATGCGGAACAAATTATTCAGGCAATAAACCGAAAATTGCAAGAGGAGGGACCGGAGCAGGCAACTACTGCAGTTTCTTCTTCGGCTCTTACTTACCTACCGAGCACTCTAATCCAGCCAACGCTTTGCAGCCTGCAGCAGACAATAACACTTGAGGAACTAGTGCTTTATAAAATGCTTCCTGCACTTCCGGCCCATCTTCATGTCCACTTTCCCGAGTAAGCTTTTTCACTGACGATAAAAATGAACAAGGATTGGTTTTCTGTCAGATGGCGCGATGAATGGAAATCCTAGTTGTCGGTAGCAAAATCTGTGTAGTTTGTTAAGAAATTTAGTAAAAAAAAGGAAGGAAGACAAAAAAATTGAACGAGGTAAATGGTAATATGAAGTTAATGAAAAATGGAGAATGATGAGAGTGAGGTATGGTAGCTACTAGCTGCTCATTGGAGACGTACGGTTGGGGACTTGGGGTGAATGCTTTTGTAGCTATTGCACATGCCTGTTTGGTGTCCTTGCAACGCACATAGGCTTTGTAGAAGATCAACAACAAATTCAAGGGAAGAAGTAGGTAAAGACCCATAATTACCAGAACTACTATATCTACATATATAATCTGCAGATAATACATCCCAAGTGATAGAGCAATTACACTTTCCAGTTGGGAGACCCTGATGCAGCTGCCAATCACAAAGAAATGGTCACTGCTCTACCATCACCATACCAATTCTTTGCTCATTTCTATATGGATGACGACAGCGCACACATTCTCTTCAACGATTTGTACAGAGTTTAACCCTTAGATGCATATATCAGCCAATCAATCAATCAATTCTTAACAAATACTATCAACTTTACTAAAGCTGCAATTTTTTTAACACATTGTCTCTCATTAACCTCCTAATCCTTTCAACCTTATTCCAATAACCGGTTTTCGCATACACCATACTCAATAGAGTGTAGCTGGCACCATTGTTAGGTTCCAATTGAATGAGCTCATTTGCCAGCTTCTTAGCGATTTCCAGTAGTCTTCCATGCTCCACACTCGCTGAGACTATGGAGCTATGAATCTTGTAGCTGGGTTCCATGGGCATTTGCCCCATCAACTCGCAAGCTTCTTCCAGAAGCCCTGATCATTCAAGCATATCAATTTGGCATGAATAATGCTCCAAACTTAGCCATATCCCCTTCTTCTCTGCAACTAATTTAAAGAGCTTTTGCCCCTCTTCAACTAAGCCAGCTCGATTACAAGCTATTAGAGTTGAAAGCAGGGCAACTGAATCAATTTTCACCCTGCTGTTGCTGCTCTTCATCTTGTAAAAAGTCTCCACAGCTTTATGGCCATATCCAGCTAAGCCATAAGCATTTATTAAGGAACTCCATGAGACTCTGTCCCTTATAGGTAGTTCTTTAAACATATGTCGTGCATCCTGCTGTAACGAACCATATTTTGTGTACATGTTAAGGAGAGAATTTCCTACTGAAATGTCAAAGATGAACCCAGATTTCGGGGCATACAAGTGAATTGATCCTCCTTTATCCATGGAAGTTTGATTCGCGCAAGCAGAAAACATCCCCAAGAGAGTGATCGAGTTTGGTTTGATCCCCTCCCATCGCATCTGGTTAAACTGCCTGAATGCTTCTTCAATCCTTCCATCTCGAGACAGGCTATCAATGCTTGAACTCCAAACCACAACGTCTCTTCCATTGGTTCACTCCATGATCTTGCCACCAGTATATGATTCATGTCCGATTAAGCTATACATGTGTACCAGTGTAGCTGAGAAGCTGGGTTCTGTGTGGAAGCCATGGCAGAAGGCATACCCATAAATTTTTTTTGCCTGCTTTTTCATAACCCCCAACCCACCACAAACAGGGATGATAGAAAGCAGAGTCACCCGCTTAGCTTTGAAACCATGACATTGCATCTCTCTAAAACAGTCTATCACGATGTCATATTCCTTGTTAAGAGCACAACCAGAGATCGTAGCCGTCCAAGAAACCTCATTTCTCAACTTCATTTGGTCAAAAACATGGAAAGCTAAGCTCAAGTCACCAGATCGCATGTATAAGTCCACCACAACAGTGGACATAATGACATACTCCGATATCAGAATTCCACTGCCAATAACAAAACCATGGATTTCTCTCCCCATTTTAAATCTCCTCCTTAGATCTTATAGCATAGCGATATAACACTGGCAATCAACTCTGGCTTTGGGATGTACCCGATGGAACACATTTCCTTGAACAAAACCAAGGATGCCGTGAATTCCTTATTCTGTATAAATCCCATTATCATGGAGCCCAGGAGATGGGATCTTTGTGAGGCATCGTATCGAACACGTAGTGAGCAGATGGAACATCGCCCAGCTTGGAGTACATCGACAACATGGAATTGGAAACTATGAGTTGAGTATCCAAGGCTGTTTTAATGGAAAAGCCATGGAGTTGGAATGCAGTGTGGTGGGAGCAAAAAATGGATGCTTTAACCAGCGAGGGAAAGATGGGAGAAACAGTCCCATAGATAGCAGTAATAGAAGATCGTTGAAGGGCTTCCTGAAAGTGGTTCAGTGCTTCACGGTGAAGGCCTCTTTGTACCAGATCTTTGATTTTGATATGAAGTGCATGATGCTTGGGCAGGCTTTGATTCATTAACCGAATACTATAAATTTCGGACTCGGCAAAGTGGGCACCTGATAGTTCGTGTCTTCTGCATGTGGTGGCTAACACAGCTTTTTTGTTTAAGAGCTTTTTATTGTGCTATTATAGTTGCGACTTGGGAGTTTGTTTTCTCCATGATTTAGTTCTTTACGTTTGCGAGTCATTTTAAAAAATGGAACTCAAACTGTTAAATTTGATTCATCACCATTTAACCTTTTGATGAATGACCTTCTTCCAAAAAAAAACCCCTTTGATGAATGACCAACATCCATGATTGGTTGATATTGATTGATGATATGTGACCGATGACTATTAGTCGATAGTTGCTAAACCTGGCAATTTTGACGCAACCTGAAACTTAATACTAACCCACCCCATAATTTTGCAGGTTTGGGTTGGGTTAGGGTATTAACACAACTTTGTGGGTTGGGTTGGGCTGGGTTAGGGTAGAGATCCAAACCCACGATCCAACCTGAAATTTAAAAATATATTTGTTAATAATATATATATATATATATATTTCACACCAAACTATGCCTTAGTTTTAAGTAGAAAATATTTTACGAATCAATCCACCTTCAAAAATATCACACACTTCATTATGTTAATCAAACAACTGGCCCTACTCGCTCTGTGTATCAAACATACTACAACAAATGTTTGTATTGGTGACTCTTTTTTTTGTAAATAAAGACATTTAAAAATGTCACTAATATTAATTGTGACACTGGGTGCAAGTGTCTAGAATTACAGTGTCAGAAAAATAAATATGACACTTAGAAGTGTCACAAAATATCAAGACATTTATAATTGTCATTATTTAAGTGGCATTTTCAAGTGTCACACTTCAACATATTTTGAAAGCAAAATAATCCTTACATATATATATATATACCGTCACACATAAATGTTTTTTTAGTTTTAATAAACATCAATTAACTTGATGAATAATAAAATAATTTTTAAAATTATTTAGAAGTTATTGATCATTAATAGTTATTTTGGTTTTTCTTCACGTAAATAGAACATAACTTAATATTAATTTTGGGTTTTTTTTTCACGTAAATACTACATAACTTAATAGTAATTTTGGTTTTTTTTACGTAAATAGAACATAACTAAAATGAAGAATAACTAATAAAAAATGTATGCTCACTAGTATTCACATTGTATTAAAATGGTATAGTTAGTATGACAATTCATTGTAGCAATCAATCTGAAAAATAAATACAAACCTATTTTCTATGGAAAGTGTAAAATAGCTATAATATGAAGAAGCTATCTACATTTTCTTGCCTGCGTTAAATGATGTGTAGAAACTAGCTAACTATAGTAATTCTAATTACAAAAAAAGTAGAGAGTGACAAATGTTATTTATCTACACAACCTCAAAAACCTAGGTAACCATAACAAAAGACATTTACAGACAAGACTGAGAAAATGCTTTCTTTAAATTCTTGTCTCAAGCATCCAAACTTCCATCCGGTGGTCAAAAGTTGTTTTGACATCCATCGCTTCCATTTGAATTATATGGATCCTAAAATATTGAGAAGAATAAACAAGTTAGAGAAAAGAACATTCAGACTAATGAAAGATCCCACCCATATTAAACAATATAAGAGCAACTCTTCTTTTTTTCACCGAATCATTAAAGATCATTGAAATGTGGTTGAAGAAGTACTCATGGTGTAGATGAACTACCAGCCACTGTTGCTTTGTAACACATTGAATCAAACCAACATGTTATTAAATTGCTGAGAAGCTAATGTTTGAACTCCTTGGCTATCGGCTGCAAAAATCAAATCCCAACTTACAAAATTGGGAATAGTTACAACTGTGAAAAAGTATACGGAGGATTTAGAGGGGATATGGATAGATCATAACAAATGGACTGCAGTAAAATAAAGACACACCTTCATTCAATGTTTGGTGTTGCTGGAAATCATGTTACAGTTGTAAAGAATCACTCCCCGTTGCCGCTGAAAATCAACTAGATTACTGGAAATGAACTGCAAATTTGAACGGAAGGTTGTCCGGGTTACTGGAGGTAGACCAACTTTTTGAGAGAAGATCACAAAGAGAGAGAGGTAGACCAAATCGATGACAACACCGGCACGTTAATGGTGAGAATCAAAGTGCTGTTAGGCTTGACAAAAGGTAAGCCCTATAGAACCCAGAGTGTATAGCGTGTAGTTTGCAAAAGTGGATAGGTGGAGAAATAAATGGGAGACGTGGGGGACGTGAAGAAATGTGATGAAAGAGAAATATTAAAAATTCACGTTAAAGTTGAGATATTATAGGTAGTTAAGATTTTTGCTAATTTAAATTGGATATTTATAAAAACAAAAAAATATAATAATTGTTTCATTCCCCGTCTCAGAGTTTAATATCATCATTTTTATTATTATACATATAAAATTAATACATATTAAAAATATTGTAAATTACCCTATTTTAGTCAAAAAATAAAAAAAAATGTGGCGGAGGCGGTTACATTTATTCCCGCCCAATAATAAATGTATTTAAATAAATTCTAATATTTTGATGTTGTAAATTAACTTATTTAAGTTGAAAAGTAAAAAATAATGGTGGGAGGCAGTTACATTTATCTCCGCCTAATGATACATAAATTTTTAACAAATTCTATGTGACACTTAGAAATGTTCACTAAATTTATGATATCCTTAAATGTCCTAAAAATAACAAGAAAAATAATTAATCAATAATAAAAGTATCATTCTCACCATATAAACAAACAATTCTACTGTTCAATGGATTTATGTATTTAAAAATAAGAAAAAATACTAATAAAAATGTTGTAAATTAATTTATTTTGGAGGTGAAATAAAAACAATGTACAATCATTCCCAAGGCAGACAATACATATTTTTTTAATAATTCATATATTTTGAATTGTGACACTTAGAAATGTCTCACCTAATATGTGACATGCTTAAATGTCTTAAAAAATTGTTACAATTATAAACGTCATATTATTTTTGACATTTTCACAAAGTGTCACCAATATAATGTCACTATTACCAAATTTTTTTGTAGTATTTTTGAGAGTTTTAACTTCACATCTTATTTGTTTGGTTTGACTCAACTAGCTCAGAGTTGCTGATGTGAAGATGACTACTTGAGGATGTTATTATATATATATATATGGCTTTTTCTGAATGATACACATAAATGATCTGTTTTTGGCTTTTTCTGAATGATACACAACTGGTATGTTTAGATTATGTAGTGGGACGAACAAAAGTAGGATATATATATAAATATGTAAATGATCTTACAACAGGATAAATATAGTACTTTGTGTCTATTAAGTTCTAGAAGTAGCTATTGTATTTTGAGCATTGGTTTATGAAATACTATCCGCGGATGTGATTATATCAATTAAAAATATTATGTAATGCTATCGAGGAGCTCAAAAAAGTAGCTTATGTACTTTGACAAGTGGTCTATCAAAATTGTTATATCTAATGTATACAATTTAACTTCGGTTCAAAACTTACCTACTACCGTATTGCGAGAAAGGTTCATTTAGAACCTCAATATCGCTCTTATGCTGAACTTTCAGCCATTTATCAAAAAAATGTATACTATTTAATCTCAAGTAATGTGGGGTATTGTTAGGTTAAAAAATAGGTCGGGTGGGTTGGTTAGGGTTTAAGGATTTCAAATAGGTTGGATTAGGGTCATAATTTTTTGACCCATTTATTTTTGAGTTGGGTTGAGCTAATGATATTTTGAATGAATTTGGTTAAGGTTGATTTCGACTAGACCTATTAACCTAAATTTCCAAGTATAACTTGTTGTTGATCGGGTAATTCATATCTTCATCCTCTGTCTAAACAAACAAACACGAAAGAAAAGGAAAAAATGGGACATTATGATAGCCTAATAGGTTGTACTGGGTTCCGTTTAACCAAACACAACCCCCCTCCCCCCTAAAAAAATACCAATTGTTTCCATCAAGGTGGATCATGCGGTTGTGTTTTCTTCTGCTATTATTTGTACAATCCTAATATAACACCTATGTGAACGGGTGTCAAACCTACAACTTATTGTAATAGGTGGAAACAACTTTTTGACTTTTCATTTCTATAAATATTAGTAATATTTTTTTTATCAAATATTAATTAAATTATTAGTATTTATTTTGACATGAATAGGTTCAAATTATTTATCTTTATTTTGTACTACAATTGATTTCCTTAGACATGCTATAAGGAAAAAAATAAATTTATATAAAACAAATTATAATTATATTTAATTGTATATGAAAAATCATTTAAGAAACAACTAAGAAATTACTGTTTTAAATTTTTGAACAAATATAAGTCTACTACTAAAATTATTATACATTTGTAATTTATAACAGTATTGTTATTAATATTTTTTCATATAAATAAAGTTTCATGTTTAAGAATATTATAATTTTCTTTAAATTAATATTAATGAATGAAAATTATGTTCATTAACTCTAAGAAACATTAGCTTTAGCTTAAATAAATTTATTTTACAAGAACGAACAATTATAAATAATTCTCATTCCCTTTTAATATCCAAACAATGTTGATGTTAATATTAGTATTTATAAAAATTATGTATCATATATTAGTATTTATATAGATTATATACCATATATATTAATATTTTTTATGTAAAAGATGAATATAGGGGTAAGAGGGAGGAAAGGGAATACGTTTCCCTAAGATTTTGGGGGGAATCACTAAGAGGAATCTGGGGGTTTTCGAAACTGGAAGTGGGGGAAACAGAATGAATAAAAATACAAAACAAACAACCACAAAGCGAATGATTCCGTTTCCCTTTGTTAATTACCCCGAAGTGAACACACCCTTAGGGTGCGTTCACTTCGAGGTGAGGAAACGGAATGGAATCAGGAAAGGGAATGGAAAGGAAAGGAAAGGGATTCCCCCGAATCAAGAAATCTGTTTGATTCTAACACGGAAACGGAATAGAATCTCAATGATTGTCTTTATTGTTGTTTGGTTTCAAACAAAGAAGTGTTAATACTTAATTACATTATGAATAATATACATTAATATTTATCTAATTTTTATGTGACATATACTAATCTTTATATAAGTTATATAGCATATATAAATAATTTTTAAATTATAAATGATATATATTAATATTTATATAGATTATATATACAATATATATTAAGATTTATATATCTAATATTAACACATTTGAAATTTGTCTATATAAATATATTAGTTTTTTAATTTTATAGTAATTAAGTTTAAATAATATTTTATAATATATATATATTATAATAATATTTATTTAAATTGTAAATAATATAAATAAATTTTTATATAAATAATATATAACTATATATTAATATTTTTAATTTTATGGTATTTAAATTTTAAATAATAATATTATTAATATTATTTTAAAATATTTAATTAAATTGTAAATATTATTAATATTATTTTAAAATATTTAATTAAATTGTAATAATATATATATATATATTCATATATTATATAATATATATAAATATTCTTTAACTTTATAAAAAATATATATAAATATTTTTTATCTTTATAGCATTTAAAGTATAAATAGTATTTATTAATATTAATATATTATATCATGGTTGTTCATATTTATTTAAATTATAACTCATATGTATAAATGATTATATATATTAATATTTATTTAAATGTATTAATAATATATATTATTATTTTAGAATTTTATTGTAGTTAAATTATAAATAATATTTATATATAGTATTTCTTCATTTTTCAAGTATAAATCATTTATATTAACATTTTATAAATTATACATTAATACTTATTTTAATTATAAATGATTATATAAATACTTATAAATATATTGTATTTAATCCATATTTATATTTATATAAATATATTATATTCATATCCATATTTATATAATAGAACATTTGGGCCATCTTATTAGATAAAAGTATGGTCTAGAATAAGCTAATAAGTTTAAAACCATAGCAGGGCACAATGAAGACCGTTGAGGTAAAATACTATCTCCTCTTTCCTCACCCTCCCTAAACCCTTACGTGTAAGTTTTCTTCCTAAATCATCTTCTTATTCATCCTCCTTTGGGAAAGGTAAGTTTATCTTGTCAGTGGGTGCTATTTTGTTCAGTTTTTTTTGAAACCCCATCTTATATTTCATATCATACTAAAACAAAGATACATTAGTACATAGACGTGCTAATAAGTACATAATCGAGATTTTGACAAATCTCATCTAAGGTCAGGTGGCGTTTGAAGAAGTGGTAGAACCTACTTTCCATGCCAGAAGAGCGCCTATTGATAGATCGATTATTCAAACTGGCCCAATAAAGGAGCAACCATGGCTTATGGTGACTATATTCTCAAAGCTAATTGCAGTCCTACATAGTATAATTGGATGGACTAAGTACAACAGAAAAATAACAACTAGACAAAAGCATACTAAACCGACTATAAAGCAACCTCAAAACCCTTCTGCTTCATGTTGTCATGAGCGGTAAATCATTGTTCATCTAACCGTACTCATAAACCCAAAGAGGAGACTGAACACAAAACAAACAGCAAAATAAAACAACTATCACGGAAGGGCAGCCATTGGAAGACACCACAAGTGTAAAAAACCTACAACAAATCATGGATGCCAAGAAGCTACACCAATCCCAGCGGCCAATATTAGGTTGACTCAATTTTTGGGGCAACCCTTTGGACTTGTAGGGGTTGTTGTGTTATCCTGGGAGTCACCTCCATCATTACCCAGCTCTGTCGGATGCACTAGATCAACCACTAGGCAAGGTTTCATTCGATGCATGATAGGTTTACCTTTCTTGCTATGCGGACCAGAGTGATGAAAGTTCCAAACTTCCTCCAAAGTGCCTTCCTGGATCGATCGAACCCATGCTTCCTTCCTCCTGCAACAACCAAGTGTTCTTCAATCTTTATCAGAATTGGAAGGGCTTGTTGGTCTGTAATTATTAGCCTCGGGGGCATCATGAACTTTAGCACTAGCAGGATTGGATGCACTAGGAGTTGTAGGATGAGATTGCCCAACACTCTCCATCTGAACATCATGGCCATCACCATCAGAGCTCTTTGAAGATATTCCTGTTTCCGTGTGTGGTTGTTTTCCCCATTATCTCACAAATATACTTCCAAACTTCACTATTTCCCTCAGCTGCACCCTTACGCCCAAAGCGAAATCCAGATCGTAGGTAGTCTTTTGTTGTAGGGATACACTCCCACCTCTAGCTCTGTGTGATCAAAACAGTCCTTTATTGTATGGAGAAGTAGACAACAACATAAATAGATCACAGGTAGTCTTTCATATGTTACTCTAAGGACTAAATCCATGCCATCCATTGAGACCCTGACACAGCACATAACCAGTTTATGTATGTCCAACAGCACTTTGATCCTCATGTATTCACCACCAACATTGACGTCATCTTCCCCATGCATATTCAAGAAAATGACCAAAATGATTTCCTAGGCACCTTGCAAAATCTATATGTTGAAAGAGCAAAGGAACGTCATGCACTCTTATCCAAATTGGGATCCAACTGAAATCATAATTTTGTGGAGCCTTCTTCTTATTGACTTGCTTTAAGACAAGCAGGGATCCGTCAAAATACCAGGAACCGCGAGACAACACTACATGCAACATATTCGGCTTCTCAAACTAAAAAAAGAAGAGATCTTTACCAGCGATACACACTTTGAACTCCCTATCAAACTACCAAGAGAGACCGAGAGTACTCTCCAACGCCCGAACATATGCACTCTGTGAGGAGAAGTACTTACAAAGCAGGAAGCATCAAATGGCAGAGTCAAGCCATCCTCTTTTGGACCATAAAAAGTTGTAACCCCACCTTCTTCCTTTTGAAAGCTTAGCACAACGAGAGGATAAGCTCTCAACAGATGCATGCAAAGTCGAATCAATCATAGTTGAAAAAAGGAACAAAAGTGAAAGAAGAAAGAGCACAAATAAGGATAAGATAAAGATCGGTTGAAGAGGGAGGAGAAGCAAGTGAGGATGCAAAAGATAACTCTGTTCTCACATGTAAAACCTAATCATTGGAAGTTCATCTTCCAAGGAAAAATATGAAGCTTGGAAACCACGTCAATGGAGAAAACATGGGGTAAATCAAGCACGGGGACAAGAAAGTTGAAAAAGAAGGGATGAAGAAAGGGGAAAAGACAATTTCGATCTAGGAGACAGAAAGCCTCAGAAGGAAGAGAAGATGAAAGGGAAAAGGCAACAAAAGCGAAAGAGAAGGTCTAATTGCCCCTGTTGAAGGGAGCAAATCATATTCTTTTGTTTATGTTTTAGTCTTTATATAGTGTTGTATATTCTCTTCCCCACTCCAAGTTCCTTGCATGTTGTGTTTACTTTACCCTCATCTATGGGAATGTGTTGGTGATGGTGGTTAATTCAATTTGTGAGGATAAGAAACAATAGGTTAGATTCTGATGCCACCGTAGAAAACAAGAAACCATGCTAATAGCGGAGCTGGTTGAAATTGGATGATGCATGTGAAGTGAAGCTACTATGGATGTGATTGTCGGTGAAATCATGTGTTATGTTAAGCCGACAACTGATTGTTTAGCAAGTGAAATTGATTGTTCGAAATGATATTGACGATTTCAATGAAGGAACATCAAGTGCTTATATACCCAATGAGGTGTTTCATTAGCCATTTCCCTCTGCTCCATTTCAAGCCAAAATGTTGATGCTTAAGTTCAAAGATGAGATGAAGTCGAAATATATAGCTTTATTTATGGAAAATAGGAGTGATGAGTGATAAGATCATAATGGAGCAGCCCAAGAATGA
This sequence comes from Limonium bicolor, assembly GCA_023374045.1. Lineage (NCBI taxonomy): Eukaryota > Viridiplantae > Streptophyta > Magnoliopsida > Caryophyllales > Plumbaginaceae > Limonium > Limonium bicolor. The sequence continues at coordinate 251,451,058 of CM041776.1, read as the reverse complement.
TCAGGCAAAGAGTGATGTGAAGAAGCGCGATCAATTTGAATGGATGTGGCTGCAGGGAGAACTGAGCGTGAGGATTACGCTAAACTTGCAACATGATGAGAGGATGACTTGCGAAGATGACAAGTTAATATTTGGTGGTCCTCCCTTAGTCTTGGTTTTCCCAGTGTTTTTCGAGGATCAGTTGGAGGTGTCAATGTTGTGATTGTGGAGAAGTTACAAAATTATGGTTTGGTCTGATGGTAAGATATGTGCGAATAGCATGAAATTTGATGATAGTGTACACCGAGTGAAAGATGCTTTTGAGGTGCTTAATGATAGATATGGATTGGGTGATATGCAAAAAGAGGTGATGTTTTCGTTAGGTGGTTGGTGTAATGGGTATGGAATGGTGCCCATTCGTGAGCTTAAATGCTTTGGACACAATCATGTTTCATTTTTTATTAATGGTAGGTCAATGTTTGACATTTTTTTTTGTGGTTTTATGCTAGTCGGTCGATGAAAGTTTAGGGAAGGTCGAAAAAAGTCAGTTTGTACTTGGTTTTCTTCATCATTAGGTGATGAACGGTTTTATTCCATGCCTCCTGGTTGGCTAGGGTTGGTTAGAGTTGTGAAGATGCCGGGAAACATAATGGTTGTTGTTAATCAAGCCCCATTTTGTAGGATGGTGTAATGTAAACTTACTTCCTTCTTTAAAAAATAAGTTTAAAATAATTTATGCTCCATTTTTAGTGGAATTATAGTTTAGGAAGTATACGGAAAAATGACATTGCCAGAAATGGACAGGGTAATAATATATCCATTTAGTCATCAGAAGAGATATACCTTTTGAAGCCCGGATCCCTCTTGAGGGATAAGCACTTCCATTCGCCCTCTCGACAATAAGACTAGTTGCGCTTGCTTTTCAAACAAAGATTGTATACTGGTTGATCTGGTCTTTACTGTTAAATGTCAGTTCCTCTCTATCAACATTCAATCTCTGTCTCGCCTGCGTCGACAATCCTTGTTAGGACGTTGTACTGAAGATGAATTAGGAAGCCTGCTATCATGGAAAGGGGTAACATCATGAGAGTCCTCAACTTATTTTGTCTCTATATTCATATAGTATTAGTTATCACATCACTTCCAAAATTTAATTGTCACTATTTTTTCTAACTTTATACAACAGTTAACAGCAATAACAAAGTAAACGTTTGATCCTTAGGGGTCGTTCGATGAGAGCGAATAAAAAATTAATCTACTTTTTTTTTTAAAAAAAAAAAAAGTGCATTACAAGTGTCATCTTTTAATAGGCCCTATCCATAACTATAGTACACATGTCCAACTGATACTCCCTCTGTCCCATTGGCAGTGTCCTCTTTCTCTTTTTATTTTGTCCCAAAATAGTGTCTCCTTACTAATACTACCCACACCATTACACAGTTCATTAAAAACAAAAAAAAAGTATACTGCACTTTTTCCCTCGCAACTGTCTCTTCTCGTAGAAGGCTTCTTAATTTGCGTGCAAACACCTAATGAGACACTGGCAATGGGACGGAGGGAGTATTAGTTAACTAGATGCAGCTTTAACAAAAAGCAGCGATTGCTGCGTTTAGCCGCAGCTATCGAATGGTGCCTTAGAGCTGCTTTTACTTAGGTGTCGTTCGGTGTTTGAAATAAAACTGTTTCTGGTTACTTTATTCAATTGTGGTCAACTGACAAGTGTACCCAGATTAAATTTTATTAGACCTATCTAATATTATGAACCAATAATAGTGAGACAAATGTAGTATCTTTATTATAAATCTACTCTTTTCTCTTAAAGCCAGAATAAATGTTGCCGCCGGTACCTTATTACTCTCCTTCTCCTTCACTAGCCTTCGGCAAATACTAGTATTGTACTGCCGGAACTGTACTGACAGGCCATTTTTATCGAACAATTTCTTCTTTCTCCCATTCTGCTTCTATTCCTAAAATCTTCTGGTACAGGATCCCACATCGACCGTATGGGAGGTTGGTGTGTGGTTCATGTAGGACTATGGGCTCTCCATTCCTTGAGTTAGTTTTTGGGTGGCTCTCCCACGGTCTTGTATGCTCTGGGTTGTTGTTTAAAGAAGAACATTAACTCGGAGTCTGTAATGGATGAGTTGTTTTAAGAATATTAGCTCGTTCTGTAACAGGGTATCAGAGCCAGACACCGCGAGCCCCACACCACCAACGTTCCCCACACCACCAACCCCACGTTGGTGATCAAAGGGGATGCTCGGATACCACATCGATCGTATGGGAGGTTGGTCATATAGGACTATGAGCTCTCTTAGGTTGTTGTTTAAAGAAAACATAAGCTTGGAGTCTGGGTGAGATGTTCTTCTCAAAACATTAGCTCGTTAACATCATCTTAATCTCTGTTATTGAGAGAAAGTTAATCATTCCTCTGCAATCGACCGATCGAGATTCATCTTTAGAAAAATCATTTTCCCTCACCGGCTCTCGTTCGATCCAGGAGGCAAGCGCAATTCGTTTCTAATGATCCAGGAGGCACTTGTAGCTGGGTCAAGATTAACGCCATCGACCTGCTTCCTTCGCGGTGCTCCTCGTCGGTCAGTCTAGGGGTCAACCTCGCGGGCAGCGGTTGTGAGATTGGACGCATTCAGCCAGCAGAGGTACACAAGACATCTACGCTGGGTCAGTCACGACAGATCGGGGCATAATTTCTTACAGTGCCGGCCGGACCTTGCGTTCATCCTATCTTTGGACAGTGAGGTTGTTTACTACGAATTCATTACTGCTTGATTAGAATAGTTTGGTGCTGATCATTGAGTTATATCGTTTGCTTCATCTTTGCGCTGGTTTGTTATTTCTACGGATTGAAAATCTCTATCAGGCTTGTTCCTTATATAATTACTCTGAAGTGATTATCAACTGTTCGACGATTTGTCCATTAAATTCCCATTTGGATACATTCCTCGTACAAAAGTAATTAGTAGTTGGTTATTGGCGGATTGTGTCACCGATTTCAGGACTACGTTGCATTAAATAATAGTTTCAATGAGTATAAATTATTTGGTGTGTGTATGCATCTTCATCCTAGCCTTTATAATGGACTTATGGCTGCTGTGAGAGTTATATATATAAATAAATCACTTTCTAATTCTAGCATACAATGTAAATATGTCCAGACGCTACATGCGTTTGTTGTAATGAATCACAGGATTCTTGCTTACTCTCTTCGGAGAATATTTAAAATATAGTCCAATGCCATTTTTAGCGCACATCTTGGCTTTTAGCGTACCAGCCTCAAGGTTTGTTAGTTTGACATAGTAGGAAGATATTTTTTTATGAGCACTCACGTATAAGCCTTTTATGATTAATGCAAGTGGATAGTTCGATGCTATGACATTCGAATTATATGGAACTAGACGAAGAAAATACTTAAATAACTGATAGAATCATGCCTACTGCTAGTTCTCATTTATAACAAGTACCTTGGTAAATTTTTTCCAAACTTGAATTACTCGGTTTATGATCCATCTTCTGTATTTACCCTCCATGCACTTTTCATAGGTTCCTTGTAGCAAATCCCTTTTGTTGATCTCTGATAAATCTGTGTCCTCAATGTCTTTAGATTATCTGACAAAATGCATGATGAATATTTTGTCATGAATGACACCTGATCTGAAATTATTTAATCTTAGTTCTGATAAAGCATGTGTATGTTTATGTTCTTTGTGCGTCAATGACCTTTTAAGCTTAATCAAGATATATGGAAGAAAGGGAAAGTGCGAGGGTATCTATTATGTTTTATAAATGTGTCACTAATCAGGATGTATTTTCTGGGACCCATTTGGGGGAGCTTTATTGCCGCCATTAATAATTCGCTTGAAATTTCTGAAATCAGCATTATCCTGTGCGAATTTGGATATGCAAGGAGGATCAGTTGCTGCTGGCTTGGATTTTTGAATTTCCAGACACCTGGAGTACTGAACTTATTAAGTTTTCAACACAGTCGCTCCGGGGAGGCAGTTGTGCCAGAGAAGAAACAGTCCCACTTGCAATTCCATGTTTCCAGATTCACATTTCTTCGCTCCTGTTCTTAGATTGCATATAAAACTATTTCATCTTCGTCATACAAACCCTTCATCATCTATTACTCGATATCTTATTCCCTCTCATTTCAATTACCACACTTCTATACCGAAACCTGCACATCAGAATTCATCACGAACCCTACTCTCTTCTCATTGCAGTGGCTATGGATTCTGTTATAGGAGTATTTTTCTCTACTCTACCAAATCAACCAAACGGGTATCTAGCTCGTACAGGAAACGGGTTAACCGAAGGTTAAGATTAGCCAACGAGCCAGTCTTGGACGAAGCCCAGTTCAAAAAGGCCGTGTCCCAACTCCCTCCTAGATTCACAGCCAACGACCTGCACGATACCATAGTTCTGGAGGACGACCCTCTAGTCTGCTTGGAGCTCTTTAACTGGGCAACTTCCCAGAATTCAAGGTTCAGGCACAATCTGAACAGCTACCACGTCACAATCCAAAAGCTGGGTGCAGCACAAATGTACGACAAGATGGATGGTGTTGTGAACCAAGTCCTGGCCGTCCCTCACATCTGCTCGGAACCACTGTTTAACACCATGATATACTATTACACCGAGGCAAGAAAACTGACAAGAGCGGTTGACATATTCAAGCAAATGAAGGAGGGGCGGAACTTGAGCTGTAAGCCTACGATTCGAACCTACAACCTCTTGTTTGCTGCGTTTTTGGGGAACGGGAGGAGCGATTCATATGTGAATTACATGTATATGGAGGCGATGAGGTGCCTATTCAAGCAGCTGGTGAATGATGGGATTGAGCCTGATGTGTTTTCTCTGAATTGCATGATTAAGGGTTATGTTGTGTCGAATCATGTCAATGATGCGCTGATGATATTGCATCAGATGGGGGGAGCAGTTTATAAGACTGTACCGAATGCTATGTCGTACGATTGTATAGTGCACGGGCTGTGTGCACAGGGAAGGACTAGGAATGCGAGGGAAATTTGCGATGAGATGAAGAAGAAAGGGTTTGTTTTGAGTGGTAGGACGTATAATTCTATGGTGAATGCTCTGGCTCTGAATGGGGAAGTTGAGGATGCAATTCAGTATTTGTGGGAGATGGTTGCGGAAAAGAAAGGTGTGGATTTTATTACTTTTAAGACTGTTCTAGATCAGATCTGTAGACACGGAAAGGAAGGAGCGGCATTGTGTTTTTTGCAGGAGTTGAAAGAGAGGGAAGTTATTGATGGACATAATTACAAGAAGCTTTTGTCTGTTCTGGGAGATGATTTTGCTTATGGGAAGTAACATGGACAGTAATTATGTACATGCTAGCATCTGTGTGTTGATTTTGTTGAGACAACCCCGTTTGCCATGATAAATTGTCAATTTTACTGCTCGGCTACCCGCATATACCCGCTTCTCTGGCGGTATAAGGGTTTTGAGGTTGTCACATATTGTTGAGTATTTGATGCATTCATCCTGTGGTTGATTGTATTTTTTTTTTCGAAGACAATGGTTGATTGTAGTTGAAGAGCTGTAATCAGGAGTAGATTTTTAGTTGAGAGCGGTAGAATATTGTTATACCTTTGTTTTGAGTTTTTCCCCTTGTTAAAAGCTAAGCCATTGAAAGACTGTGGTAGCATGAAAACACCTACCTCAGATCATAATGTATCAGAAAGTTTTGTCTAAGAGTTTGCATTAGGGATAAGTGAACAAACATGTGACCGATTTCAAATCTTATTAACATCTGTTGAATTTTTATTAACCCTGTATAACTCCCAAAATCAAGGGTTATTAAAAATGGGGTGAGCAGAGGTGAATTAGGGTGAAACAAATACCACGTTTAACCCTCACCTTTTTTGTTCCCAAACAGGGTAAATTAGAGTACTCAGTCTGACTAACCCCGTTTAAACCCAATCCGGAAACACTATTACGATACATAAAGAAGATATGCTCAATCAATTTTCCTTATGTTCCCTCTTTCCTTCTCCTCTCTTTGTTTTTCCTCTTCATCAGTAAGAATTTATTTCTGGTCATCTCAGTTTTACTTGGATGATTTAAACAGAATGCTATTGTAAATGTAGGGTGGTGTCCCAACGAGCCATAAAAAGAAAACCGTCAGGCCTACCAAGCATCATCTTGAACTAAACCAATTTCACTTTTTTTCCAGAAACAAGCATTTTGATAGGGAAAGTATAACCCCAAGCCTGAAAATTTTACTGATGAGCACACATGTCCAGATATGCACATTGTTCAACGACATGCATCGTAAGAGTAGGTGCAGGTGACAATAGTTCCTTATAGTTAATCTCCAGCATGACAAAAGCTGAGTTGCTAGAAAGGCTATCTAATCGACAGCCTCCTAATTAATCCACTCAACTTCGGAAAATACAGTCCATCATCAGGATCATATAATGATGCAACGGCAAACGTAATAGCACTGATGGATCAGACTAATACCCTTCAACTCACCAGAGGAAGACCATGGGAGAAGAATATTAAATAGAATGGCAGTACAATTAGATTATTCCTCCACCCCATCTTTCTGAGAGATTAATAACGAAATCGAGATACCAACTTTCAGCATATGTTCTCTATACTTGTTGATGCAAATCATAAAGCGACCAACATATTCAGTAGTGATTTCAGCAGGCACCGGCGAACAAAGAAAGCATGACAGAAGTTCAGGATGGCAAATTCCAATGGTAACCAGACAACACCCTCACTTATCTCGGCCAACATCTGAATCGGCAATCAGATCTCCCAGATCCCTGGATGTCTTTCCGTAAAACGAGAACAGAAAGCTGAAGACAATCAAGTGACATCAGCGCCAGGAATAGCCTGAACTGCAATGTTTAAGATCCTAACCTTTACACAGACCAGCCCAAGAAGCATCTAACATTGGAACAGACAAGAAAATGCTCTTAAAAATAACATTAAGAAGCTTTCTGCAGAGTTGGCAACACCCACCCCCCGATTGACTTGTGTAAATTTAAGGTTATGAGGTAGCATTCCACAAAAAGAGTTTTTTATGATCACCAATTCAACCTAGACTGGACCGAAAAATAGAGCCGACAGATAGAAAGCAACACCAAAAAAATAAAAAATAATGTATCTACCAAAGATCAAAGAGAGAAGATAACACATACAGGTGCCCCAAAATGAGGCGAACGATTGCAACCAGTCTGACAAATTTAGCCCGTCATCCTTCAATTTATCACGACCACCTTGTGCCAAGCGTTCAATTACAACGTATTCCAGAACATCATATTCCAACTGAACCAAACACAACACAAAGATCAGCAGTGAATTAAAGTCATAGACTGTTGTATTCAAAATACAAGTCATCATAATGATTCATCGGTAACACTCTTTTGTCATTAAATCACCCCTTATCTTTATAGCAAAGTGTGTAAAAAATTACCTCCCAGCGATGGGATGGAGCCTAGTTCATATCCGAGCATTTTATGAACAACAGAAATGAATGAATCCAAACACATGGACATGGTCCTGAACAGTATTGAATTATTATGTTAAAATAACATATTACAGTAGAGCATAGAATCTCAACAATAAAGCAATGTCCTCAAGAAAAATCTCACAATATTACAGCCCTAGATTGCTCCTCATCATGTAATACATTAGCTTATTATGTACTGGGGTGAGGCAAGCCTACCAGAAAATTAAAGAACAGGCCAAGCTTAATCAAGTATCACTGCAAACCTGAGTTAAATATTTGAATGCATCAACAACTGGAGTTATCATATCACGGTAAGCCTCAATCTGCACAAGGATTCACACTTTCATTTCTACAGTTCTGAAAGCTCTGGGCAGACTAATCCACATTTGTAAGTCTAACATTACCTGATGAATAATTGTCCCGAGGACTGTCATTGGATTCGCGTGAGCTAGTTTTGCAACCATGCGACCAAGCTGTTTTAAGTTTTCCTTTGCAAGACGTTTCAATATTCTTCTTGTGTCCAGCTTAAAAAGAGACACAATATGACGGTAGGAATTCATAATGATAGAGAGCATAACAGAATGTAATAATCGAGAATTGTATTCATGTTTGATTGATGTCATATCATCACTGTGTAGATGTATTTATAGGAATGTAAGATGATTCTAGAACTGTACAAATATCTAGATATTAAGAGGAGAACACACGGAGAGGCCAAAATAAGAAATGGGCCGTATAATAGATGGGCCGCAGGCCTTAGTCTTTGTTACCCTCCCGCGAGTCCAGCCCGGAACGTTTGAGAGGAAGGCTGGATCGAAGAGAATCGAAACGGGCCGTGGAGAGGGGCTTGGTGAGGACGTCAGCGAGCTGTTCCTGAGTGGGGAGGTGAGCTATGGAGAGGTTGTCTGAAGCGACACGTTCTCTAACAAAAAAGTAATCCACATCGATGTGTCGGGCGCGAGAATGCAAGACCGGATTTTTGGACAAGAACGTCGCCCCCAAATTATCACAGAATAGAGTGGGTGTTTGTCGAAGAACAAACCCTAATTCCGCGAGGATTTGTTGAACCCAAATCACTTCACAAGCTCCCGAAGCGAGAGCCTTATATTCTGCCTCCGTGGAAGATTTTGCAACGGTCTGCTGTTTCTTCGAGCTCCAGGAGATGAGATGAGTGCCGAAGAAGAGGAGGTGACCCGAGGTTGAACGACGGTCAACCGGAGATCCAGCCCAGTCTGAATCGGTGAAGATCCGCAACGAACCAGGAGGGGTGGAGGCAAAAAAGAGACCGAGGTGGCGGGTGCCCTGAAGGTACCGCAGAATGCGCTTGACCGCCGACCAATGGTGGTCTTGAGGTGAGTGCATGTGTTGACAAACTCGATTAACTGCGTAGCTAATGTCCGGTCTAGTGAAAGAGAGGTATTGAAGGCTTCCCACAATGCTACGAAATTTTGTGACATCTGTAAAGGGGGGGAGTTGGTAGACTCATGATCTGTAGTGGTAGAGACGGGAGTGGGTGAGGATTTGCTATTCTGTAGGTGAACTTGTTTTAGAAGGCTATCAATGTAGTGGGTTTGGGTAATGAGAAGGCCGTCCTTGTTTCTGGTAGCAGTGACACCGAGAAAGTAAGAGAGAGATCCCAAATCTTTGATTGGGAAGGCGGAGGATAGGGAGTGTAAAAACTGTTTAATAATATTGAGGGAAGAACCTGTGATAAGAAGATCATCCACATATACCAAAACAAAAGCTATTTGTGAGTCTTTGTTATAAATGAACAGGGAGGGGTCTTTCTGAGAGGGAGTGAAGCCAATATCAATAAGATAGTTGCTTAACCGAGAGAACCAAGCCCTGGGCGACTGCTTTAGACCATAGAGAGCTTTTTGTAGCTTGTAGACATGAGTAGTATACTGGGGGTGAACAAAACCTGAGGGCTGTTTCACATAAACTTCCTCTTCAATGTTGCCGTGTAAAAAAGCATTTTGAACATCTGCTTGGTGAATAGGCCAGTTGAGAGATGTAGCAAGAGATAGAATTAATCTGATAGTAGTGGTCTTAACCACTGGGCTGTAGGTCTCTGTATAATCCACTCCATATGTCTGTGAATACCCCTGAGCAACCAATCTTGCTTTTCTGCGTTCTAAAGTGCCATCAGCATGCTTCTTAGTTTTCAACACCCACTTAACTCCCAAAACATGCATGTCTGGCCGTTTAGGAACTAGAACCCAAGTGTTTGTGGCTTGAAGAGCATTGAATTCAGTGAGCATAGCATCTTTCCATTCTGTGTATTTGATTGCCTCGTGGTAGGTAGGAGTTTCTGGTATTTGTTGTGGCATATGATCTGTGAAATTGAGATGTGGTTTTCCTGTCCATGGTATTGTACCATCTGTTCTTATTTTTGGTTTAAAAATGTTTGCCTGAGATCTAGTTTGCATGGCATGAGTAGAGACAGGTACAGGATCAGATGTGGGTTTTAGAGAGGATGGTGAATCTTCTGAGACAGGGGAGGGGTCTGGTGGGAGATTGGCTGATGTTTCTGTAGGTGTGAGAGGTGTAGGGGTAGGTGTGGGTGTGGGTAGAAGAGGAGGGAGAGTGGTGTTGGGAATAAGGAGTTCAGTGTATTTGGTAGAGGTGGGGACAGGGGTAGGAGGGTGGGATAGGCTAGGTAGAAAGGAGAATTCATCAAATAAAACGTCTCTGGATATGTAAGTTTTGTTGGTGGGTGGGTGGTAACATATATAACCGGTGTGATGTGGAGAATATCCCAAGAAGAGGCAAGGTTGGGATCTGAGAGACAGTTTGTGGTTGTTGTATGGTCTAAGGTTGGGGTAGCAGAGACATCCAAAGACTTTGAGATGTGTGTAGGTAGGTGGGGTGTTGTACAGAAGTTGATAAGGTGTTTTGTGGCCAAGAACAGGAGTGGGTGTTCTGTTGAGGAGGTAGGAGGCTGCTTTAAAAGCAAAAGTCCAGTAGGGTAGAGGGAGGGTAGCATGGGCAATGAGAGACAGTCCCTTGTCTGTTATTATTCTGTTTCTGATTTCAACACTGCCATTTTGTTCATGAGAGTAAGGGCATGTGAGTCTGTGAGATATACCGTGTGTCTCAAAATATGTCTTTAGTGGTTTGAATTCTGTACCACCATCTGTTTGAACTGCTTGAACAGTAGTATTGAATTTATTGCAAATCATTTTGTGAAAAATCTGAAATATATTCATTACTTCAGACTTGGCTGTAAGGGGAAAAAGCCAAGTATATTTACTGTAATCATCCACTATAAGCATGTAGTATCTATATCCATCTAAAGAATTAACAAAGGCAGGACCCCAAAGGTCTATAAACAGAAGAGAGAAAGGTCTTTGTGAAACAGAAGGACTAGGATAGTGAGGCAGAGCATGATGCTTGCCTTGACAACAAGCTTTACAAAAACTAGATAACTGAGATGTAGTAGTAGGTAAAGAAAAGAGAGAAATAGTCTGTTTGGTGATGGTTGATGAAGGGTGTCCCAAACGTTGGTGCCATAGATCAGCAGGTTGCTTTATTGTGTGGTGAATCTGAGGAGAGAGGTCAGTGTGGTGTGCCTGAGCGGTACTATAAGAGGAAGGAAAGACATAGATCCCATCTTTGACTGATCCTTTGAGGAGAACACCCTTAGTAGCCAGATCCTTAATAATGAAACAATCAGGATAAAACTCAAAATAAGTATGATGATCCATACAGAACTGTCTCACAGAAACAAGATTTTTGTGAAGAGTAGGTGTGTGAAAAAAAGGGGTAAGGTTGAATGTAAGGGAATGAGATGTGAGAGAACCTGATCCTTGATGTGAGATAGGTAGATTGGAACCATCTCCTAAACGCACAGAATCAGATCCCGAGTAATCTGAAGCAGAGATGTTGAGTTTGGAGAGGTCACCAGTGAAGTGATGACTGGCACCATAATCTGGAATCCACTCAGAGGGATAATAGGGCTGTGAGGAGGGAGATGGGGTCTGAGAGTTGTGTTGTGTGTTGTTAGCTGAGAAACTTTTGGGTGGGTTGGACTGATGCGACTTGCTGTATCTCCATCGACAAACAGAAGCCTTATGACCCTTTTTCTTGCAGATTTGACACTGAACTCTTGTATCTGTTTGGCCTGTGAAGGTTTTTGGTGATTCTTGTGTTTGAGTTTTATTGTGTTTCTGTTCGGTTTGAGAGAAAGGAGGAGGGTTTTTGTTTTTGTCATGGTGATAGTTGGTGGTGTTGACAGACATTGTCTCATGTGTAGTTTTAGACAATTGATTTAGTCGTACCTCATATGCCAAGAGGAAGTTATAGATCTGTTGAGGGGTACAATCTTCAGATCTAGTTACAATGTTGGTGATAACTGAGTCATAATCCTGAGGGAGACCTCGGAGAAGGAAGGCTTGGAAATCTCCATTGGAGATTTTATCACCTGTTGTAGATATAGCAGAAACGAGTTCCCTGGCCCTGTTGTAGTATGATGTTATTGTTTCTGTTGATGATTTGGTGATGCTTGCCAATTGAAGTTTTAACTGGCCTTTGTGTGCAGTGGTCTGTGCCTCATACATATCGTGGAGCAATTTCCAGATATCAGCAGATGGTTCAATGCCCACGGCTTGGCTCACCACATCATCAGATAGAGAGGTGAGGAGGATGGAAATGATAAGCTGGTCCTGAGAGATCCAGGTATCGTATTCTGGGTTTTGAGCTCCATTAATGGTTTCGGCAGGACAGGGATAGGATCCATCTACAAACTTGAAGAGTTTGTTGCCTTTCAAGAATGGAAGCATCGTTCCTTTCCATAGTCTAAAATTGTTGTGTTTCAATTTGATCAGGTTACCGGCAGCGGAGAGAATGGATTGGGAGGATGGTGTTGTTGTAGTCTGTGTGACTGGGGTGGAGATGACGGAAGAAGGAGTGTGAGGAGTTGGTGGATCCATGGATCGGCAAAAAGGATAGAATTCTAGATCTAGATCTAGATCTCAGTAGTTTGTTACAAAGGAGTTTGTTACAAAGCTCTGATACCATAACAGAATGTAATAATCGAGAATTGTATTCATGTTTGATTGATGTCATATCATCACTGTGTACATGTATTTATAGGAATGTAAGATGATTCTAGAACTGTACAAATATCTAGATATTAAGAGGAGAACACACGGAGAGGCCAAAATAAGAAATGGGCCGTATAATAGATGGGTCGCAGGCCTTAGTCTTTGTTAGAGCATAAATCAAAGGTCAAACAGACATTTACCTTAGCTGTTTGTCTAGCTGCCAATATCATTGGAATACGCTCATCATCCTTCTCCCATTCCCCATAAAGTCTATACCTCGTCTACACAACAGTTACCCGTTAACCAAATGCCCCATGACATCTAACAAATGGGATTAAAGAACTTAAGACATTTCTACTAAAACTCATATAAGTAGACATCATACCCCATAAGGAAGGAGACTCATAACTTCCCGTATAGCATGTCTAACAGCAGGATTCGCAGGCACCAACTGCAGCACCGGAAGTAAACATGAACCAAGAGCTCCCTCAACCTTTGGTCTAACCTCCTATAAATGGAGATGAGGATTATAATTTTCACATCTACGAGTCATGTTTAAAAGCTCCAGTCCCGTTGCCTGACACCTCTAATGCCGATCGATAGATAATAAGCTTTTAAAACACTACAAACCTGCTCAAGCACCCAAATAAAAAAGGAATGACCTTTTGCAATAATAATGTATTCCGGTAGAGATAAGGACCAACACAAGCTAGCATCTGAACAGTTCTTTCGGTAGAATGACAAGAGATTTATTGAGGAAAAAGGTCCAGGTTTTTGAAGATGTGTTGGGCGCACAATCTGATACGCTGATGTCAAGCTTGTGGTAGCAGATCAAGAAGAAGAAGAAACGATGATATTATTGCAAGAGAGGAAATGTTCTCTACTGTATTACAGAGAAGGAAAGTGTATTACAGAGCGATGCGAGACTGGTATATAAGTAGACAGAGAATGGGGAATATAATAGAGAAATATACCGGGTACTATATACAGATATATAGGACTATACGTATACCTATAGTATAACCATATATTATATCTATATTCCTAATACCCCCTCAAGACTGGAATCTGAGAAGATTGAAGTCTTGCTACTCTGCAGAATGCATTCCCAGCTTTGGCAGTGTCGATCTATAAGCTTTGCCTGTCAAAGTTTTGGTGAATATGTCTGCTAACTGCCGTGAGGTTGGAACATACTGAACCTGGATCAATCCTGCTTGGAGCTGTTCACGCACATAGTGGCAGTCCAACTCGATATGCTTTGTTCTTTCATGCGCAACCGGGTTCTTGGCAATGTGGATTGCAGAGAGGTTGTCGCACTTCAATGGGACTAGAGCAATGTCTCTGACTTCCAGTTCACTGAGGAGTCTCGTGAGCCAGCTTAGATCAGTTGTTATTTGCCTCATGGCCCGGTATTCGGCCTTTGCTGAAGAAAGGGAAACTAATGTCTGCTTCTTTGATTTCCAACTGAGGGGAGATCCACCAAACAGGATATAATATCCTGATATTGATTTCCTGGTCAAAGGACATGAAGCCCAGTCAGAATCGCAATAAGCTAACAGATCATATGTAGGACGTTTATTAAAAGAAATACCAAAACCAAGTGTGCCTTTAATGTATGATAATGTGTGATAAGCAGCAGTTAAATGAGCAGAAGTGGGCTGTTGAAGAAATTGACTTAAGTATTGAACAGTATAAGCTAGGTCTGGCCTAGTATGAGTCAAGAAATTTAACTTCCCTATGAGTCTTCTGTACACGGTTGGGTCTGGCAGGTGTTGTCCTGAGTCCTGGTAGAGCTTCTGATTTAGCTGCAGGGGTGAAACTGATGCACGGCAATCCTGCATCTCATATTCTAAAAGAAGTTGAGTTGCATACTTTCTTTGAGACATTATCAGCCTTTCGTTAGTTTCAGTAAACTCCATCCCAAGGAAGTAATTTATTCTACCAAGATCCTTTATTCTGAAAACAGCATGGAGCTGCTGTTTCAGATTAGTAATCTCTGCTGTGTCATTACCAGTCACCAAAACATCATCCACATACACACCAAGAAAGGTTGTTTTTCTGCCTATTTTCTTTGAGAAAAGAGAATAGTCATTATTTGATTGTTTGTACCCCAGATTTATTAAAAAATTTGCAAGTTTGTCATACCACTGTCTAGATGCTTGTTTAAGCCCATATAATGATTTGTGTAACTTGCAAACTTTGTTTGTGCCTGAAACAGTTAGCCCTTGGGGTAGTATAGTCATGTAAATATCCTCTTTAAGTCACCGTGTAGAAAAGCATTGTTGACATCTAGTTGATCTATCACCCACCCCTGTTTTGCTCCTAAAATTAGTAAAGCCCTTACTGTGGTCAGTTTTATAACAGGAGAAAAAGTTTCTTCATAGTCAAACCCATACTTTTGTGTGAACCCTCTAACTAGACGTGCCTTAAAACGTTCTAGAGTTCCATCTGCCTTAAGCTTGGTTTTATAGACCCATTTACAGCTAATGGGTCTTTTGCCATTGGGAAGATCAACTATAGACCAAGTTTTGTGTTCTTGTAAAGCTTCAAATTCAGTTTGCATAGCACTGACCCACCTTGGGTCTTTACTAGCTTCACTATAAGAGGTGGGTTCCTTAAGGGAGAGGATGTTGTTTAACAGAAGTTGAGAGGTGGATGCAAGAGAAAAACTAGTCATGCTTGTGCTGGGTATGAGATCTGTGAGGGTATCAAGGGATAGCTGGTTGTGTGGGTGGAGATTTGACTGTGTTTATGTAATCTGGTGGAGAGAATTTCTGAGAAGGAATCTTGTGTGGTTCCTACAGAACAGACATAATCTTGGAACCTAACAGGGGGTTTGGGAGTACGGCTAGATCTTCTGAAGGTATTGGGATTTGGATTCTGATCTATATGGTCAGAATCTTGATTTTCTGTGTAGATAAGAAGATCATCTGCTATCTGTTTTTCTGCTTTTTCTGCGGAAGCAGTTTGGGATTGAGAGGTGGGAAGTTATGTGTCATCAGAGAAGGTTTGAGGAAGATTCTCAGTGTCTGAAGACTCTTTGTCATCAGATGAGATTTCAGGAGGGTGTTCTGTTTGTGTCTGATTATGGATAATTTGTCCTGCTTGAGGAGTGGCTTTGTCATACTTGCTGGAAGGGTCATTAGGAATAGAGCAGACATCATCAAAGTGATAAGCTATTTCAGTTTCTGTATGCGGTAATAAACCAGCTGTTTCATGGATAATCTGTTTGTCATGTCATAGTTTACTCCAGTTTTTGTCTGTGAGGGGATAAATGGTTTCGAAAAAAGTAACATCTCTGCTGACATTAATCTGTTTAGTCTCTATGTTTAACACTCTATAACCTTTGGTATTTTTGCTATTACCTAGATATACAGAAGCGGAGGATCTGGGGTCTAATTTGCTTCTGTTAGCATTGATGTTTGTCACATAGCATAAACAACCAAAGTTCTTAATTTCATTGTAAGAAGGGGAATGGCCATAGAGTTTTTCATAAGGAGATATGTTTCCTATGGCTTTGGATGGTGTTCTGTTAACAATGAAAGCAACATGGTCTAAACAGAAATTCCAGAACTTAGGCTCTAGACCTGATTGGAAGAGAAAAGACCTAGTGACCTGCATTAAATGTCCTTGTTTTCGTTCCACTACCCCGTTTTGTTGGGGCGTGTGTGGGCAGCTTGTTTGATGGATTATACCTTTGTTTCTAAAGAAATCTATTCCCTCTTGAGAAGACCCCAATTCCTTGGCATTATCACTCCTCAATATTCTTACTTGTTTGTTGAATTGTCTTTCTACTAAACAAATAAAATCTTTAATCATACCCATGCCCTCTGATTTATGTTTTAAAACCTTCACCCATGCAGATCGACTGAAATCGTCTACAAAAGTTATGAAGTATCGGTGCCCATTAAGACTTTCAGTTCTCATAGGACCACAAATATCGACATGAATCATATGAAAAACAGTATCACTCTTTATTTCAGAACAAGAAAATTTCAATCTTCTACCTTTTGCCTTAAAGCAAACAGTACAGGGAATCACATCAATAGGCGGAAACTTTTCTCCTATGTTCATTTGAGACAATTTTCTTGGTGATATGTGCCCTAGTTTGTTATGCCATAGCAACAGTTTTTCATTCAGACTAGTGTGCACAATACTTGGTGCAGCAGTCAATACAACAGATGTAGCATGTACAATTTTCCCTAAGAAAGCAGAAAGAGCTAAAATATCAAGGAAAAATAAACCATAGCGCTCAAAACCAATCTTAGCCTGAAGATCTTTGTGATTATCCTGCAGGACACAAGCATTGTGGGAAAAATGAATAGTCATGTTCAACTGTTTAGTTAACTTGCTAACAGAAATGAGGTTGAACATAAAACTGGGAACAAACTGCACATCATTCAATACTAAATTGTCACAGATTTCAATTTTTCCAATATTTGCAACAGAGCATTGCTGACCATCAGGTAGAGTAATGTTTCTGTTTGTAGTTATATAATTTAGGTTCTTTAGCATGGATTTGTTTCATGTGACGTGATCAGAAGCCCCCGAATCAATTATCCATTAAGAACTCAAATCTTTTGGCAATTGGTGATTGATAGCTTGCAATTGATAGTTATAGTAGGCAGAAAAGTTACCAGAAAAACTCCCAAAGTTCTTGGTTGGGGTGTCGTTCGCAGCGGTGTTCATCTGATCCAAGTATTTTGCCAATTGATTGATTTGCTCCAGAGTAAGGCCCGTGACTGGTGAGGTTTGGTCCCTTGATTCAGATTCAAGGATGGAACTCGCAACACGTTGGGTTCTTTGAGAAACATCAGTCTGGCTTCGTTCTTCTCCCGGAAACCCAATCAACCACCAACACTCTGCCCTGGTATGCCCTAACTTGGCGCAATTGCTGCATTTGAGTTGATTCTTCTTTCCGTTGTTGTTGTTAGGCGTTTTTCTGACAGAGGATTTCCCACTTACTTTCTTATTATACGGGGAGGTCTTGCTCGCCAAGCTTATCGAATTCTCAGAAGCTCCACGATTTTCTGCAACTCGACGTTGTTTCTGGATCTGAGAAATGAGGGAAAACGCGTGGTCGAGGCTGGGAAGGGGATTCATAAGCAGGATTGTGTCTTTGGCATTCTTGTATTCGTCGTTGAGACCATCGAGGAACTTGATTAGCTGGTCTTGTTCCTTATTATCTTGAATCGCCTTAGCCGCACCGCATTTGCACCCGCAAACACACTTAGGGTTTTTTCTGGTTGAGTCGAGACGATCCCAGAGATTCTTGAGCTTGGAGAAGTAAGACCCAACGGAGTCTTCTTGCTGCGAGAGTTGACTTATCTCCTTCTGTATGGCGTAAACCTCCGGTCCATTGACAACATCGTACCGCTTGAGAAGACGAACCCACATTTGGTGGGCATTCTCACAGAAGACGATACTGTCTGCTATCTCCTTCTCCACTGAGTTTAGAATCCAGCTCATCATAGTGTGGTTGCATCGCTCCCACAATGGATATCTCTCAGACGCGATTTCTGGTTCTTGAACGTGACCATTCGCCAGATCGTATTTATTTTTGGCCTTTAGGGCGATGATGGTTGTTCGTTTCCAAGAGTCGAAATTACTTCCCTCTTTGTATTTCGTCCCGAAACTGTGTGAGGTCTGATCAGAGGGATGCAAATATAGGGGATCTCCATAATCTTGATTTGCGGAAGCTAGGTTTTCTTGGTTTGAGGTTTGCGAACTTGCTTCTTCTTCGTCTTCGATTCTCTCGTGTTCTTGTTCTTCATTATCTGCGACTCTGCTTGCCATCTCTACTGAAGCAAAAACGAATTGCTCTGGTAGAGCTCTGATACCATGTCAAGCTTGTGGTAGCAGATCAAGGAAGAAGAAGAAGAAGAAACGATGATATTATTGCAAGAGAGGAAATGTTCTCTATTGTATTACAGAGAAGGAAAGTGTATTACAGAGCGATGCGAGACTGGTATAAGTAGACAGAGAATGGGGAATATAATAGAGAAATATACCGGGTACTATATACAGATATATAGGACTATATGTATACCTATAGTATAACCATATATTATATCTATATCTATTCCTAATAGCTGATGAGATTGTCTTTTCAATGAGCCTAAAACAATTAAGAAACAGATATAAAAACATAATTAGGACTACAACCAACAACGGTCTATATAGATCATCAGAATCAAATATGCACATTTTTTACAAAATACAAAGACTGCATTATTTCTACATGTATGCAGAATTTGGCACATGTTTATTATAGAGGGGAGAATATTAGCATCCTGAAGTGTCATATTCAAGGATGTTGGTCAATCGTAATGGAAGTAAGGCGTTGCTGCAAATGAATAGTGGACTCAAAAGAGGGACGCAAGTTTCAAACTGAAACTGATTTCACACTCGTATCAGGAAGGTAAATGATGATCCACATAAAAGTAAATGATCGTCTGCCCTTCAACATAAAGAAAGAAAATGAAGAGTATCTCCATTCACATAAGCCATACCAGTCATCCACCGACAAAAAACCAGTAAGCAACCCAAGAGTTTGGTTATTTTCAAACTCAGAAGAACACCCAGCAACTGCATCAGTCTCCTGGTCCACAGCAGTGTAAAGACATCTCCTTGTTTTTCATCTTCCATAAGATCCTTCCCTGTGGCAGCCATATTTATTTTCCCAATCTTATTTGCCTGCAAAAAAAAAACCAATATCTTGATTATTTACGAATCTTCAATTAAGATAACAACATACCAAAGAAGCATGCACAAAAATTCAAAACCACTCTCCCTTACTAAATTAAAAAGGGCTCAAATGTTCTATTTGTTCCAAGTCCACCAAACCAAGATAATACTGAGACCACATGCAACAAGATAACTGACTATATATCATGCCAAAAGAATAAAACTAAGTATAATACCTCTTCAAGTCGCTTAGCTGAAAAGGCACTGTACTGGTTGAACGCTTCCTCATCCTTTGGAAGTAAATGAACATATCTAAGACAAGAAATTGTTCTCAATATAAGTTGATACATCCACATGGAACAATGATTAGTGCATATGAAATCATTAACAGATGCAACTATAACGTCAAACGCTCTTATACCCCTCAAGGAGAGCATCAGCATGGATCAAGTACAGAAATACTTACCCTGAAAGAGGGTCATTCAATAATCTTGTAGAAAATACAGAAGAAAATAGAAGAAAAAATATTTTGAATTTCCACATAATAAATAGTAACGGTATCCATTCAGCTGGGTTTACGGTTCCCATTAACAAAGAATTTACAAGACAGAAATCAACATGCAGTAACTAAAAACAATAGAATATAGATCCGTTTAATTAAGGATAGCAAATCTTTCTAACCTAATGCAACTAAACATTGCCTTGCATGCTATCAAGATCAATGAAATCCTCTTTCACCAGCAACGCCGCAAGCTGATACAGACTGAATGGCACAAAACTTTGCACCTCCATGCGTTGATAGTATTGGAACTGGAAACCAAGTATTTGAGAAGCATGAGACTGAAAGTTGCAAACAAAAAGCACAGTGAGAACAAAAATATATGATTGAAGTATACTGACAATACGGAGAATTAAAACAAACACCACTTGCGGGTAAAAATGATCTTAATACTCCAACATGCATCAATATATTTGCAATTGACATGGACCAAAGGGGTCTGTATTGCCTTATACTAAGCTAAGTATTGTAATTGACTTAAAATCTATTGTGGGCTGGGCTTACAATTACAGGGGGCCCATCATTCGGGGGGTTTGGGGGGGCCCATCATTCGGTATAGTACGGTTTGGGCTTCGGGCCCATATCGGTTTTTTTCTTTTTGAGATGAGACTGTCTATATATTAGATGGGTGTCTTAGGGTTGTATTGTGGATCTCGCACTTACGAATATGAAAACCCTAAGAACTAGTTTCCTCACATCGCTCTTCTTCTCCTTCGTTCTTCCTCTTTGTTTCTGCTCGATTTTACAACACTAAGCTACTCGATTAAATCCAACTGACTTATATTAGCAAGCAACAAAGCTCGAAGAAGTGGTCAGAAAGCTCATCTGAATGCTGAATGTGGCAAGAGGAGTTAATATTGGCATATTAAATATGCTTAACAGCAATGACAAAACAACATACATACACCTACATACAGTTTTGAAGGTGACACAATCAAACAAATAGTTCTGTGTACTAGGAGGCTCTATTTTGGAAAAATTGGAATGAGATCTAAGCAGAGATTGTTGTTAGGCTGCAACTCAAAGCACTCCAGGACCTGAAAAACAAATTTCGGTTTGAATGAAAATTGAAATTCAATTCAACAAAATTGCAACAGCAAGTTGTTCGGGTACATCATAATAACTTATAATATCAAAAACTCGATTAGGATCAAGGTCAAACTGCCCAATTATAGACTGCAAAGATAGCCACTACTTTGTCAACATCAGAATGAAGAATGGAGAGATAATGAAGCCGTGGCAAGTGACATGAGCTCAGAATGACCTTTATAACACCAACAGTTGATGCAGATGATTTTGGTGGCAAAACATCTGTACATTGACTAAGAAGTGTAGCCTACAGAATAAGAAAAACATAAAGCACAACAGCTTATCATCATACAAACAGCATGCCCCAGGTAATATATTGACAATTGAAAGTGAATGCATGAAGCAAGAAATTACACTTCAAATAGGTGCAACACAAAAATAGAAACTTGAACCACTTACTTTAATCTCTCAGTTAATTGTCTTCTTTTTCAAAGAAAATAAATACCTAAATGGTGAAGACTACAATGTTGCACATGTTAATCCGATTATGTAACCCTACTATGTCTCTTATATATCAATCCACCATTGTCTTGAACATCATTACTAAACTCCTCTAACCCATTATCTTTGGTTTATCCTATAAGCAAACCCATGTAGTAGAAGTATGGTGTGACGACTTGAAATTTAGAACTGATTTTCTTTTGACAGACTGAAGAAACAAATCTTATCTGTAGGAAAGTCGAACAAAAAAGTACATAAACATGCACAACCATGTAGTCCGTGACTACTCTGGATTTTTCCTCATCTTTAATTATTTTCACCATATAATTAAGTCTGTGACCTTTACCTAAGATCCATTCTTAGGTTATGTAGAGTAATGTTCTCCATGTAAGGACCTTTAAGGTCTTTAATATTCGCCCAGACGTCGCCTAGGTTACTTCCATTCTCGGGTGTGTATACTATGATTAATATCACTAATCATTTACAAATACCGTTTTCATTCTCGTCATCCATAACTCGATCCAAGTTTTATGTATAGGATTGCCTAAGTTCATTAATCGTCGCACACAATTGAAATCGCGGAATAGAAGGCAATTAAATTCATAATCACAACATATAACACACATATCAATCTTGTCATGCATCCACACAAATATCCGAACCCGAGGAAGCCCTCAGGAACATTCGGACCATACAATAACGTACCGTACACCGATGTACAATGCTAGCGTGACGAGTCACGCTCACCCTCTACTCTTCCGAAGCTCGAACCCCGCAACCCGATCTACTGGAATATATATATCTAACATGAGCATCTATGTCTCGGATCCATCTAATCATCCCATAATGATTCTTAACCTTGCCCCGTAATGAACCCCTTAACCGGTCATTCGTTTGACTCGGGTTTCCGTTTAATCTCGGGTATGGGTTCTATTATCTCCCTAGTTGTAAGAGTGTGGTACTTAGTGTCGTAATATTATTTATTACGTAGGGATTTAAATTTAGTTTACGCTATGGTTTACGAGCGTGTACTATTCGATACCGTAATAGTATTCACTAAGTAGGAATTAGATTCTTTTATAACCCATGCATTACCGAGGTTATTTTCCTTTGCATGTTTACATACACCTACCTACGTGCATGCGTGGATACCTATATGTATATATTTACGCATGCATATAATATGGTTTGTTACTATACTTCATTTGACCGAGTTACGTTTCCACCTTTAATTACTTAATACCTTGTGTATTGGTCAACTTATCTACTTGGTCAATGTGTGTTAACTGGTCAATGTAGTTTGACCTAACCAACGTTCCGAGTCAATATCCCATTATAGTCGATATCTATTTATCCCCTCGTACTACATTATATTATAATACTTATAATTATATCTCCACCCTATAAAGTTGTCCACATTAATCTTATATAATTAACCTGTCGTATTACATTTTTTTACTTTACAATATAAATTCATACCATGTAAATTATAAGGTTTCCCATAATGAATCACTACAAAAAAATGCCATTTACCCACGGAACCCTATCCCAACGGACTCAATTTTCCATTGGCATAGTCAGTTTTATAAGAATGAGACGTAACCCTATACTAACGACTGTTATTTTTGTTTTTTTTTGAACATCACAAAACTCTTAGATTAAGCACAGTAATTAAGTACAAAGTCAGGAAAGTCAGACGCTTTCCAACAGCATGAAGGATGCTGAGATTTTCTAGCGTAAGAGGCTAGATTATGAGCCACTAGGTTATCAGTACGAGGAACATAAAACCAAGCTATATCTTGAAAAACATGGACGTCTGCGAGAATACTGTCGAGTAACCGAGTGGAATGAGCATGTAAAGACGTCATCTGTGAACCGGTGAGGTATCGTATCATCTGCTGGCAGTCAGAGAGGATGCGCACCTTTGGGTAGCCCTTAGCTCGAGCATACGTTAGTGCAAACTGCAACGCGAGGCACTCAGCGGACGAAGGAAGGACATCTGCTGAAAATCCGTGGAGGCCCACCGAAAGAGATACAGAGTTGTGGGAGACCACAAACCCCAAGCCTAGTTGATGAATTGGTGCAAGACTAGCATCGACATATATATCCAGAAACCCAGCATGCTGATTCCTATGACATTTGAGAGCAGCAGCCTCTGAAGAGGTGTCGAGCGTGGCGTCGAGAAAACTCTGGCCTTGACACCAGGCCCAGTCAAAAGGTAACATCCGTGAATGAGACGACTGACAGCGTGCGTACCAGAGTTGCCAAAGAAGACAAGCAGTCGAGAAAGGGCCGGGACAGGCAGGAGGGAACATTGTGCAAGAAACCAATCCGAGAAAGCAGCGTCGGAGCATAACCCGAAAGGAGGAGGAACGTCAATAGCGGACCAGTAAGGCCGGACTTTCCTGCATGTGAGCAAACAGTGAAGCATCGTTTCCGGTTTCCCACACAAAAGACATGAAGGCGGTGAAGGATCTCGAAGCCGGCGTTTGATAGCTGCCTGGCAGGGGAGGTAACAGTGCAAAACCTTCCATCCAAACAGAGAGATGCGGGGGGGGGGGGGGGGGGGGGGACAGCGCACCGCCTGACATTCCGAAGAGCACAGCCCAAAGGTGAAGCTGAACTGACCGATGGGAAAGAGACAGCTGCAAGATCCCGGTCAACCTGATATGCCGTGCGAACTGTAAAACGGCCAGACGCCGTGGGACCCCAAACCAGGGAGTCGTGACCTGGAAATACCCCAAACAGCGGAAGCTGCTGAATTAAATGCACATCATCTGGCTGGAAGAACTGATCAAGCAAAGGAACATTCCAAGCACCATGGGCTGTGATAAAATCGGCCACTCTCAAAAAGGGTAATTGTGCAACTGGAAACTTAGACAGGCACGGACGGCCACACGGCTTGGAAGGGAGCCACCGGGAAGAAATAGGGATGGTACGACCATCATAGATAAGATGACGCTGCCCATGGGCCACTAAATCCCGAACACTCATCAACGATTTCCAAATAGGACTGGAGGCACGGGGAGGCACATGCGATGCAAGGTCGGAGGACTGAAGGTACCGCGCATGATAAAATGAGCTAAGGAGAGACCCAGGCCGCTGAAGGAACCGCCATAGTTGTTTTGCCAAAAGAGCACGGTTAAAAGAGATAAGGTCTCGAAAACCTAGACCACCTTCCTCTATAGAGCCGCATGCTTTCTCCCAGGAGCACCAGTGTAGAGACCTTTTAGATTCGGTTCCGGACCACCAAAAACGGGCAAATAGCTTGTGGAGCTGCTTTAAGAAGCTACGTGGTAGGGCCATCACTGACATGACATAGGTGGGGATGACCTGGAGAACAGATTTAATTAAGACAAGGCGACCGACCTGTGAAACCCTCTTATTCCAAGAGTGAAGACGCTTATAAAACCTGTCCTTCAAATACCGGAAAATTGCAGTGCGGTTACGACCAATATGCCTGGGGAAACCCAGATAAACTCCCAAATCGGTCACCTGACGGGCGCCGAGCTGCGCAGAAATATCAAGGCGTAATTGCTGAACAAGGCGGCGTGGAAAGAGAAACGACTGTTATTTTTGTTGATAAAACTGATATGCACGGAGGTCTTGTATTAACGGAAGTGTTGTTTCGTTTGCATAGGTTATTGGCGCGCACTGGAAAAAAGAGGCTCCCACTGAAAAAAGGGTTTATCACTCTCCTTGTCCGTTCGTATAACTCTAACCGCGCAGCACAATGCACAAACTGGAGAAATTCTTCTCTTCGAAAACTTCAGGCCGCGAGAACTAGCTCGCTTCCGCCTTTGAGCCTAACGAGAGAAGGGTGAATAGTCTGTGGTGCGGTGCTCAATCTCTTCCAAAGTTACTTCCGCGGCCGGTGAGAACAACAGAGAGAAGAAAAATTTTCTGGCAAGCACAGCCTCACGCATCAACAGGTATGTAATATCTTCCACATTTCACAACTTCATCAGATGTTCGTTGAACCCTTGAATCGGTCAATTACATTCTGTCACACTTGCTTCTGATTTGGGTCCGCCTCTTTCTTTGCTATTTTTTTTCTCGAGAACCCTAACCGGCGAGGATAGGCGTTGAAGAACTCCATCTAGTTCAAAACTTTCCGCTCCAGACCATTCAGAACTTTCAGCTCCAGCCGGTGACTTGCTCCAGTAGGTGATTTGCTTCAATCGGTGACTTGCTCACGACGAGTCTTATACTTTCAGTCTCTTCTGCATTTTACACTTTCTTCTGCGGTTACGGTAAGTATTCTCCCATATTTATAAACCCTAGATGACAAGATACTTCTATTTGTGATTGTAAATTGATGAATTAGGTTAGCACGTCACATAAAGCAAACAATTAATTAGGAACAGAAAAATGTAGAGCAGAGTGAAAGATACCCGCCGCGTCCTAAATTCACCGTCTTGTAATTTTAAGTTTTGTAAGTTATTCTTTACAGGGTGAAAATTTAAAATTCTTAATATGATGTGGATTGTGGAAGAGCGACAAAATATATGAGATAAGACTATGAATATGACAATTGTGCTGTTTGACTTGTCTCACCCAAGAGAGCCAAGTTATATCCGGCATTTGCAAAACTTCCAAATCTGTTATCATTAGATTCCATTATAAATTATTTCAAATGAACACACTACATGAATTCTATATATGATTTTGGGGTAGGGCAGGTTGTAGCTGGGAAGTGCCAGTTCCCAACGGGTGGAATTAGTTGGGAGTTTCTCTTCGTTTGGTGCTCTTATCAGCTTTGTCTGATATCGTCCACTTGATGGTCATGGTTTAGATCGAACCATTGTAAATATTTAGCAGTGCCAGTGGCTGAAGTTGGTTTGGGAGTTCATCCTTTAGGTCTGTCTTGTCTTCTATGAGTCTGTATTGTCTCTGTCTGTCGGCTCTTCTAAAATCATGACTTGTGGTTTGTTGGATAATAATGTAGAAAGAAATGAAAAGAAAAGATAATACCGGTATTAAACAGCAGGTTTTCAGTTTTTGTAAATAGAATTCTATATTTGATATGTCAGATTGCCAATCCAAAATATTAAATGGGGATCGTTTTGATTAGCTGTAACCCAAGGTTTGATAGTAACAACCTTACTGTACTTAGCAGAATGCCCACTAGAAGTTTAAGGGCAAAGAAGCATGAATAGGTCAGAGGTTAACACCACGTAATACCTCTATTTGCTGCTGTTGTTTAGTCTATTTATGTCCGTACAAAAGTGATGATTCTTCCTTCCTAAGTGCTATTGAAAATTGCAAATCTGTACGCATAAATTTGGTTAGTATTTGATATCAAGAAGTAGACAAGATATTTATCATTATTATATCACTTGTCTAGACTATGCAAAATTAGTACTTGAAATACTACTAAAACTATATTTTCTTGAATCCGTTCTGTTTGATAATCAAAAATATATTGATGATTTTTTTCTGCTCTCCAATATATTTTAGCTGGTAGATTGATGGAACAATGTTTCTGTTTGCTCTTAATCCCCAACTAATTCGAGTTGGAAGATTCATCATTCTGATTAAGAGCAAAGGATTGAAGAATTAGTTGGTAGATTTCAAATGTGATCACAGAGACACCTCTAGGCATATTGTTTTGATGCTGATGCTTGTTTGTTCGAGTAACTTCTCTCTCTCCGAGTTTATAGATATGTAACAAGTGATATTTTAGCTTTCACACAAACTTATACACAAATCTCTTATTAAGAATTTATGTGATTATTTATGTGAAGTTCACATTTATTTATTTGTGTCTTCTATTCACAAATCTCTTATTAAGAATTTATCTTAATACTATACAAAGTATTCTACACATCATCATGTTCCTCATATTATAAAGTTCCTAACCATATATTATACCTCCCAAATTTCCAATTTAATCCCATTATTTATGTGTTTGTTTACAAGGTATATTTATACCATAATAACTTCCTTATAATATATTCTCTTATGCTTTAGTATAATGTCACATTATATCATTCTAAACCTTATATTATATCCTACCTATATTTTCATAATTCCAAACAACCCATACACTTTCGGAAATCTCAATTCCTTCCCCACTCATTTTTTATTAGTTATAAAATCAACCCAAACATTATTCTTGTTATATTTCCACTCTTATTTAATTTATAACTTAAGATTTTCAAACATTAATATATAAATATATATATATATATGTGCATTCGAACAGCACCCCCCTTTACTTTCCAGATTTATTATGCCTACCTACAGTCTTCTTTTAATTACATATTGCCCCTCTTTATTTTGTAAACTTACAATTTAATTAATACCTAAAACTTTATATTATACACATTAATGATTAAAATCACAATTTCAACCCTAGATTTCTTTAAAATCTCGTACAAGCCCTTAACTTCACTAAATCCCATTTTTCAACCCAAACTTTTGGTAATTACAATATAGCCACAAGTTTTATAAATGTTACATTTTAATACTTAAACTATATATTATAATCCTTAATTAATCAAACCATTAAAACTAACCCAAAAATTCTTTTAATATTCAAACAGACCCCTAGGGTCCTAATATTCATGTTTCAGCCCCTACATTTCTCGGTAATTACATAGTAACCCCCATATCTTTTTATAATTGTTATTTTTAACTTAATATTTCTTTAAACCACACAAATACTTATTTTATTATTTTAATTTGGTTAAACCCCACATGTGGTCAAATTTGACCACCCAAAATACTCCTTGACCCATACTTATGTGATTTACATTTGGCCCCAACTATTTTCCTAGTTTTACATCTAACCCCTTTAACTTTATAAAACTCATATTTTATGTTTCTAAAATTCCCAAAGCAGCCCCTCTCGGCTTTTAATAAGGTTTGACACCCTATACTTTACTTAATTATATTTTGACCCCATTAATAAGTCTTTTGTTTATTTAATTACTTGTAAGGTTTATAATTTATTTAAATCACATTATAACCTTATATTTAATTTGTGTAACACCTAAATTCACTAATATTCATCCAAAATGTTCCCAAGTGATTGTGTTCACTAAAATTACATTTTAGCACCGGAAGTTTATATAATTCCTTTTTCCACCCCAAAACTTAATAATTATTATTTAAAGCTTTAAATAAGCATAAACATGTCCTAAACACATGGCCTTAAACATAGTATAACATTAACTATAAAATGACATTAAAATGCCCCAAATAACATTTTAGTCCATGGTTTTGCTACAGATTTTTCACTAATCCTCTTTAAGTCACTTTTCTTCCATTTTTTAACTTATAACCTTGACTTTAATAAGTCACTAGCATCTAGTTTCACTAATCAAACACTTGACCATTAATTACTACACATATTTAGGGTTTAAACAACACACTTATATATGTGTTCTCGGCCCTATGTCATGTTACCACACCATAATCCTTAAAGCATTAAAATGTGTTTTAAACATTCTTACCTTGTTTTAGTCACCAAGAACTCACACAACCACACACCTTCTCGACACTATATGTATATATATCATAGGTTAGGTTTTTGTTCATGAAATTTTCCTTAAACCACAAGTATAACCCTTAAGGCATTAATAGAGTAATTACCTCTCAAGACTTTTGGTTTTCTCCTTGGAAAATTTCTCCTACTGTTTCGGCACTTCATGGGGTAATATAGACCCATTCGGTCACCATAAGAACAAGGAAGAGAGCTTAAGTTATCAACTTGTTTAGGTAGTAAGTTTAAGGAGTTTTAAAGCATGGATTTTGAACTTAAAAGAGAAGTCTTTACCTTGAAAACTTGATGGAGTTTCAGTATATACTCTTGGCCACCTAGAGGACCAGGGCTGGACTTAGTTTCATGGGGAGAACAAGCAAGAAGGAAGCTTAAAAAGTCTCCACATAGTTCTGGTTTTCCTTACTGTGTTTGGAGCTCTTAAAGGAGTGTTCTTGGGAGGGATCTTTGGCTCAAAATTTGAAGCTAAATCCACCTTCATTTAGAGTTTAAGATGGTGTAAGAAAGTGTGAGAGAGTGTCCATTTTCGGACTTTTATAAAGAAGGAGAAAGAAAAGTGTTTTAAGGGTATTTCTTACCTTGACTTGTGCTAACCTTGGTTTAGCTTCTTACCCTTGTTTCTTCTGATTTTTAATGGCCCATGCTCCTTTGATTTTTGGACATAGTGAGAGGGGGAGGTTAATGGTAGTTTGTGTAAGAAAATGAGGTCTTGAGGTGGAAAAACACTTAAAACTCCATGGATGAACTTAAAGCTTGAGAAGTAAGGATGGAGGTGGTGAAAGGAAGAAGGGAGCAACTGAATGCGAGAAAGAGAGAGGGATTATCGGCTGAGCATGGGCAAGTGATAAAGGGATGACTAGCATGGGTAATATAAGTGGAAAAGTCATGAGCTTGGTAGCTAGTTGTACTTAGTTGTCTTGTTTATTTCTAATGTTGCTTTTGTTTCTTCTTTTTCCAGCCTATAGCCGAGAGTGTGAGGGGGATTTGGGATGAAATCAGCCGTATGTGTAAAGGGGAGATGAGAGGGAAATGAGTGTTAGTACAAGTAGTCTTTATTTTATGTAAACTAGGTGTACTTATTTTACTTTTGCCAATTCATCTTCCCTCTCTTTTTATTCTTACTAGTGGCCGGATGCTATAATGGTGGGAAGGGATTTTGAATTGTGTACATTAATGTTACATATTAATGGTGTATTATGGACTTGTTTACGTGTTAGTTGGTGACATGTGCTATTTCTTGTTTTAGTGTATATATGTAAGTGTCTATTACACTTATAATTTGTTTTGACTATATAAAATATTTTATATAATTTAATGAGTGATATTTGTGATATTTAATACATGTACTAATATGTTACATGTAGTATTAATTTTAGGAGTTGATTTCTCCTTAATAATGTTCCCTCTTTGATTAGAGATTTAATGTATAGTTTGGTGTCCATCTTGGACTATACATATTTATTTGTATATATGTATTTAGAGGTTGTAATATTCTTTAGTGAATATTGCTCATTAGTCATAGTTGATCTCTTCACAATAATTAATCCCTTGTTAATTAGGGTAATTAATGTTTGGGGTATTTCATGTAGTGGTAATGGGTAGAAGCATTGAGTGAATTGTCTAACTATGATCAAATATGTTGAATTTTTTTTCTTCGAACAATAGTGACCCCACGTAATTTATAGCGGACCAAGAACAACACCCAACGGGAGCACCACTGCCTCACAGAAGAACCCCTCCGTATCGCCTCCTAAAACAATTTTCCGTCAAGCAAGGCACAATTAAGCGACTTTCACTCCCCCCCTTATTCGATCCCTTCTCTTCTATTTCTTTCCGTAACAAACAGTGCATCAGTGTCCGTAGGACTGAGCATTCGGTTCGGTTAATTCGTTTTAACCGATACCGAAAAATTTTCAGTTAAAAAACCAAATTTTAAACTGTTTTGTAAATTTTCGGTTAATTCAGTTAATTCGATTAACCGAATTATTATGCGGGACGGTTATCAATTGTAATTTTGTAAAATTGATTTATTTTAGTAAGTTACTATCCCGTTTTTACACTTTTCCCCAACGAGGGGAAGATGTCCCAGAGGAGTTTTGGGCATGGTACTCAATTAAATCTTGGCCATTGGATTCCAAAAAATAAATAGATGGTATAAATTATAATAATTAATATAGGGGTATAGATGTAAAAAAGAATTTATAATATTAGAAATAGAGTTTTGCTTGCGACCTAACCGGCGAACATAGTATAACATTCTGTATTTGATTTTTGCTGTCTTCATTCCCGTCTTGTGTCTGTTGTGCTGTCTTCATTCTCGTCTTGTGTCTGCTGTGCTATCTTCATTATGGATTTATGTTGTGGATGCAAGAATTTCTGTGCTATCTTCATTCTGAACTGTTGATGTGTTCTATTACCATGTACAATAGCTGTGTCCGTTCCTCCGAATATACGACGAGGCTTACACATCCAATTTCTCGCCAGAGCCCACCACTTATCTCCTGCAAGAAATCCTTACTTCTTTTCCTATTCTGAACTCTAGCCGGTGGACAGACAGAGGTTACAAATGGATATTTTTAAAACATGGGTCTCCGACAGACTGATATCTTTGTTGGGATTTTCAAATCCCCTTGTGGTACAACTCATTATCAACAAATGTGAGACTTCTCAACCTGATTTCCTTATTTCGTTTGCTTTATCTTTCGTTTCTCCTATTTCCAGCTTCAGCTTCTTCTTTCTTCAGTTTCTGCTTAGGATGAGTGTTGCTTAGGCCTGTAGGAGTTGATAATTTTTTTTTTTCAAAACCAGAGTCGATAAGTTATAGTTAAATTACATATGATTGCCGAATAATTGATTAGCATTTGGCAGCGAAGCAAGCTTCTTCCCCTGCTGACATCGAACAAGAACTACTGGAAAATGCGTTCTCCTCTTCCAGTGAGACGAGAGCCTTCGCTGAGGAAATTTTCGCTAGAGTTCCGCGGAAAAATGCAGGGGTCAATGTAAGCTTTTACTTACAATTTGAGTGGTGCTAAGCTTACACTTCTTTTACTGTAATTTCTAATCACCCGGTCATCGAACTCGGTAAAATCATAGATTTTGACATGATAATGGTGTTGCGATCTATTTTATCTTGTCAACTTAGATTTCAGTGAAACCGATGTAGTACAACTGTACAAGAGTCGGTAAATAAAAGAATGTCACAGCCACAATAAAAGAATTTGCCGGGATATTTGATTCAAAAGATGAAACGGGTTTTTCCTCTCCAACAAGTTCACTGAAGTTCATGTACTTTGTATAATCAGCTTTATCGAAAACAAGAACGAGAGGCTGCATTGTATGCAAAGAAGCAGAGGACTTATCAGCTCCTGGATGCTGATGGCGAGGATGAAATCCTTGAGCCTTCTACTACAAAAACGACGTCTGAACCAAAGAAAGGACATTCTCACAAAAAACGCTTCAGAAGAAAGAGTGAACATCTAGATGAGGAACAAGATGATGAGGCATGGATACTTTTGATTATTCTTTCTTTGCTGTTACTCTGCTTCTGGAATGACTTGCTAGGTTAAAGAGGATTGATATGGTGACTTTCCACTTTTTCTTTGACTTTGTACTTTTTGCAGGTTATTAAAAGGGAAGAAGATAGACAAGTTAAAAGAAAGTCCACCTATGATGACACTGATGATGATTCTATGGTGAGCAAGCAAGTCTGATGCATTCTCTTAGCAGCATTATTTTTTTGGCTTCTTAGATTCTTTATTATTCTAGGTTAGGAAAAGTACGATTTTTCATCACAAGCTATGATGGAGGCAGAAAATTTGTTGCTCTTGCCAGTTATGACTAGCGTTTCTATATCTTGTGAGAAAGGGAGATACTTGTATCTATTTTAGTCAAGTAGCATCCTGGGGAAGCATTTTATATTTTCACTGGTGATTCTTTTGGCTGATTTCATGGTAGTGTGTAATCAGAAAAATATGTATTATCGGAAATTATGATCGGTACTCAGCTGCTAACCTAACTTACAGAAAATAAGGTTTTGACTTCTGTATTGTCCTACATGCAATTGCTTTCCATAGATGATTCTACTTCATTGGCGAGGATCACTGATAGAAATGTTCATCTTGAGCTGCCTTCTGCCCACACTTTGCAACGAATCAAACTTAGTTCCTCTCACAGAGTTTTTAAGTCCTTACATTGTACCCTTGCTAGTGTATCTAGTTTGTGTTGATTTTATTTTTCTACGATTTCTACATGAAGGTTGAGTATTATTTGTGTTGGGTTTTCTATACTGTGCTTCCACTGTCACAACTTACGATCACAAGAAACTCCTTTCTATCCAAGCATGTCTTTTGCTCACCTCCCACTCATATATGTTTGATATTACATGATGGTAAGTCCTTGATTCTGAGAGTGGATAATTAACCATCAGTGGTTGCTCTAAATATGTAGATAGATTAATTTTTTTTGTTGAGAAATCATTTTCACCCAATCACCATAAATTATTAGTCCTTCAGTAAGTTAATGATTTGACAACCTGAGTGTGCAAGTTATTGTGTGATTTTACTGGACGAGAGGACAAAATCTCGCTTTTATTACGTTGATGCTTTCTGTTCTATTATAATATTTATGATGAATTGTGTGTTTATGCAGTCAGAGAAGGAAAGATTTCGAGATCAGAGGGAAAGAGAAGAGTTAGAGAGAAATATGAAAATGAGGGATGCTGCTAGGACCAAAAAGGTATGGATATGTTTTAGAATTGTTGTCTTATCATATATGCACTTGGATCTAGTAGATACTGATAAAATAAAGCTTTTTAACATGGTATGGTCTGCTGTCTGTCATATCCACTTAGTGGCATTGCCACTTTGAGGCACCACTCTTGTAAAGGCTGTGCCACTTAGTTCTGCACATTATGATTTAAGCCTTGAACTGACTGATGCAAACAGATCCCTTGCTACTAATAATGGGCTGATAAGCAGTTCACGTATGTAAAACTAGCTTGCTAATTTTGGCCTCTGAGGCTTCCGAAGAGTTCATGGGTGAACAATTAAGATTTATGCTAGAAACCGTATATGGTTCTAGATTGGGCCCTTATGATGATAGTTCTTTTGACAGCTGTTGGACACTAGTTGCTACAGTAATACATAGACGAAAAAGAAGAAATAATTAGAGAAATTGCCCGAGAAGTGGCCCAGAAGGCAGAAGTAGGTCTTCAATCTGACCCGTTATGTGTAACTGAAAACATGTCTCATCAGTTATCACTGCGCTGCAGCTGAATTTTGGATTGCATTGCTCAGTATTCTTTCAAGTCTGCTTCTTACTTGAAATTACCAAGTCTTGACATAGTTGACTGAGTTATTGCTGCTCTTATTATATGATGGTTCTGTAGTTTCCGCTTGTTGCTGATATATATTTGTCTAATGGTTTCACGTGACAGTTGACTGAGAACAAGTTGTCAAAGAAGGATGAAGGTACAGTAACTTAGCAACTAAAGTGAGAATGAGATACACGTATTTGTTATATCTTGGTATCTTGTAAAGTTTTTAAAAGAGACACCCATACATATAGATGACACTAACATATGTTGCTTGTGATGGTTTGCACAGAAGAGGCAATTCGGAGGTCTAAAGCTGTGGAGCAAACTGAAATAGACTTCCTAAGGTTTGATTGTTTTATTTTTCCAGCCAAACACATTGAAAATTACTTTATTTTTGTTTGAATAATTTACTAAATACAAATATCTTCAGTTGAACCTTGATACTTCTATTGTGACATGGATTAATCTGAATTTACTCTACTCTATGTCCTTGATCATTACTTGATGTACTACGAGATAAACTTTTGCCACTCAATGTTTCTCTTGTGTGAATATATAGTTGCGGTTTAATATGAATTTTTGTTAATGATAAGTCATTGTCGACAAATGTCGTGTGCTGCCATGCCACATTAACTTGTATCTTTTGATATGGTAGTTTTTTTTGGTTAATTCTTCTCTTGAATTTAAAATAATCTTTCAGAAAGGTCTCAAGACAAGAATATTTGAAGAAAAGGGAGCAAAAGAAAGTTGAAGAACTCAGGTAGGCTAAAGTTTTGATCATTATTACAACTGGTATTTGAAGTTTGAAAGTAAAGTCACTATTACTTGAGGTTCTTTTTATTTTTAAGGCTTTGTTAGTTACTTTGCCGTTTTTCTTTTTTTTGTTTTGGTTTATTTTGATACTCTTGATTTCAGAGATGAGATAATAGATGAGCAATACTTGTTTGAAGAGGAGCAGCTTACTGAAGCAGAACGTCTCAATATAAGGTGATGTACTGCTCAGCATTTCATATCTTATATGTACAAGCAAATTTATCTTTTCTGTGTTGAATATGTTTTGTTCTGTGAATTGCTGCCATCAATATGGGGAAGTTAGACTTCAGGGACAAGGTCAAACTCTTTTTTACATTCCGCTCAGTATTTGTTTGGATTTCTTTTTTGTTTTATGATCATGTGTCTGCTACAGTACATATCTGTTATTATATTTCTATTCTGCCTTTAATTCCTCACAGAAGTATTTTTTCACCGCTGCTTCGCAACAGTTGTGAATCTGCATGCTTCTAATTTCTCTTAATTGTATCGATAGGTTAAAGATGCATGAATTTTAAGGAGCTCAAGTTGATTTTTTTATAATGTCAGGTACAAGAAAGAACTATTTGAAGCCATAGATAAACACAAGACAGAAGATGCCAGTGAAATAATCGGGTAATCCCATTGCTCGAACTGTCTTAATTTGGCTGCTTCATCTTTGAATTATTGACTTTAGTGCTTTATTTTGGAAGATCACCTCCATTAACTTTCAGACTTGAGTTGATAGTCTTGTCATATTATTAGGTATCTTATCACTGGACTAAGTGATCCTCGGTTGTAAGGTTTCACTTGCTTTCTGCGGTGTACCAATAATAGTGTTGAGGATGCCTTTGACTAAGATAAAGATGCTGCCATGTATTACTTAAACCATTGCAACCTGGGAAAATAATACTCTTGGGAACTGTGAAAGTTTTCTCTCGAATGGAATGAACTTCTTCCTGGACATGATTAGTAGAGATCTGTGTACATCTTTTCTTCGATCGGCTAATAATTGTTAAAAAGATCACCGTAGAGATTGTTAGAAATCTATTACTGTAGTCTCTGAGACATAGAACTGAGCATTTTAACAAATGATTTTCTAACAATATTTTGTGTTGCTACATGAATACAGTATAGGATGCCGGAAGCTTATGATGTTGATGGTGCAGTAAATCAAGAAAAGAGATTCTCCGTAGCTGTTCAGCGTTACAGGTTTTGAAATCTGAACACCTTGAGACATGTTTTAGTTTCTATTTTTATCCTGTGGGTTGAATAAATTTTTTTCTGAATATCCGGCAGGGATGGAGAGTCTGGGGTTAAAATGAATCCGTTTGCTGAACAAGAGGCATGGGAAGATCACCAGACTGGTAGACCTTTTAACATAAAATTTTTTAAAACGTGGTTGCCGTCTTCCAAGATCATTATCTTCTAATTTAACATAAATATAATTTTAGGGAAATCCACACTTAAATTTGGGTCAAAGGACAAGAAGC
Organism: Limonium bicolor; assembly: GCA_023374045.1. Lineage (NCBI taxonomy): Eukaryota > Viridiplantae > Streptophyta > Magnoliopsida > Caryophyllales > Plumbaginaceae > Limonium > Limonium bicolor. The sequence goes on along the minus strand of CM041776.1, from coordinate 251,414,648 downwards.
AGAAGGCTGAGGAATACGAGTAAGTCTTTTATTTCCTTTAATTCCTTTCCAAATCGTTTCTACTTCTGTTTCAAATTAATCATGATGATTATGGGTGGTTTAGATTTGTTTTGAGGACCAGATTGAATTCATCAAGGCTTCCGTTATGGATGGAGAAAAGGTACATTAGAAGTAGAGCAAATGATCTGCTTTTAGAGTTTTTTGTTTCTTTTTTGTTGCATTTCTTTTAACTGAAAAATTAATATTTTACTTCTGCAGTTTGAGGATGACACAATGGCACAGTCACTTGAGGGATCCAGAGCCCGGTCTGCTTTTGAGAAGCTTCAGGTTTGTCTACAGCTTATAAGCTTTATTGTTAGTTTGCATCCTTTTCCGCCTATTCATTATGGTATAGTGCAGCTAGATTTGATTCATATTTAAGTTATGCATAATGGTTTTGTTTAATGTGCTTTGGGGGGGGGGGGGGGGATTAGTGAAGAGGGATTACTCGCCTGAGAGGGCATAGATGAATATTCAGATTGTTGCTACTAGGGCTATGTATCTATACAATTACTTTTAAGGGCAAGTACTTTCAGCTCCAATAATCTTTTTGTGGTTGATATTGAAGTTTCTGTTGCACTTTTGGTTAAGGTTGTGTGTATTTGAGATTCATAGTTACCTGGATGATGTATGGCTTTCTTCTCTCCTTCCCACCTTTATTCTTTCTTGCTTCTCTACAGAGTGTTTTGAGTTGAATTTGCTATACCTTATATTTCTTTTCGTCTCCAATTTACATTAATGTGTGATGCTGCTCTTAGTGAGGATGCAAAAAAGACTGATATGTTGATTCGTATCTCACTAACTTCTCCAATCTTGTTCAGGAGGATAGAAAAACATTGCCGATCTACCCCTATAGGGATGAGCTACTGCAAGCTGTTGACCAGTATCAGGTTTTGTGTTTTACCGACTGCTCTGGTGTATATTTTTTCTTGTCTGCGCTGGTGTATTTTCTTTTCTTGTCTGCACCTTCCTGCATAGCAAGGATACTTGTGTATTTATATTTATTTTCGTTTTATATATAGGTACTTATTATCGTTGGAGAAACTGGATCAGGGAAAACAACTCAGATCCCCCAGTATCTTCATGAAGCTGGGTACACCAAAAAGGGAATGGTGTGTATTCTGCTCTACCTTTCTTTGCTCCCTTTCTCACTCTCCCTGGCATGCACTTTGAAATTGATTTAGTGGAAGTCTCCTCCAAAAATTGCATTACCTCTGTAATCTTATTCATGTAAAACAACATCTTTATGCTGGTGAAGCATAGGGCATCCAGTTGGGTGTATCCGTTATCCGGACCTCAACTCAGCATCTTTATAGTAAAAAAATGAAAGACCCACAGTTTATTTTGTTTCTGTGTCTATCTCTTCTTTTTCTGACCTTTATTCTTGTCACATCAAATAAGCTGGTGCTAGTCTTTGGACTGAAATTTAACCTCTTACCTCCAGCTCAGCACTTGAAATAAATTGCAACTAGTTACTAAAACCTTTAGCCATCCTGGACCTCGTGTTTATTGACTTTTAATGTATTTGACCCTTTTTTTTTCCATTTATTATCATTGCTTCAGGGGCTTATTTATAAGTGTGTTGATTGATGCAGAAATATGTGATCAAAATTCTGATTACATTATGAGTGCCTTATAATATAATCAGGTAAAAGATTTGAATTTTAACCTTAACCCTCTAATCACAATATGCAGGTCGGATGCACTCAGCCACGAAGGGTGGCAGCAATGAGTGTTTCTGCTCGTGTTTCTCAGGAGATGGGAACAAAACTTGGCCATGAGGTACGCTGTGTATTTTCTTTTATTCTTAACCTGGTCTTCCTCAAAGAATATCTTAACACTATCATATCATCATAGCCTTAGGCTTTGAAACTTATGCAATTTTCCTTCTCTCTCAAGGCATAGCCAGTTGATAATGGGGTTATGAAAACTAGGTTATAAAAGAGATCTAAAGTTGAGTAATGAGAATACCTAGCAATTGAGAGCGGATGAAAAGATTTTTTGAAAGAATCACAGGAGAACAAAAGAAAAGCAATGCAATATCACACATTTAACCGCTCGAATACGTCTTATCCATTCCACCCTCTCTAAAGACACTCTCATCTACCCCAAGTAGCCACATGTCCTTCTTGACCACCCTAACCCATGTCTGTCTTGGTCTTCCTCTCCCTTTTCTACTTCCCTTCTCTTCCAAAATCTCAATACGTCTAACCGGTGTCTCCCTTGGTCTCTTACTCACATGTCCAGACCACCGTAAACGAGATTCACACATCTTCACTTCAAGCATTGTTAATCTCACCTTTTGTCTAATTGTCCCATTCCTCGTGATCTTTGCTAACATGTCCACACATCGAATGTAACATTCACATGTCTTCCTCACTCATCTTCCACACTCAACAATCTACACTATGTCATCCACAATCATGCAGACATGCACCATGGTATATCCTTTTGAATCGGCTTGGTGATCTCATCCATGACTACGCAAAACAAGAAAGGGCTTTAAGCTGACCCTTGGTGTATCCCAATGGTAATGGGGAACTTTTTGTTCTCCCTACACTAGTACGCGTACATCCTTCATACATATCTATGATGATGTTGATATACTTACATGCCTTTCCTAGTTAACACCCACTAGAGGAGTTGTTGTGGTACCCTATCATATGCCTTTTCCAAGTCTATGAACACCATGTGTAGATCCTTGTTTCTATCTAGATACATCTCCATAAGTTGTCTAAGAAGGTGAATTGCCTTGGTGTCGACATGGCATAAAGTCGAATTAGTTTTGTAAAATTTTCATACTCAACCTTTGCTCAATCACTCGCGCTCAGAGTTTTGTGGTACGACTCATAAGCTTAATCCTCTTTAGTTGGCACACTCATGGGCACCACCCTTATTCTTACATAAGGGGATAAAAGTACGCTTTCGCCAACTCATTGGAATCTTGTTGTTATTCCATATCTTGTTGAAGAAAGTTGTTAGCCAGTTGATCCCGCTCTCCCCCAAGCTCTTTCAAACTTCTATCTATATGTTATATGGTCCCATTGCTTTCTTCTGCCCTATCTTTCTCTAGACCTCTTTCACTTCTGTCTTCTGAATCCTCCTGACACAATCCCGGCTTACCATATACTCTCCCCAAGTGTAGAATGGGTGCACTTATTTTCTTCTCCAATTCGAGGGTCATGCTGCTGTAAATGTTTGTTGTTTATACTTATCATGATCTAGTTGAGGCCTACATTCAAGCTCTCTAAACCTGAGAGAAGGGTAATCGAGTGTCAGTTTAGTTGAAGGAATTATGTAAGATAAAATAATTGTTATGCTGTAAGATTTGATAAATATATCTAGGTATATTAAGAGGATATTAATAACTGATACAGTCACATGACTGTCGGTTATATGACCTGGGCATGACCTCTAGGAATGGATCTAGGGATTATACTTGGTCTAGAATTACAATTCTTACTATGTGATATTTCCAGTCTAATTAGGTTTGCTTACACAAATGGAACAGTTTGCATCACTTCAGTAAGAATGTTTATTACTGTTCTCTAGAAAGCTTATCGTTTTAGAACCTTGTTGTTGCTTTTTTTGCTTATACCCTCACCATACCTTTGAATTCTTATGATTGCTTCTCAAGATAGCAGTATACTCAAAACTTTTTACTTTCTGAAGTGTTAGTTATATATGATGATATGTTGAAGTATATACACTCGGACATAAACACTGTCTTCCGCATATACTGGTGCCTGCTATGCATCATGGTAGATGTACAATGCTAGACCAAGTCTCCTTATGTTTTGGTAAAACCCTCTGCTGTGACTAAAATTCCAGGACTAAGTAGTCCTATAGTTTGATACAGCGATGGCATTTCAGCGTCTCTGCACGACATAGAACCATGAAACCTCATAGTACTTTTTGTGGACTACTTTTTGGTGTTCATATTGTTTGTTGGTTGACATAATTTGGGCAGTAACATTGGTATCATCCTTTAATGTTACTGTTTCTGCACTTCAAAGTATGATGACCATGTACATAATGATTGGCAGGTGGGTTACTCTATCCGATTTGAAGATTGCACATCAGAGAAGACAATTCTTAAATACATGACAGATGGGATGTTGTTGAGAGAATTCTTAGGTGAACCTGACCTTGCTGCTTATAGGTTGGCTGAAATCATTCTTCTGCCTGATTTGTCATAGTACCTCTATGGGTTTGTCTCTCATTATGCTTTCTAATCTTTTCAGTGTTATAATGGTTGATGAGGCCCACGAAAGGACACTTTCAACTGATCTATTATTTGGACTAGTGAAGGTAATAAAATTCCCTTTGAGCTTTTTTTCACTCTTCTTGTGAAAGTCTTTTGTATTCATTGTCTTTGCGATGATTACAACCCTTTATCTTTCCTTTGTTGTATTTGTCTTTCTCTTGGCTTTTATGTTTGATTATATTATCAAAGTCTTACATCTTGAACAACTATATTTTGCAAATTTAGTCTACCCATCCCAACTCCCACTTTTGTATTCTTTTCTAAATCCCATCATTAGCGCTGAGGTCATATTATCTGCTGGTCACAGGTGGGAAACAATTGCTTTCTTGTTCACTGAATAAGAAATTCAACAAGTTTTAAGGGCAAACCGCATGACCTTTTTTTTTTTGCTATCTTTTTGTTGACAGGATGTTGCTCGTTTCAGACCTGATCTAAAGTTGCTCATCTCTAGTGCCACGCTTGATGCTGTAAAGTTTAGTGACTATTTTGATTCTGCTCCAATTTTTAAAATACCAGGGAGACGGTATCCTGTTGAGATACATTACACAAAAGCGCCAGAAGCCCATTACTTGGTTGCAGCTGTTGTTACTGCTTTGCAAATACATGTGACCCAATCGCCTGGTGATATTCTTATTTTTCTGACCGGTCAAAAGGAGATCGAAGACGCTGAAGAAATTTTGAAGCATAGAACTAGGGGCCTTGGAACCAAAATCGCTGAGCTTATTATATGCCCGATCTATGCTAATCTGCCAACTGATTTGCAGGCCAAAATATTTGAGCCTACTCCTGAAGGGGCTCGAAAGGTTGTGTTGGCTACAAATATAGCAGAAACTTCTCTAACAATTGATGGGATTAAGTATGTCATTGATCCTGGTTTTGTCAAAATGAAAACATACAATGCAAGGACAGGGATGGAGTCATTACTCGTAAGCCCTATCTCCAAGGCCTCAGCTAATCAAAGGGCTGGCCGATCAGGAAGGACTGGTCCTGGTAAATGCTTCAGGTTGTATACGGCTTACCATTACAACCAAGATTTGGAGGACAATACCATGCCTGAGATACTAAGGACCAATCTTGCAAATGTTGTGTTGACTCTAAAGAGGCTTGGCATTCGTGAGTTGTTGCATTTTGATTTCATGGATCCGCCACCTTCAGAGGCACTACTTAAGGCACTTGAACTGTTGCATGCGTTGGGTGCTCTTAATACACTTGGGGAGTTGACTAAAGTTGGAAGAAGAATGGCAGAGTTTCCTCTTGATCCTATGCTTTCCAAAGTGATAGTTGCTTCGGATAAATATAAATGTTCAGAGGAGGTTATCTCAATTGCTGCTATGCTGTCAATAGAAAACTCAATCTTTTATCGTCCAAAGGATAAGCAGGTCCACGCAGACACTGCATGGATGAGATTTCACGAGGGCAACGTTGGAGATCATATTGCTCTGCTTAAGGTTGGTTACATTTATTTACTGTTTATTGTTCCACTTTTGACTTACTAATATTTGATTCTGAATAAATTTAACGTCCGCATCCTGGGATAAATATGTGTTGGACTTTTCATTATCTGGGGATGCTATTGATTATTTGATCTTGAGCCTGACAGATGAAATTCATTGAGGTTGGTGTTTTTATACGATCTACGACTTTCTGGTTTGCTGAAAGTCTAATTTCCTTTTCAGCCAAGGGCTACACCCTTGGTTGAAAGGTCTGAGCCCCATAAAAGTAGGGGGGGGGGGGGGATATATGTTGGTTTCGACTATTTTTTTTTTGTTGACATTTCTGTCTTGAGATGAACCGAAGATAAATCTTCCTATGTGTCTGTTGATATCTCGACTCTTCTATTGATGGCAGTGTTGACTTTTTGCTGATAATGTGGGACTTTTATTCTCATTTATTTGTCGTGTCTTTGGTCTTACCCGTTTTCATGAAATATCATGTCCATCTTTTGAAAGCAGACCTACCCTTTCAGTTATGACCGCAGAATTTTCACTTTTTTGAAGTAGCTGAGCATCCGCGGCCTATATTTTTCAGTTGGCCAACTTTTCTGACTGTGTTTGAAATTAGATACTTCATTCGTCTTTTCCAGTGTTTACAGGCATGAGGTTTTCCCAATTAAAAGAGTTTGATTAAGAAAATTTTTAAATGTGGGAACTTCTTGGTTGATTTATGACTTTGAATGTTCTTTCTATGATCAGGATTCTGTAGGCTGTTGGTACTGTCTAAGCTAGGTTTTTCTACTGCTCTCAGAACCTATAATTATTTTAGCATCACTTTCAGTTGATAATCTTTTCTGGCTGTAAAGAGATGCTGCTGAAGTCGGAATAGCATGGTGTGGCCTTTTTGCTTTTTCAAGTTATTTGACTTTTGATGTTGATAAAGGCAATGATGTATGGCTTTCACTTTGCTCGAAATGGAAATAAATTAGCTTGTCTTTTGGCCATAATTTTGAATTTCGAGACATGCTTTCAGGCAGTAGGAGTTTCCCTTCGAGATTTGCAATGATAGACTAAGTGGCATTGAAGCCACACTTCCTATTTTGGAAATTAGTTGGATGCTGCTTCTCTATGGTAGTACGCGAGTCTTTGGTTTCCTTTGTTTTTAACATTTACTCATTGTGTTTTCCACAGGTCTATAATGATTGGAAGGCATGTGACTACGGAACTATGTTCTGTTATGAAAATTACATTCAGGTACAACTTTTATCTCAATTTCGTTGATTTTTTTTCATTCTTTATATCATTCGTTTGTAAGTCAACTAGCTGATTTCTAAATGACTTAAATAATTTGAATCCTGGTTTTGTTTTTGTTTCCATGAAACTCTTTACTGTTGATTCCTCTGTGAGTTTTTACACTTTTTAAATACGTGCATATAGGTTAGAAGCATGAAACGTGCAAGGGATATTAGAGACCAGTTGGAAGGCCTTCTGGAAAGAGTTGAAATTGAGATGACTTCCAGCCTCAATGATCTGGATGCAATCAAGAAGTGTATAACAGCAGGTGAATATTGTCGGTCTCTGTGTTGTGCTCGTAATAGCTAGGAGTTATATTAGTCGATGGGTTTGTCTAATGATAATACAAATTGTAATTGATTCTTGTTTCAGGCTTCTTCCCTCACTCTGCAAGGTTGCAGAAAAGTGGTTCATATCGAACAGTCAAATATCCTCAGACCGTCCACCTGCATCCCAGTTCTGGTTTGGCTCAGGTGAGCTTACCTTCTAGTGAGTGGAAGTAATATTTATTTTTTTAGTAGGGTTTTGATAAAGGTCTATTGTAATAATTATAACTCAATCGTGTGACATGGGGAACAATGATGATGATGATTTAGAAGATCTGTCTGTTTTCCCATATCTTGGAGTGTATGCCGCACTTTTTTTGGTCTCTGAAACATTGTCCTATAATTATGAGCAGATGGAACCTCCACCAAGATGGGTCATCTACCATGAGCTGGTTTTAACCACAAAGGAGTATATACGGCAGGTTTGTTTTGCATTCTTTTGCCGCTGTATTCCCGTTCTTGCCGTTCTTTAGAAACTAAGTTACTATAGTCAGTTGCATATGTTAGGCGTATTTTTTGTCATTTGTGTTTCAATTAGGGAAGGATCTGGGGTTTAATTATGCAGTGGAATATTTCAGATCACTGAATTAAAACCAGAATGGCTTGTCGAAATTGCTCCTCACTATTACCAAATGAAGGATGTTGAAGATCGTAAGTTTCCGTTCTTTTCTCTCTACCTATATCTAACACCCCCAAATGAAATATTAATTTAGATCGAGTATATAGGTTTTGTGTGAAATTGTCGTGCTTCTGTTGTATCTATATTCTGAAAAGAAAAATACATATATGGTTATATGATATATTTTTCTATTTTGCAGCGAACTCTAAGAAAATGCCTCGTGGAGTTGGACGTGCTCCTACTTAAAAGGATTTACAGAGACAAACGACAAATTGATAGAGAAAGGCCCAACGTAAATAAAAGCCCAATTAAACATTTTACAGTATTAGTCCATTACACTGTCCATAGCCCTATACACTGTAACTAGGGTAATTGTATATACTATAAATAGACACAGGACTGTACAGCCGCATTAACACTGAATACAAGAAGAGAATATTTTACAATCAATGCACAGTGTTCTACTATGGTATCAGACTTCTTCATGAGCTAACCCTCCTTGGTTCTCGGGTAATATTCTTCTTCTTCTTCGCTTCCTGCTTCCTTTCTCTCCATGGCTGATCCACCACCAAACACCAATTCTCAGCACAGCACAGGGGTAATACTCCCTTGCTCTCTACAAGCCCCTCCTCGACTTCCTCTTCATCATTCTCCCTTCCATCCCTTATCTCTACCTCCAACCACTTCACAAAACTCACCTCTGACAACTATCCTACCTGGAAGAAACAACTGGAACCATATCTCAGGGGTCACGGCCTTTTTGGTTGGATTGACGGTTCCACACCCAAACCTCTTTCTGGCACACCTGAAGAGAAGGCACAATGGTAACAGTTTGATCAGTTTGCTCAAGTTTGGAATGCTCTACAGAAAATGTTTATGCTCAATCTACTGCAAGGATAATGCAAAATAAAATGCCAAATGATGAAACTACAAAAAGGGTTCTGACTATATTACTGAGTTTTACAACAAACTCAAGTCATTTTCCTCAGCCCTTTGCTGGCTGTAGCACCAGTCAGTGACACAGATCTGGGTGCTCACATGGTAACCAGTTTGGACCTGATTTTGATTCAGTGGTTACCAATGTCACTATGCGTGCAGAATCTGTCACATCCTTTGAATTTTATGGCCAACTCTTGGTCTATGAGGCCGCATGAACCAACAAAAACACAACCATCCTTGAGCAAATCTCTCTCAATGCCACCTCTGTCACCACCTCCAACTACTCCTCTAGTTCTAGAGGCAGGGGCAGATCCTCAAGAGGAGGATACAGAGGCAACCAGAACAAAAATCAACAGAAGAAAGGTAGGACAGATGGAAGACTAACCTGTCAAATATGTGACAAACCTGGCCACAAGGGATCTGACTGTTGGCACAGGTTTGATCACTCCTATCAATCTAAGGCTCCTCTTCTTTTGGAGCTAACTACCACCTCCAGTGACTCTCTCTGGTATCCTGACAGTGGAGCCAGTCATCATTTTACAATGAGTTTGGCAATCTCAACATCGACTCTCAATCTTACCATGGGTCTGATGAGGTTTCCCTAGGCAATGCCTCCACCCTACCTATCAAGAACCAGGGCTCTGGTCTTCTCCCTACAACTAATGGTCATTTCTCCTCTCTCATTTATTACATGTGCCTCAGTTATCAAGAACTTAATCTCTGTTAAGAAATTTTGTGCTGACAACGATGTCTTCTTTGAATTTTCTCTACCCATTTCAATGTTAAGGACAAAGCAAGGGGAAACTTCGTCTACAAGGAGGCACTAGCAGAGGTTTATACACCTTTCCCACACTCAAGTCTACTCATGCTGCTCAGATCAACACGGTCACTGTTTACAGTCTATTAAAACTTCACCTACGATATGGCACTTTAGAATGGGGCATCCCTCAAGAGGATTACCCAGTTTGTAATAAAAGTTTTCTCTTCCTGTGAGTAAACTTAGCTTTGACACTATTTCATGCATGGTTGTAATTTGGGCAAACTTCATTCTATGCCTTATCCCTTGCGTGGGTCTGTTACTAAGGAACCCTTTGAGTTAGTATGGATGTTTGGAGACCATCCCATCTTTTAGCTACATGTGGATCTCGTTACTATCTATCTATTATGATGCTCATTTCAAAGTTCACATGGCTATTTCCTATTCCTCTTAAATCCTCAGTTATATCTGTTGTGACCTTATTTATCAGTCACGTTGAAAATCAGTTTGGGGTGACTATCAAAGCCATTCAGACAGATGGAGGAGGGGAGTTCAAAACCTCTAAAAAGTCTTGCTACAGCCAAAGGTATCATTTGCAGAACCACCCGCCCTTATGCCCACTCTCAAAATGGCTTGTGAATCTAGACATAGAACCATTGTCGACAAAGGCCTCTCACTTCCGGCTCACTCACATGTTCCCCTACCGTATTGGGCAGAGGCATTTCAGACAGCTGTTTATCTTTCCAACAGAAAACCCACCCCAGTACTACACATGCTCACACCATTTGAAGCCCTCAACAAGTCTTCACCTGATTACAGTCACCTAAAGAGTTTTGGGTGTTGCTGCTGGCCTAACCTCAGGCCTTACAACAAACAAAAATTGTCATTCCGCTCAACACCATGGTGTTTTCTAGGCTATCCTCCTCACTACAGAGGATACAAATGTCTAGATCCTACCACAGGGAAGGTATACATAAGCAGGGATGTTCTTTTCGATGAAGATACCTATCCTTTTGCCACTTACACCTACTTCTATCTCACACACCTTGCCTGAAACCACTCACATCACTGTACCTATACTACCTCTCCAAACTTCTCTCCTCCAAACCTACCCTGACACCTCCTACTCCCAGTACACCTGCACACACATCATCCTCATCTCAGTCCACTCCCTCTACAAGAAATCCCACACCTAACACCTCAGCCACCTCCACACCACATCCTAGCCCACATACCTCAGCTCACACCACCCCCTCTGAACCTACACCTCCTCCTCCACACCCCATGATAACCAGGGCCAGAAACCACATTGCCAGACCTCTGGTGCGCCAAGATGGCACTATACCCTGGCCCACAACTCACACAACAACCCTAATTCCAGAGGAACCCACTCTCAAAGAAGCCCTTAAGTACCCTGAGTGGCAGTCAGCTCTTCTAAAGGAATTTCAGGCTCTACAGAGAACAGACATGGACTCTTGTTCCTAAGCCAGCAGGGGCAAATGTCCTAGGAGTTAAATGGGTGTGAGAACAAAGAAAAACAGGATGGAACCTAGACAGAAGGAAGGCAGGCTGGTGGCCAAGGGCTTTACTCAGCAAGCAGGCCTAGACTATCAAGAGACCTTTAGTCCAGTGGTGAAACCCACTATAATCAGGCTAGTTCCCTCTCTTGCAATTTCACAATCATGGCCAATCAGACAGTATGATGTTGAAAATGCATTCCTACATGGGTCTATAAATGAGGAAGTTTTTATGCAGCAACCACCAGGGTTTATTCACCCCCTCTATCCTAACTATGTTTGCAAATTGAAAAGTCCATCTATGGACTGAAACAAGCTCCCAGAATGTGGTTTGCCAAGTTATCTGATGCACTTCTCTCTTTGGGTTCAAGGCATCTAGGGCAGATCACTCACTCTTCATATATCTTATGGGCCTGACACTATATATTTATTGATCTATGTTGATGACATAATAGCAACAGCCAGCTCTGTTACTCTCCTATCTAAGTTCTATCAGAAACTGGCAAGTCTTTTTCCAGTAAAAAGACCTAGGGGATTTACACTACTTTCTGGGAATCAAGCTGTCCGAACCAGCTCTGGTCTAGTCCTCAATCAAGAAAAGTACATCAGTGGTATAATCGACAGAGTAGGGATGTCGAAGGCTAAAACCTGTCCTTACCCCTATGGTGACCACATTCAACAGTCAGGAACAACCTACTGAAACCTTTCCTGATATTACCCTGTTTCGAAGTATTCTAGGTGGATTGCAGTACTTAACTCTCACTAAACCCGATATAAGCTTCCCTGTTAATCGCCTATGAGTTTATGCATAAGCCGACTCTCTACCACTGGCAAGCCCTAAAAAGGCTTCTTCGCTACCTTAAAGAAAGCAACGCAAAGACTGGGTCTTTTTATATCTACACACTCACCTGTCCAAATTTTTGCCTATGCTGATGCCGATTGGGCAGGGAGCTTGGAGGATCGAAGGTCCACTACCGGCTTACTATGTTTTTCTCGAAAAAACCTAATCTCTTGGTCCTCTAAGAAGCAACCTACGATGGCCAGATCCACTACTGAAGCGGGAATACGCTCCATGGCTCACGCTACTTGCGAGATTCTATGGATCCAACACCTTTACAGGATCTAAGAGTCAAATTGCAAAAAGCCGCCAATATTATGGTGCGATAACTTAGAGCCAATTACCTGGCTGCGAATCCGGTGTTGCATGCTAGAGCGAAGCACATAGCGCCTGATTTCCATTTGTGAGGGAGAAAGTGGCGAACGGGACTCTGCTCATCTCCTTCCTCCATAGCCGTGACCAGCTTGCCGATAGTCTCACGAAAGCTCTGCCCTCTCCTCGCTTCTGTCAATGCGATCCAAACTGGCGCTCCTCCCGTCTGGATCGAAGGGAAATACAGAGACAAACAACAAATTGATAGAGAAAGGCCCAACGTAAATAAAAGCCCAATTAAACATTTACAGTCCATTAGTCCATTACACTGTCCATAGCCCTATACACTGTAACTAGGGTAATGTATATACTATAATAGAACAGGACTACAGCCGCATTAAACAATGATACAAGAAGAGAATATTTTACAATCAATGCACAGTGTTCTACTAGGATTTGTCTTCTTATTTATAGGAGTCCGGCTACAAGCCTGAGGGAATAGTGAGAAAGGTGAAGTATGACGTTGGGGATGCACAAAGATATGGTGGAGGGAATTACCAATAGGGGCAGAATTATTCATTGCGAGTTGCAATTTAGCTGATTTACTGCAGTAGCTATTTGTTCTCATGTACTGACTGAATTGTTTCGTAACAAAGGTGAAGGGTTCCAAATCCTGACTGTACTCTTTTTTGTTGGGATTTTTCCCAATGGGTTTGCCCATTAAGGTTAACGAGGCGGAGATAGGGGGCATCACCTGGTGTTTTTTCTTAATAACAAGGCAATGCCATAATTATCAAAAAAAAAAAAATTATATGAGTCCAGCTTAGATTGATTCATGCTCAAAAATTAGTTGGCAGATTTTGTGAGGAAAAATATTAGTTGAAAGTTCGTGCAAAGGAAACTGCTATCACCAGAAGTGACATTCCAAGATGAATATGAAGTCATTTAGAGAGACGTGTTAGGTATAGTTCTTTTTAGCATTAGTCTATACAATACAAAAATGCATTGTGAGACTACCCATGTATCATCATCTTCCGTGAATGTATCTTAGATAATAAGAAGACATAATGAAAAATGAATGATCAAGAGATCATATTTTGACTTGTCTGGTACAACTTGGTTCCACATGAGCATTCTGCTTTACATACAACCTAATCTAAGCACGTATATTCAGAGTAACACTTAAAATTCTTGTATAGAGTTTTCCTCTATTGATAATTTGTGCAACACATATCTTATACACCTAAAAACCTCTTCACATTACGCTGCTCTGTTTCTGAAACGCTTTAGCGAGAACTTGTATACACCCAACTTCATCAATAGTGTTTGAACTGTGTACATAGATATGGGTAAAATATAGCTTGTAAAGCAAATTATGACGACAGTCTGATTCTGGATCATAAGTAGTAAACCAATGCCACATGTTATTTATAATACAATAAAGTATGGTTTAAACTAATCCCGAATAATAGAAAACCCGAGTAAATGACCTATGATTAAATGGGATGTTATATGGGTTAAACATCATAAGTAGTAAACTAATGTCACATGTTATTTATAACACAATAAAGTATGGTTTAAACTATTTTCGAATAATTGAAAAACCCGAGTAACAATGATAAATTAAACATGGGGTTAATACGAGGGGATTAGTAGTTATTCGAATACCGAATCAGTTTGGATTACATAAATTAACACTTAGCGGTATATTCCAGAGATACGAGCTACGAGCTACAAGAGGGTATAGTGGGCGAGCGAGATACTTCACGCTAGCATTGTTCATCAGTGTAAGGTATGTTATTGTATGGTCCGACTGTCCATGAGGGCTTCTATTGTGTAAAACAGTGGTTAAAACTATCTTGCTAACTATGGGCAGTGAACCCAATCATTGTAGTACAACAAGGTCGTATCCATAGGGACTTCGTAACTATCTAGTTAATTATAAGGTTAGTCAATGTGCATAGAAATATACAAAAGTGCATAAACTTGATTGGGGGCTTTGGGTTTTTGGGTTGTAATGGGAGAAATAAAGAAAAGCAATAAACACTAAACTAACTATCTAGGATAGATGTAGCTCGGGATGGATCTTTGCACCCGTCCTCCCCTTTCTACCGATTTGTCGACTTTGAACTTATAGCTAAATAACGAGAACACTTAATTAAATAGCAATCTAATCTGGGCCTACTAATCCTAGCCATTTAACCAAAAATTCTTATCAGCTAAGCCTCAGGTCAATTGACAACATTAAGCTCAAGTTCCATCAAAGTTGCAATATAGTCTAATATCAAAATCATTGAATTGGAGTACACTGTTAAAGTCCCCAAAGGTTTAGGTATCTATCTCAGAATCACATTTTGATAGAATCCCACAATAATGCTAAACTAATCGGTAGGCCAACAACCAATTTAACACATAGATGATAATTTGGGCAAACCCTAAACAAATCCCCAAATCATGAGTAACAAGTTTAAGAATCATAAATACCCAATAATTATCTTCATTAAGCACAAGACTAAAATAAAGCATAGAACAAGTTCAAGATTCAAGAATGGAGTTTCAGGGATTTTGGGGCAAAATCTCCATCCCAAACTACAAGGGAGGTTAAGCCTCCATTAGAGCATAAATGAGAGAGCTAGGAGAAGAAATAGCCATGGGAGGTTGAAGAAGAGCTTCAATGGTGAGGGGGTTCTTCCTCTTTTTATCCTTATTCTTCTTCCTCTTTTTCTTCCTTCTTTTCCTCTCCTTTTCTCTCTTTTCTTCGTTCTGGGTCGTGGCTCTCTATCCCCCATCTCTCTCCTTCTTTTTCTTCTTTTTTAAAGACAGACCTGGATAAAATCTGTGACCAACCGACCCACCCTGGGTCGGTCCCATGGGTCGGTCGAGTCCAGAAGCAATTCGGGGAGCCGAAAATCGTGTTTTTAAGTCCGACCGACCCAAGGGTGGGTCGGTCGGTGGGTCGGTTCAATAAAGAAGCCATTTTAGCCCCCGGAACGAGCGTTCTTGGCCTCCGGAACTTTCAACCGACCCACTCTGGGTCGGTTCCTGGGTCGGTCCAGTGGGTAGGCTAATCTTCAACATGTTGTATCTTCTTTGTTTTAGATCCAATTTTGGATCCGTTTGCGCCCACGTGTTCGTCTTTTCGTCTTCTTTATTTCTAGATATGTTATTCCTCTTGTTTCAGCAATAGTTGTGTAAAACACCAATAAAACACAAAAACTAGAGGAAAACTAGCTAGAATGAATAAATGAGCATGAAAAGTGTTGATAAACATTGATAAAACACATGAATATACCTCTACATGCTCATTTATTCACTCATCAGCTTCCTCGGGTTGGATATTTGTGTGAATGTTTGATAAGATGGATATGTGTGATATATGATATGCATGCGAATTTAACTGCCTATTATTCTGTGATATGATTGTGCGCGACGACTTTCAAACTAAGGCAATTTAGTATATAAACTCAAACGAGTTATGGATAATAGAAGGAACAAATCATGTATGAATGATTAATGACATAGATCATATTATCCTTAATTAACCTTAGTAAAATGACTTGGGCGGAGAATCGGTAATACCATTCTCACGAATATATATACTCGAACATGGGAGTAACCTAGGGGGTCTCGGCGAATGTTAAAGACCTTATCACTTAGAGAATATTTCTCATTACAACCTAAGTATATATTTTAGGTAAAGGTTACAAACTAATCATATGGTGGAAAGAATAAAGACAAGGAAAATACAGGGTAGTCACGGACTACATGGTTGTGCATTGGTGATCACCGGAGAGAGAATGACCGAATCGGGTCCACTCGACATGGGAATCCAACGAGCCAGATATGATCGTTGGTCAGAGGGCACTGCTATTGGTGCTTGGCTACAGTTGCATGAGACACTTTCATATAGGCAATGAGGGAATCCACGACTCTACGGATCCCTGGTCAGAGGGCACTACTGTTGGTGCACAAGAGCTACTGCTCCAGAAGATGAAGTATATAAGCGGGTCGTCCTAACATGACGCCCATCAAGAATTAAAGAGAAGAAGAGACTTAAGAACACACTCTTAGTCATGGATAGTAAACAAAAGGGGCTTGAAGGCCTTACGATGGAAACCGTTCAAGAGAGACAACTCTCGTACCGTTATGTTATTGTATTCTCGTATGTATTGTTTGAATATATGCTATTTGTCTTGTGGGTATTGGTTAGATTGATGGTTGTTTTTAATTATCACATTTACAGTTTAATTACACGTAAACGGAACAACATGAAAATGGAATTGCATGTTATGGGCTAATTATTCTGAGGAGTTTAAAGATCCATGAGGATCATATAGTAGCATATTCAGCATTTTGCGCCTATACACAACATATTACATGTGCTCGATCGAGATTGAAGCCGGAGTGGGGACGCTGGTAGTTAGCGTGTAGTTCATTATTGTACATTTGGAATTGTATTATGTTAAACAATAGGGTTGTAAACTTTGAGAAGTACTTAGATTGCTCACTTGTACGGTTTTGATTATGGAAGGAGGTTATGTATATGGTTTTTATCTCTATCATCACGGTGGTTAGTTGTGTTGTGGATTTGGACGCTTCATTAATCACATTGGTGTGTGATGGCGGTAACACCCGTGTTAGTGTTTGGTTGTAATCTTCCACTGTGCTATTATATTAAGGATTGGGAATGTCGTACCGAGTATGTATTTATGGTGAGTTTACGAGAAGGGGTGTTACATGGACAAAAATGAATAAACCCTTTTCCATCCTCCGTCTAGAGGTGATCAAATGGCGGGCATGCTGGGTATAGGTCGGGCTAGGAGAATTTTAGGCCTGTCAGGCCTATTTCTAATGCCAAGCCCGATTTTTTATTTTTCGGGCAAAGCCAGGCCAAGCTCGGTATTTTTTTACTCTGCCACTACCCGGCCCGTCCAGCCCGGTTTGTTCATTTTTTATAAATAATTAATAAACATTAAATAAAAGTTTGAATAAATAATAAAATTCTAAATAAAATTTAAAAAATGAAATTAAATATATATTTAAAATAATTATATATAAACTCGAACCGGCCCGAGCCGAGCATTTTTTTGCTCTAAATTTTGCTGGAGCCTGACCCCGTTTTAAATCGGGCTAGGTGTTTTAACCAAACTCACCCACTAGTAGCGGATCTAGAAATTTTGTTTAGGGGGCAAAAAAAATTTTTGACACTATCATTCTTTAATTTTATGTTGTTTTGTATTTTTTCAAAAATTATATAAGAGCATTTGACAGATTTTCAAAATTTGGGGGGGGGGGGGGGGGGGGGCTACAACCCCCTAGCCTCCCCTCTGCGACCGCCATAGTCGCCCACCCGAAAATTTTTTCAAACCCGGTTTTTTGAGGAATTTTTCAGGTCTGGTCAGGCCAGGTTGGGTTTGATCAGCTCTTCCCCTCACCGAACGGAAGAGAGGAGCAATACTTCCGCCACCACCACAACCGTTAGAAGTAACCAGTCTCACCCGCCCCCAGAGAAGATCCAAGTATTAGGGATGGCAATGGGTCGGGTTTGGGTCGGGTGGACCATCACCCGCACCCGTCACCCGACTTCACCCGCTCCACCCGTACCCGACCCGTCACCCGTTATGTATCACCCATCACCCGTTTCACCTATCACCCGCGGGTGAAGCGGGTGAACCCGTTACCCGTTGTTTTTCTTTTTCCTTGTTCGTCAGTTAGGTTTACAAATTACTATGAGTGGAGAGAAAAATAAAGACGCAGAGCATGTATGTTCAATGTTCGCCGGTTAGGGTTTCAAAATTTACTTCAGAGAAAACAATGAAATATTGCACAGAGCATGTATGTTCCATGTCGCCAATTATGTTGCAAAATTACCATGGGTGAAGAGAGAAAATAGAGGAGGTATAGAGCATGTATGCTCAATGTTCGCCTATTAGGATTGCAAAATTACCTTCAGTGAAGAGAATGGAAAACTTCGTTGAGCATGTAAGTTATTTGTTGTACAGTTAGGGTTTCAAAATTACTGAGAGTGGAGAAGAAAATAGAGGCACGGGCATCGTGTTCCATGTTTGCCAGTTAGGGTTGCAATTATCTTCAGTGAAGAGAATTAAAAAACTGCGCAGAGCAAGTATGTTTAGGTTGTAAAATTACCGAGAGTGGTGAGAATAAAGAATGGCGCAGTCACCCAGAGCATGAATGCTCCTTGTTCACTAGTTAGGTTACAAAAATGTGAGTGAAGAAGAATGATAATAAGTAACAATTTAAACATATAATATATATATATATATATATATATAATCTATGCGGGTGAGGGGGTCGGGTGATGGGTGAAAATTTTTCACCCGTCACCCGACCTGCACCCGCACCTATTCCACCCGTCACCCTTTTTCACCGTTTTATGCGGGTTTTTCACCCGGTTTAGTGGGTCGGGTGAGCGGGTGAAATGGGTACCCGCAAACCCATTGCCATCCCTACCAAGTATCAGGTAAACGCCGACCCACACAACCCCAGGGGAACACCGCCACCCGAAACAAAAATAGAACAACAAAGATACACCGCCTCCCAGTTCTTGTACCCCACCTCTGAAGGCGGACAAAGAAGACAAGACCGACACCCCCAACCGTCGAAAACACCCAGACTACACACCACATCGACTCCCTCATAGAGCCACCACCCAGAAATCAACATCCGACAACAAACAACGCAGCTACACCCGACAAAACCAATGCCAGCTCAGCGGCTCCCACCATACGCTTACTCTGAAGAAATCAACGCCCTACAAAAACCAGCCACTCTTGCACCACCGCCAGCTACTCCTTAAAGACTCACCATCGAACCTTAGGCAGATGCAAGGGGGATCATGTGGGGTCACGTGACCTCATTTTTGAAGAATTCAAAGATTTCTATATGTATAATAATTAGAGTTTATATGTATATAGTATAATGACACCATATATCATAGAGTGGTGGTATAGTGGTAAGAGGTAAAAGCATGTTAATTTTTTTTCCTTCAAACAATAATGACCCCACTAGGGTTGTCAATCTAGACACGAACCCGAAATCCGACCCGAAACTGATACGCTAAAAAACACGGTTTGGGTTGCAATTTCAGCCTGAATATATTTTGGGTCGGGTTCGGTTGGGTCACTAAAAACCCGAGTCGGTTTCAGGTTCGAAAATCAACCCGATTTTATCCCAAAATCTGAAAGATATTAAAAAAAAGAAAACACCGGATACCACTAAAAGTTTGTTAATTCAAAAAAATACCACAGTTTTTAATAAAGTTTTTCAGATACCACAAAAAATAATTTAGCTCACCAGATACCACAAATTACTAACCTAAAATTTTTAAGACCAAAATACCCCTACTTGTTAATAAACATAGTTCACAGAATACCACATAAATATTTTTAATTCACAAAGGTACCACAAAATTTTAAAATATATTAAAAACAGCAAAAAATTTAAGTTTATTATTTTATTGGATAAAATTTTATAAAATAAAAAAACCCATATAATAATTTTTTTGAAAAATATAAAAAAATATATCATTTATATATAAAAACATAATTAAAAATAAAAAATAGTTACGAGAAGGAGAATTCATTATTTTTATAATAATTTTACTCAAAATATCTTTGTAATGTAAAATAGTATATAGAAAAAATTAAATTTAAATAACGTGAATTATAATAAATTAAATTATCATTCTCTTACTATTTTTATCAATTTTTAATCAATTTGGTGGCTTCTCTAATATAACTATACCTTTTATTATTCTTCATATCTTTAGAGATTTTATTCTTAAATATATATGGTATTTTTTTATTTTTCAATTTTAACCCATATATAAGCAAAAGTTAACTTTTGCTAATTACTTTTTTTAAAAAATATATGTAGTAAATTTTGTTGTATTTTTGAATGATATATATAAAGTGATATTATATACTATATACAAACTAAATGATTTGACAAAAAAAATAAAACAATAGTTAAGTGTAATATAGTCTAATATTTTATATAATATCATTTTATATATTTATTCAAAAACAAAAATTTATAAACATATATTGAAAAAGTAACTAGGAAAACTTAACGGTTTTCATAAAAGGGTTAACACTGAAAACATAAATAATATCATATATATAATAATAAAATCTCTAAAGAATTATAAAAGGTATAATTCATTAGAGAAGCCACAAATTTGATAAAAAAATAGACAAAATCAGTAAAGAGAACGATAATTATTTTGTATAATTTACTTTATATAAATTTGATGTTTCTATAATACTACTCTACATTACTAAAAATACGAGTAAAAATATTATAAAAATTTTAAATTATAATTCTCTAAAACAATTTTTTTATTTTTAATTATATTTTTATATTTTAAGTACTATATATTTTTATATTTTCTAAATTTTAATTATATGTGTTTTTTTATAAAATTTAACCAATAAAATAATAAACTAAAATTTTGATTTTTTTACTGTTTTTAATATATTTTAATAAAATTTATGGTATCTTGTGAATTAAAAATATTTATGTGGTATACCGTGAACTATGTTTATTAATAAGTAGGGGTATTTTGGTCTTAAAAATTTTTGGGTTAGTAATTTATGGTATCTGGTGAATTAAAATTATTTTTTTGTGGTATCTGAAAAACTTTTTTAAAAACTGTGGTATTTACCTGCGTTCAGACTCAAAATTGTGGTAATTGGATTTAGCTGCCTTGCCAGTTTACATTTTTACCCCTTATTATTTTTTCCCAACCTACCTCTTTTCTCTGTTGTCCGTAACCTCAATCAATACATCCACCGCCATCGACGTTGTAATCTGGCTGAGAAACTCGAACAATCACATGGTATTAGCGGCTGACATGCTACACCTCTCTATTGATGTGTGGATGTCGATTTGTAAACGATTCTTCTACTCACAAAATGGTTTTCTCATCGATTTGCAATTATAGTGTACTAAACTTGATGCGTTGGAAGAGAATTTGTTGCACTGGAAGCCATTAGAGAAATGATGCGCTGCTGTTGCTCATTTGTTTGGAAGTTGATGCGGAGAACTGAAGAGTAGAGGAGAAGAAAGAATTTGATGTATTGCTTTTATTCATATTATGAGGGCATAATTCACTTTTGGTGTTTCCCATGTATAATGTGCTAAATGCGACTAACAAACAATATCAATTAAAGGTGATGCTTAATGTCTTAATAAATAATAGATTAATGTTAGACATTTACACTCACTATTTTTTAGGTGTCGTTCGTTCGTGAGCGGTTCAATTCTTTGTACATTAATCAGACATTAATTCGTGAGACAAAATGTCAGATTAATGGACTCTGAGACGTTGGGTCGTTCGTTGGGCAGCTGAAAGTTGAATGAAGACATTGTGTGCAAAATACAAAACTACCCTTGATTCAATTTCTTCTTGTGCCCACGCCTCTGGAACATATTAGGAGTGCAAATTACTGGAAGCACTAGTACAAAAATGGTCTTTTTCTGCGCCCCTATTTTGGCGGTTTTGACATAAGAACCGCCGAAATAGGGTCTCTTTTTTTTTTTAAAAAAAATATCGACGACCTATTTCGGCGGTTCTTACCTAAGAACCGCCGAAATAGGTCCTTTAATAACAACCCCTACCCTAATTCTCTCATTTCACCCCGACGCTTCAATCGATCTCGACTCCCGCTGCTGCTGCGACCGAAGAGCGACTCCGACTCACCTCCTTCCGCTTCCGCCGCCGCCTCGTCCTCGCCGCCGCGCCTTCCTCGCCGCCTGGTCGTCGCTCCGCGTCGTCACCTCCGGACGTTGGTGCCGGCGAAGTCGAACAGAACAGCAGCAGCAGCAGACGATTTGAGGGAGTATCGAAGGTAATCGATTTTGAGATAAATTTATGGATTTATTGTGATTGTTGCTGAAATTGTGGTTGAATGTGAATGTGGATGATTGAATTAGTGGAGTGTATGAAATTTGTGTATATAAGCAGTATTGTAGAAGTGAAATTATATGTGCACACAAGGTGCTCGACAAAATGTTTGAGTGAATAATTGTGGTTTTTTTGCTCATTTTGTGTGGTTGTGCCTTTGTTTTTGATTTTTACTTTTCATTACTTTTCTTTTATTCTTGTTTTATTTATGCTTTGTGTAATTATATATCAAATTTGATTAGTGGGGATTAAGGTTGCTTTCGTTTTAGACTTTTAGTATTTGTTCGGATTGTTTTGTTTTTCGTTTTTGATTTTACGTTTTGCTTTTCGTTTTTAATTGCTTGAATATGAGGAACTAACATTGCTTTGAGTATTAGTGGTGTTATTGTATAATGAGGAAGAGATTGAGTTGTTTTAGTGTTAATAAAATGATGATTAAAGGGCTTGGAAGCCAAGGGGAAATAGATGAGTTTGTGCAGAACTTTAATGTATGTTAGTGCTTAAGGTTGTTGTGGATATTAGAAATGAGTTGGTGAGCTGAAATTGTGTGTGGGCAATGCTAAAATTATAGGGGAAACTCTGTCCAAATTGTCCTAGAAATTAGATGACTTAAAGTGTTTGAGTTGAGGAAAAAAGAACCTAGAGTAACTAGGTGTTGTAGAGGTAAACTTGAATGGTTAACCACCTTGGTTTTGGTTTATAAGAGAATTGGGTAATTGAGTAGAACCTTGGGTGAAGATAAGACAAGTGTGTGCTAGATGACACTAGTTGAAGGAACATGGAGTGGTAGGAATGAGAACAAAATCTGTAACAAGGAGAACTTAGAAAACTAGAGCAAGTGTTGAAAATTATTTTGTTTATTTTGTCATCACTTGAATTGGTATTTAGGTTTACATAATTCTTTTTTTTTAGGTTTCAAATTTAATTCTGTAGGTTAATAGTATGTAGTTCGTTTATCTTTTCTCTTAATTCAATTAGGATATATTTACATGCTAAGTTTTAATTTGCTTTCTTTTTTAAAATTTTGTTACGTGTTTCTTTCATTACTCTATTTTATTCTTGTTTTATTTTTACTTTGTTTAATTATACGTCAAACTTGATTAGTTAGGATTACGCTTGCTTTCGTTTTAGACTTTTAGTATTTATTCTGTTTTTTTGCTTTTTGTTTTTGATTTTGTGGTTTGCTTTGTTTATTTTATTTATTTTGTCATTACTTGAATTGGTTTAGTATTAAGTTACATAATTCTTTTTTTAGCTTTCAAATTTAATTCTGTAGGTTTAATAGTATGTACTTCATTTATCTCTTCTCTTAGTTCAATTAGGATATATTTACTTGATAAGTTTTAATAATTTTTTTTAATTTTATTTGCGTTTTATTTTTTCTCGAGTGGATTAATTAATTTTATAGTTTTATTTTTTGTTTTTTTACTCATTTTGTGTGGTTATGCCTTTGTAGGGGAAATCACTAAATGGGCTCACCAGATTGAAGTCGTACGGGGATGAATACACTTCATTTGTGAACCCGTAATATACTCAACTTACATCTTCATCTTTTTAGCTTATTATATATTTTTGCAATCCTAATTACGAACAATTAACATACATAAACTAATGAGTTTCTATTCTATCTATAGAGAAGTGCTTAAGATTTCCCCATTCATTGCACGGTATATTGAAAGCGGAGTGGAAGAACCGGTAATATAATCTAACTTATCTTTTTGTCTTTTATACTTTGTATTTCCATAAAATATTGAAATTTGGTTTGATGAATAAATTTGGTATTAGTTTGATTTGTGATGGAAATTTGTGTTGTTGAATGATTGGTGAATGCTTAATAAGCATGGGATAGATAAAATTATGCAAAGGTCATGCTGATTTTTTTTAACAAAATCTCTTTGTAATTAATATTGTTTGATGTATGGTATATGTATAACAATATCTAAATTTTGTCTTATCAGGTCTCACCACATTTAAGTCCGTGAACCACCTCTCTTATTTTCCACCTTCTTCCATCATCGTTGCAGTTTCCTTTTCTGTGTACAAGTAAGCAACTAAACTTTGTTTTTTGTTTGATCATTGAGATTATGTATTCAGATAATATAGGTGCTAGTATAAATTTAGGTTGAAACCTTAGAGTTAGAGTAGCTAGCTTATTTAATATGCATACAGTCACGCTTCATTAATCGTACCGTTTTGTGTTTCAAATAAAGTATGGAGCGTGACTGGATGTACGGTGATCGAGGGGATCACTATGACAACATGTTGAAAGAGTTTTGCAAAGCGGCAGTGCAGCACAAGGACATGACAAAGGCGGAGAAAATACCTTGTCCTTGTGTTGACTGCGGTGTCTTAAGGAAATTTTCAAACATTGGGGAAATTGAATTCCA
Source organism: Limonium bicolor (assembly GCA_023374045.1). Lineage (NCBI taxonomy): Eukaryota > Viridiplantae > Streptophyta > Magnoliopsida > Caryophyllales > Plumbaginaceae > Limonium > Limonium bicolor. Next base: position 251,389,993 of record CM041776.1, on the reverse strand, counting down.
TCTGAAGACTCGCGGTTTCATGCCACACTATAAGAGATGGATTTTTCATGGAGAAAGTGTTGAACATAATGTCGGGTCCTCGTACATTAATGAAAGGAGAGGATGAGAACCGACCACACATTTGATTTGTCGAGTCGGAACCGATCCCAATGCTTCCGGAGTCAATGACAGTGAACCGACTTATCATGATGAGCAAATAATGGAGATGCTTGATAACGTTGAGAATAATTTTGTCGATCGACCGGATGAGTATCAAAGGTTGTTGGACGCATCCAAGACGGCATTGTATCCTACGTGCACTAAGTACACAAAATTGATGGCTATATTGAATTTGTTCAACCTGAAGGGAAGATATGGATTGAGTGACAAAGGTTTCTCGGCATTCCTCGAGCTGATTCATGATATGCTACCGGATGAGAATGGTCTCCCTACCACCACCTATGAGGCAAAGAAATGGGTGTGTCCAATGGGAGTAGAGTACAAAAAAATTCACGCGTGTCCAAACAACTGTGTGTTGTACAGGGGTGAATACGAACATCTGGACAATTGCCCGAAATGTCATTGTCCCGGTATAAGCATAAAGATGGTGAGTACTCCTCCGTTCAGAAAAAAAAGCCCTCCAGCTAAACTACTGTGGTATTTGCCGATTATACCCAGATTCAAACAGTTGTTTGCGAATCCGAAAGATGCAAAGAACTTATGATGGCACGCAAAGGGTAGAAAGAGTGATGAGAAATTAAGACATCCAGCAGATGGACCTCAGTGGAGAAACATCAATAGACGGTTCAAAGAACATTTTGGAGGTGAAGATAGGAATTTGAGGCTTGGGCTATGTACTGACGGGATGAACCCGTACGGCACATTAAGCAGTCAACACAGTACTTGGCCCGTTTTACTAGTGATCTACAATTTGCCTTCGTGGTTGTGTATGAAACGCAGGTACATAATGTTATCACTTTTGATATCTGGCCCCAAGCAGCCAGGTAATAATATTGATGTATACCTCGCCCCATTGATTGATGATTTGAAGTTGCTGTGGAATGAGGGAACCGTTGTGTATGATGCTTATGCAAGGGAAAATTTCACGCTCAAGGCGTTGTTGTTCTGTACGGTCAACGATTTCCCTGCATACGGGAACTTGTCTGGATACACTGTGAAAGGAACATTTGCATGTCCGGTGTGCGAGGATGACACATGTTCGGACCGTTTACAAAATTGTGGTAAGAATGTTTACATGTGTCATCGACGTTTTCTACCTGAAGATCACCCTTATCGTAAGAAGAAGAAACTGTTCAATGGTGAGGCCGAGACTCGAGTGGCCCGTCTACCTTTGACCTCTGAGGAAGTGTATGCAAAGGTTAAGGACATTGTGAACGTCTTTGGAAACACATCGAAACCGGCAAAGAACATTTGGAAAAAATGCTCTATCTTCTGGGATTTACCGTATTGGCGTCACCTGCCTGTCAGACACTGTTTGGATTTCATGCACATCGTAAAGAATGTTGGTGAGGCAGTGAGTGGGACTTTGCTCAACATACCCGGCAAAACGAAAGACGGATTGAAAGTGAGAAAAGACATGCAAGCCATGGGTATAAGAAAAGAGTTACACCCACAGGAGAATGAGAGACGAATATACCTACCTCCTGCATGCTACACACTTTCAAAGAATGAGAAGATCAGCTTCTGTAAATGTCTACACTCGGTAAAAGTACCGTCTGGATATTCTTCAAACTGGAAGAATATTGTATCAATGAAGGATTTGAAACTGTTAGGCATGAAATCTCACGATTATCATGTATTGATGTTACATCTTCTGCCAGTAGCAATCCGTGGGATATTGCCAAATGATGTCAGAAATGCGTTAACCAGATTGTGTTTCTTCTTCAATGCTGTCTGCTGCAAGGTAATTGATGTAAACTCTCTCGATGATCTACAACGTGAAATTGTGGTAACATTATGTCAATTAGAGATGTATTTCCCACCATCATTCTTTGACATAATGGTGCACTTGATAGTCCACATTGTTCGAGAGATCCAATTTTGTGGTCCGGTCTACTTACGCTACATGTACCCTTTTGAACGATACATGGGTATTCTAAAGGGTAGAATGAGGAATAGATATCGACCAGAAGGGAGCATAATTGAAGCAACGGTGACTGAGGAAGTCACAGAATTTGTGACTGATTATCTGAATGAAGCAGAATCAATCGGTATCCCAAAACCAAGACACTACGGCAGATATAAAGGCAAAGGTGTCATTGGAAGAAAGATTGTGCAAGTACCAAGTCAACTGATTCATCAAGCACATCTGTTTGTGTTACAACACCTTGAGGCTGTTGAACCCTTCTTTGAAACTCATATGAATGAGTTGAGACAACAAAATCCTACCAGAAACCATCTTTGGCTTACGAAAGAACAAAACCAACTGTTTGTCCAATGGTTCAGATATTATGTCTTTGAAAAAGTGTCATCAAATTCAGAAGTTCTCAATGAAGAAATCAGATTTTTAGCAATAGGACCTGAACCTAATATTGTATCATTTGAGGGGTATGACATTAGTGGGTATACTTATTACACTGCACGCCAAGATGCTAAATCAATAAACCAGAACAGTGGAGTAAAAATAGAAGCGGCATTCAATGAGTACCACATCGGTAACCAGTCTCAACCAGTGAGGAGCTCTAGTTGGTATTACGGTGTTATCGAGGACATTTGGGAGCTAGACTACCATTTTGATTCGTTTTTAGTGTTCCGCTGAAAATGGGTGGACAACCGACGTGGAATCCAAAACGATGGAGGTCTTACCTTGGTTGATCTCACACGTGCCAGTTTTAAGGATGATCAGTTTGTTATGGGAAAAGATTGTGACCAAGTGTGGTATGTTCAGGATCCAAAAGACTCCAGATGGTCTGTTGTTCTTCCAGGTAGAAGACCGGTTCTGATTGAAAATGAAAATGAGGATGATGATGATGAGAATGAGACGATTGAAGGAACAACATTGTTTCCTACGGGGTTGCAGGATTTAAATGTTGATACTCAAAACGACTTGATTTATGCACGATCAGACCATGACGAGGGTTTTTGGGTTGATAACACCAAAACATAGAAGTATTTATGGTAATGTTATGTTTACTATTTTCTTGACTTGTTCAACATTTGTCTTTACATTATAAATTCATCCAATTAATTTGACTAACTTATCTTTACTGCAGTGGCTGATCACCCTATGGACCAGCCCATTGAAGAAGCTGATCCTCATCAGAAGAGACCAGCAAAACGGGCCACACGAGGAGGAAAGAAGGGGAAGACAACTCACCCACCGGAGGATGAGGCTTGTCCATCACAGCAGGTGACAGAGCCACCAGCTCCTCCTTCGGACAGAAGGTGAAGAAGAGAGGTGCCACCCATGCACTGAAGGCAAATAAAGCCCCCCCCCCCCCCCCCACGAAGCCTTTGCAGTTCAATGAGTTCAACCAGCCATACGGTAATTGGAAGAATGATTATACTGCATATACTGGCCACCTGGTCAAGACTTACTGCGACATAAATCACAATTGGAAGCAAGTGCCACAATCATTGAAGGACACTATGTTTGGGCTTCTTCAGGTGTGTTATTTTTTTATAATATGTATATGATTTAGAGTTTCTCGTTACTTGTGTTACTAAATGACTAATAATTGTTTATGTAGAGTCGTTTCTGCATTGATCTTTCTCTTAAGGCGGATATCCTGAAAAAAATGGGGCGACAGTTCCGGGACCATAGGAAATCCCTCTCTGACAAGTACATTCATGGTGCTGCGTATCAAGACCCTGAATCGGATGATGCAGAAAGAGGCGATGAACTGCCACCCTGGGAGGCGTACGAGGGCATCACTGAGGAGCAGTGGACGCGGTTTGCGGAGTATCATCACACGCTAGAGTACCAGGTAGAGCTAATATTCAACGCTGTCTTTTATACATTTTGGCAGTTTTATTTGCTTATTTGTATCTTACACGTTACATATGTATTTGTAGGCGGTTCGTGCAAAACAGTAGGCAAATGCGAATCCAAAGCGTGTGGCTCCTAGCGACAGAAGGATGAAGGTGTGGGAGTTGAGTCGACGCCGGAAAATCCTCAGTACGATGATGCCACGAGAGAGATTATAAATCAAATGGTATCTAATTTCGGTACATAAGTTTAATATTTGTTTGTGTACCTGTATATTAATGAATTTTGTTATTTTTGTGTTTTATAGGAAGAGTTACACTCTCAAGTTACTGAGGGTTCTTGGGCTCCGAACAGACAATATGATCCCCTTTATCGTGCTCTTAGAAAGGTGGATCATCCTGGTCGCGCTATTGGTTTTGGTGGACAAGTTGGTATCCGCCAAGCTTTTGGCAATCCGGGGTCTAGGAAAGGATGATCAGCTATGAGGAACATTTGAAGGTTACTGCTGATATTGAGCAGAGGCTTAGGCAGAATGTTCAGCAGATGGTTGCAGAGGAGATGACTAAAATACGCTCACAGATGTGCAGTAGTCAGGAGGTGACTAGACCTGCCCATGCACCATCAGCTGATAGGGAGGAGGGCACACCAGTACGGCAGAGTAGTGTGCAGTCGATAGATCCATATCCATATGCATCTATTAAGGTTTAGTCACATTAACTTAGAAAATAAATTATTTATTATCATCTATTTACTTCGATTGTGTTCGTTTAACCCTTCTTTACTTAATGTTCAGGAACCCGTTTTATGCACGTTGTTCATGCCGATGGGAGGTGAGGATATTATGGTGGCGTGGGGTAAATTGTTTCCCTCATCTCGTACAGACACCGTCGGCGGTGAACCACTACGGCAGGGGTATGTCCGGGTGCTTGTAGATGATTATGTGACAGAATATGCTGATGTTGCTATACCGGTACCTCTGTCACAGAGAAACATACTTCGCTCTGTTCAAACAGCTACAATCCAATGGTCTGGTACATGGGTCAAAATCTCGGGCCAGGTAAACACAATTAACGCTTACTCTAAAATTATAATTAGATATTTCAATTAGTATATGATTTAGAGTGAGTCACTTAAACTTAATTAATCAACAACTTAGGAAAATGTCAAGTCGAAAAAAACTTCTAAAGGAAAAGGAAAAAAGTGTTGCCACACCAGCTCTCACGGGGGCATCCTCCAATTTCATGATGAGACCTGCTTTAGTAGAGAAGAACATATTGGATGGGTTGTCACAGTACATGAGACTTCTGCACTCGGCCTTGTTGATGACGTCACCTCAGAGTGATAGGATCCAAGTGGAGGATAGCCAGGGTCTTTTTCACCATCACGAACCCGAAGGACAGACTCATACGTTCGATATATATATGTCAGACTTCGTTGATGTATTCAAGAGAGACTGGTTAAATGTGTCGATTCTGAAGTCAGCTAGCATGTGAGCGATCTCATACCTTTTCCTATATTAATGAAATACTTGAATTAGTTTTTGTACTTTAACGCCGTTCACTGATGTTGTTGTCTTTATGGTACAAGCATGTGCATTCCAAGGCGATACGATATCATCAGACTAATAGCTTCGGATTCCTATGCCTGTAGCTGTACTTGTGAAGTGACTATGTCAATGGATCCTGAAGGTCTTTTGCGGTACTTGACGAACACAATATTTGAATGTGTAGACAAGTCATACATTATGCTGCCATATTATCAAGGGTAAGTCATACTTCCATATCTTATTACGTTTTATTTATAAGTTATGTTATCCGTGTTATGATTTCAATTTTATTCATCACGTGAGCAGTCGTTGTTGGTTTTGGTCATGAAATACCCGAGAGTCTTACAGTTTGACTCACTTGGTACGAGTGCCAAGAAGCCAGCGATAGCAGCGGCTCTAATGAGGTGAGCTATTTAAATTATACAACAATTGTCATAACTTAATAAATGTTTTGTTAAATTTGATTAATTTGTGTATTACATTCAAACTATTATTTTGTATAGTGGCTTCAAAGCTGCACTGCGTGCATTGCAAAAGACACCGAAGAACATCCCTTGGACTGCAGTGAAGGTAGTTTTTTATTTTGTGCAAATAGTTAACATGTTAATAGTAGACCTGCAAGTATGACTGATAACGTAATGTGTGAATGTATAGTGTCCAGTACAGCCTGGTGGATCAGAATGTGGTTACTATGTTATGAGGTTTATGCATGACTTAGTAGCATCATCCAAGTTTTTGCCAGAAAAATCATTGGACAAGGTATAAAACTATCTTTGAAAGTCTTGGTTATATGTATTTTTATTCTTTGTCATTCTTTGTGTAGTGTCTCATTAACTATTCATTTGTTTGTTCAAGGCTTTCGAAGAAATCGTGGGCATTGGAAATTATGAAGATAGGCACATATCTGAAATCCTCGAGGATTGGGCAGAATTTATCTCCATCGACGTACTTAGTTGATTCCTCTTAAGTTAGTTTGCGTTGAACGTTACTTGTGTTATTATGTATTTCATTAGATTGAAACGTAGTGAATTGTATATTGTAATGGAGTGTGGTGAAGTGTACAACTAATCCTTATTTTTGTTATGAATTTTCTTGCTTTCTTGCATTTATTGATGCGTGCCGATGATTATGGCCGTTTTATGGGTTTATAGTATGCTACTGAGGCGCCCCACTGTGGTGGCAGCATTATACAATGTATTTACAGGTTTGCTTAATTTTATGGTGTTTGGGTGCATTAATAAGCTGGAAAGGAAAAAACAAAAAAAAAGACTGTCTATTTCGGCGGTTCCTACTAAAGAACCGCCGAAATAGACCAACTCCATTTGACCGTAAACGTTTGACCTGGCCACCTATTTCGGCGGTTCCTTAGATGTCTATTTTGGCGGTTCCGGAACCGCCGAAATAGGGTAAAATACCTATTTCTGCGGTGCTCATTTCTGCGGTTGTAAACCGCAGAAATAGGCCCTTTACAACCGCAGAAATAGGCTGTTTTCCTACTAGTGAAGTTTGCATCTCGCACACCAGATTAAAGGTGGGATGGAATAGATAGATCTGAAATCGATTATGTTCAAATCGAAGGTTTTGGTAAGATTTTGCTCATTTTCTGTGATTTTTCCTTATGGGTTCGAATACTACGGTCAGCCTTAATATTTGGGTTCGATCTACTTCTCACTTTGGCTTCAAAATTCTTCTCTGACTCTCTTCTACTCTTCCCCAATTTTGCGACGAAGTGCTTCTGACTTCGACTGCAAAATTCCTCCTAATTGGATACAACATTGATGCAGCTGTGTGGATGAAGCAAGGGAAGAGAGTAGGGATGACAATTTTAAATGGATATCCGATCCATCCGATTAAATAAACAGATAAAAATCCGAACGTAAATGGATGATAACCGAGTGACGGATAATCGGGTGACGGATCCGGGTCGGATTCGGGTGAAAACATTTCAACTGTCACCCGATCCGAATATCCGTTTAAAGTTTTACCTACAAAATTTTAAGTAACCAAACACAACCCTAGTAAGTTAAAGAAAATACTATTAGATAAGAAAAAACAAAACGCGCAGCATTGGCCATCCCTAAATTATTTTCTAATCTTCCGTCACCTCACTAGTCACCACATCGTCTCACATTCACAATTTCACATATAAACCCAAATTACCCAACTTACAGGCCCATAATTTCTCTTTCCCCAACCTCTTGCTGCTGTTCCGCCAGGCAAAATTCTCGATCTCGACTCCATCCCTGTATGTCTCGAGTCTCGACCAGTTGACCTGCTCCTATTCGCATAAGCTTCCCCAATCTTCATCTCGATAGTCGTCGGTACTCACCTGCTGCTGCTGCGCTGAAAGACTTCTCCAAGTTTATTTTTTCTTCAAATCGTCTATTGCTGCTACGACTCTACAAGTCAACGAGTGAGTTCTTCTGTTTACTATTGAAGCCAGTACGAAGATGCGTGATACAATTATCATTATATAAATTCAATTTGTACGGTAATGAATCTAATGTTAAGGTTCTTGTCAAAGTTATTATTGTAGATTCAAGTATTCTGTTATGCGCTGTAGTTTGGATAAGTATTATGTGCTGTAGTTTGCATCTGTTCTCTACTTTTCATTGGCAGCAACCACATGCTCCTTCATTTATGCTTTAACTATGTTCTGGCTATTAATACCGTTGGCTAGGAATGGTTGAACTTGAAACAGTGGCAAATGGAGGAAAATCAAATTTTGAACAACTTCAGGCCAGGAAATATTTCAACTAGTTGGTACTTAAACAAAAAGAAAGAAAAAAAATAGAAACAAAGAACTTTGTCTAAAATTCCCTCATTTGTTATGGTAAAGCAAAGTGGCAAGGGCAAGGGCGTAATACCGCATAGCCAGAAATGAAAACGAGGGGTTTTATTTCTAAACGCAGGAAAACCGACATTTATCTTTAATTCATTCAATTTGCGAAACGCTGAGAAATTTCAGTTCAAATCGTTTAGATGTCTTGCTCAGCCTTAATGATAAAGTCCATTAATGTGTAAATTTGGACATTAATGGAATGAACGAACGGCTTATTGTCACCATCGAACGAGCCCTAAGTTCGAGTGCCTCTCAAATGCTGCAGCGCTACTGTGCAGCACTCCTGCAGTAGTAAAATCCAATACGTATATTATTATAAGAAAGGTTAATATAGTTTTTGACTAGTTAGACCTAACACGTTATCACTTTCTGACCTTCTATTTTGCATGTGGACAGATAATCATTATTGCTTTATTTGTTTTATGTAATTCCTAATTGACTTTTTTTGTAAATTTCTTATCTTAGCATATATTGTCTTTGTGTAAATATTTGTTGTCAATCTTAAATGCTGGTAAATGTTGCTTGAAAATCGTTAACCTGACGCATGTAAATGGTTAACCTGTCGCATATTAATGGTTAACCTGTCAATCATAAATGGTTAACCTGTCGCATGTAAATGGTTAACCTGTCGCATGTAAATGATTAACTTGTCGCATGTAAATGGTTAACATGTCAATTATAAATGGTTAACCTGTCAATCATAAATGGTTAACCCGTCGCATGTAAATGGTTAACCTATCGCATGTAAATGATTAACCTGTCAATCATAAATGGTTAACCTATTATTTGAAATGTTAAAAATGAATTGAGTAGTTTTTACATATTAATGATATGAAATCATGGCTAGTATTATGTAAACTTATGGCATATTTATTACCGTATGAATGGCATATAATTCTGAAACTAATAAAAAACAGATTGTAACTCATAAATATACCCAAAAACATTACTCAACATATGATGTTTTTTTTTGGACAATATGTACTTTGTAGCCATTCAAGAAAATTCATTTAATAATTTAAACAATTAATATCAAGTTGCTTTTATATGCTAACAATATACAACCATGGCTAATATTATCCACACCACAAACTCACCCCAAAAACCACCCTAGGAAATCTTAAAATGTCGAAGGCTTATTGCCGAGTCAGTTATGACATTATAAAGTATAGACTTAGTTAAAAAAAAGATTACCCTACACCACAAACCCACCTTAAAATCCACCCTAGAAAAAATTGAAACATCGAAGGCATTTTTAGGGTTTGTAGTGAAGGGATTTGGGTCTAATCCCTGAACCACAAACCCTAAAAACCTGTCGAGTCAGTGTCGATGTTAAAAAGAATAGAATGAATAAAAAAAAGATTATCCTACACCACAAACCCGCCCCAAAAACCACCCTAGGAAATCTTAAAACGTCGAAGGCTTATTGCCGAGTCAGTTGCGACATTATAAAGTATAGACTTTGTTTAAAAAAGATTACCCTATACCGCAAACCCACCCCAAAATCCACCCTAGAAAAAATTGAAACGTCGAAGGCATTTTTAGGGTTTGTAGTGAAGGGATTAGACCCTACTCCCTGAACCACAAACCCTAAAAACCTGTCGTGTCAGTGTCGACATTATAAAGAATGGAATGAATAAAAAAAATTACCCTACACCACAAACCCACCCCAAAAACCACCCTCGGAATTTTTAAAAAGTCGAAGGCATTTTTAGGGTTTGTAGTGAAGGAATTAGGGTCTTACAACCCCAATCCCTAAACCACAAACCCTAAAAAATTGTCGAGTCAATGTCAACATTATAAATAATAGAATGAACAAAAAAAAAGATTAACCTACACCACAAACCCACCCCAAAAACCACCCTATAAAGGCTAAAAAATGTCAAAGCCTTATTGCCGAGTCAGTGACATTATAAAGTATAGTTTTAGTTAAAAAAGATTACCCTACACTTCAAAACCACCCTAGCTAGGAAATCTTAAAGTATATTTTTCATATTTTTTTACTATTTTATAAAACTTGTCATTTTAAAATTTTGAGTACATATATAAAATTGAATATAAAAATCTTTTAAAACAAAGTTGAGTGGTGTACCTCCATTTTCAATTTTTTATTCACAAGTTTCGACAATCTTCACTTTTATTATTGTGGCCTAAATGAATTAACAGTTCGTCTATATACTTATAAGCTAATAATTTATTTTTTATATACATATTTCTTATTTTAATCTCTATGTTACAATAATTTTTATTTTAAAAAAACTGATAACATATGATAGAAATTTAATAAAAATAAGTATAAGATTTTCTTATATATTCACATATCAATACGTATATGAAGTAATTAAGTTTTGTTGAAAACTATTTATTTATAAAAAATAATAATTAAATTAAACCTCTACTTTATAATTAAGTTTGATCACAATTATCCTTTTATGTCAATCGGAAAAGAACAAAGAAAAAAACTACTTATACGTTTGTTTGATCGAGAAAGAGGTTGAATTATGCATATGGCAATCACACAGAGCCTTGCTGTTTTGATCTGTCGAGGTTGATATTCTTATCATGTGAATGTGAAAGAGGAGCAAGAGTGTTTGTTTAATCATAAATATAATCAATAATTTAAAACATAATAAACGCATCGTTTGGATTAGTGCAGCACTCCTGCATATTCACTATTGCAGCACCTCAGCCACGGCCCACGTTTCATAGGTTCCTTGATCCCTTTTGTTGATCTCTGATAAATCTGTGTCCTCAAGGTCATTAGATTATCTGACAAAATGCATGATGAATATTTTGTCATGAATGACACCTGATCTGAAATTATTTAATCCTAGTTCTGCATAAAAGCATTGTATGTTTATGTTCTTTGTGCGTCAATGACCTTTTAAGCTTAATCAAGATATATGGAAGAAAGGGAAAGTGCGAGGGTATCTATTATGTTTCACGTTTTCTTGGCTACAGGTAGATGTAGCCATATTTGGCTACATCCCTGCGCTCCCGTTCTTTTTTTTTTTGGCGCCCAGCGTCTGTCGTTTTTTTTTTTTTGGCGCCTAGCGCTCTACGCTTTTTTTAAAAAAAAAGATTTTTTTGTCCCTTTTTATCATAAAACCTTTAAATTATTGTAACTTTTAATATATAGTTCCAAAATGAAAAAAAAATATATCATTGTTCATATAAATTCAAGCTCTTCAAAACAAGACCAGTCATAGATATGTTTTGACAACTTTGAAAAAAAATTATTTTTACATGTATAAGTCGTTCTATACTTTAATGTGAGGATGTATGTACATATTTTAATGTGAGAATGTACATGTTTTAATGTGACGATATACATGTTCAAATGTGAGAATGTACATGTTCTTTAATGAACATTTGTACATGTTTGTATGACCACCCTAAACCCGCCACTACAAACCCTAAAAACACCTTCGACGTTTTTTAGCTATCCTAGGGTGGTTTTTAGGGTTTTTTGGGGGTAGAGTAATCTATTTGGAATTTGTTTCGTACTTTATATTGTAGTAACTAACTCGACAGGTTTTTAGGGTTTGTGGTAGCGGGTTTAGGGTTGTTAGACCCTAAACCCGCCACTGCAAACCCTAAAAATGACTTCGAAGTTTTTAGCTATCCTAGGGTGGTTTGGGGGGGGGTAGGGTAATCTATTTGGAAACCGTTCTATACTTTATATTGTAGCAACTAAGCCGACAGGTTTTTAGGGTTTGTGGTCGCAGGTTTAGGGTCGTTAGACCCTAAACCCGCCACTACAAACCCTAAAAATGCCTTCGACGTTTTTTTTAGCTTTCCTAGGGTGGGTTTTAGGGTGCGTGGAGTTAGGGTAATCTATTTGGAAACCGTTATATACTTTAATGTGAGAATGTACATATTTTAATGTGAAAATGTACATGTTTTAATGTAACGATGTACATGTTCAAATGTGAGAATGTACATGTTCTTTAATGAACATTTGTACATGTTTGTATGACCATCTGTGTAAGTTTTCTCCCTTATATGTACAGATTTAAATCTAAGGATGTACATATTTAATGATTCGTATAGATTTATGTGACAATCTATATATTTTTAATACGAAGATGTACATGTTTTTACGTGTGGGTGTACATGTTTTAGTGAACATTTGTACAGGTTTGTATGACCATCTGTACAAGTTTTCTTCTACACTATGTGTACTATATATGTAAAAATAATTTTTTTTAAGTTGTCAAAATATATCCATTACTGGTCTTGTTTTGAAGAGCTTGAACAAAGATATATTTTTTTATTATTTTGAACTTATATGTTAAAAGTTACAATAATTTAAATATATTGTGTTAAAAAAAACTTTTAAAATAAAAACAAGCGCCGGTGACATAAAAAAAAAGGATATAGCTACAGTCGGCTACAGTGGGTGTAGCCAAGATGTATGTTTTATAAATGTGTCACTAATAATGATGTATTTTCTGGGACCCATTTGGGGGAGCTTTATTGCCGCCATTAATAATTCGCTTGAAATTTCTGAAATCAGTACTTTCCTGTGCGAATTTGGATATGCAAGGCAGGGAGGATCAGTTGCTGCTGGCTTGGATTTTTGAATTTCCAGACGCCTGGAGTACTGAACTAATTAAGTTTTCAACACAGTCGCTCCGCGGAGGCAGTTGTGCCAGAGAAGAAATAGTCCCACTTACAATTCCATGTTTCCAGATTCCCATTTCTTCGCTCCTGTTCTTAGATTGTATAGAAAACTATTTCATCTTCGTCTGACAAAACCTCTCATCATCTATTACTCGATATCTCATTCCCTCTCATTTCAATTACCACACTGCTATACTGAAATTTGCACATCAGAATTCATAACAAACCCTACACTCTTCTCACTGCAGTGGCTATGGATTTTGTTATAGGAGTATTTTCTCTACTCTACCAAATCAACCAAACGGGTATCTAGCTCGTACATGAAACGGGTTAACCGAAGGTTAAGATTAGCCAACGAGCCAGTATTGGACGGAGCCCAGTTCAAAAAGGCCATGTCCCAACTCCCTCCTAGATTCACAGCCGACGACCTGCACGATACCATAGTTCTGGAGGACGACCCACTAGTCTGCTTGGAGCTGTTTAACTGGGCAACTTCCCAGAACTCAAGGTTCAGGCACAATCTGAACAGCTACCACGTCACAATCCAAAAGCTGGGTGCAGCACAAATGTACGACAAGGTGGATAATGTTGTGAACCAAGTCTTGGCCGTCCCTCACATCTGCTCGGAGCCATTGTTCAACACCATGATATACTATTACACCGAGGCAAGAAAACTGACAAGAGCGGTTGACATATTCAAGCAAATGAAGGAGGGGCGGAACTTAAGCTGTAAGCCTACGATTCGAACCTACAACCTCTTGTTTGCTGCGTTTCTGGGGAACGGGAGGAGCGATTCATATGTGAATTACATGTATATGGAGGCGATGAGGTGCCTATTCAAGCAGCTGGTGAATGATGGGATTGAGCCTGATGTGTTTTCTCTTAACTGCATGATTAAGGGTTATGTTGTGTCGAATCATGTCAATGATGCGTTGATGATATTGCATCAGATGGGGGGAGCAGTTTATAAGACTGTACCGAATGCTATGTCGTACGATTGTATAGTGCACGGGCTGTGTGCACAGGCGAGGACTAGGAATACGTGGGAAATTTGCGATCGGAACGACGACCCTGGCACAAGGGTGTAGTATGGAGACAACATATGTGTCAAGATGTGGTTGGCTGAATAAATGTGAGAAAATAAATAAAGGAAAAAAAGTAGAAGGAAAAGAAAAAATGGGGAAAAGACACGCGCGGAAGGGAGTTTGGGTGGGCTGGGAGTGGATTTATTAGTAGGAGAGAGAAAATAATATTTTTTTAAAATGTTATAACTTACAAAATAAAAGTGCAAAAATAATAAAACTCATACCATTGTTCATCATTTTTTGTGCTCTTCAAAACAAGATGCATCATGGATATGTTTTGGTACACTTAAATTTTATGTTGTTAGAAAGAATATATTACGTATTTTTAAAGTGAATCTTATTGATTGACAAAATGAATCTTCTTTAACAATAAATTGAACCTTATTCATTAACAAAATGAATCTTACCCCAAACACTCTAAAAACCACCCTAGGAAAGTTAAAAAACATCGAATGCATTTTTATAGTTTGTAGTGCAGGGTTTAGGGTCTAACGACCATAAGAATGATTCACTTTTTTTCAACGAATGATTCACTTTCAATAAATGAAAATTTCATACTGTTCTCGCATAAGTTTGTGGTAGGATTAACTTTTACTAGTATTAAACAAAATATTCACTTTTCTTAAACCTTTGATTCACCTTTAAAAAACCTTTGATTCACTTTTCTTAAACCTCTGTTTCACTTTTCTTAAACCTCTTATTCACTTTAGTTAAAACAATCTTTATTTACGAGAATCACTTTTCTTAAACCTTTGATTCACTTTTCTTAAACGCATGATTCACTTTATAAAACCTCTGCTGCACATTTCTTAAACTCTTAATCACTTTAGTAAAACAATCAATGCTTACGAGATTTACTCCTATTACTCTGATTCACTTTGTAACACTTGTGATTCACTTCTTTAAAACCTCTGATTCACACTAGTCAACCAATCAGAATCACTTTAGTTAAACAATCTCTGTTTATGAGATTCACTTTTTTTAAACCTCTTATTCACTTTAAGCAACTCTCTGATTCACTTTTTCACAACTTTTGATTCACTTTTAACAACCTTTGATTCACTTTTCTTAAACTTAAGATTCACAATTAAACTTCAAAAATATGTACATACAAAAATTTTAAAATTTATCAAGTTTACCAAAACATATCCATGATGCATCTTGTTTTTGAAAAGTATGAAAAATGATGAACAATTGTATAATTTGTTTTACTTTTGCACTTATATTTTATAAGTTATGATATTTTGAAAAAAAAAATATTTTCTCTCTCCTCCTCACATACTTCCCTCCGGTCGCGTCTACTTTTCTATCTTGTTTCCTTTTTTTCTTTTTCCTTTATTTTATCTTTAATAGAGTATTAACATGTGACAAAAACTACACATCAACACAAAAGGACAAAAAAAGACAAAAGACCAAAGTGGTCATCGCCACCTTATAACATGGCGCAAGCGCCAGCTACGAATTCGCGTTTGCGATTAGATGAAGAAGAAAGGGTTTGTTTTGAGTGGTAGGACGTATAATTCTATGGTGAATGCTCTGGCTCTGAATGGGCAATTTGAGGATGCGATTCAGTATTTGTGGGAGATGGTTGCGGAAAAGAAAGGTGTGGATTTTATTACTTTTAAGACTGTTCTAGATCAGATCTGTAGACACGGGAAGGAAGGAGCGGCATTGGGTTTTTTGCAGGAGTTGAAAGAAAGGGAAGTTACTAGACATAATTACAAGAAGCTTTTGTCTGTTCTGGGAGATGATTTTGCTTATGGGAAGTAACATGGACAGTGATTATGTACATGCTATCATCTGTGTGTTGATTTTGTTGAGACAACCCGTTTGCCATGATAAATTGTCAATTTTACTGCTCGGCTACCTGCTGCATATACCCGCTTCTCTGGCGGTATAAGGGTTTTGAGGTTGTCACATATTGTTGAGTATTTGATGCATTCATCCTGTGGTTGATTGTAGTTTTTTTTTTCGAAGACAATGGTTGATTGTAGTTGAAGAGCTGTAACAAGGAGTAGATTTTTAGTTGAGAGCGGTAGAATATTGTTATACCTTTGTTTGATTTTCTCCCCTTGTTAAAAGCTAAGCCATTGAAGAAGGATTGTGGTAGCATGAAACCTCCCATGGGTTTCAGCCATTACTTGAGGACTAACAAAATGACATGTAGGGGAAAGAATGGGGACAAAGTTCAGTAAGGTTGCCGTTTTCAATATAAGAGTTGTAGGAAGAAAGCTGAGGTTTGTTGGTAAGGTTATTAGGTGTAAGATCTATTATCCACCCAGTGGATTACTTTGACCATGAGCCATTAATTATCAAATAAAAAAATTAATATATGAGTGTGGGAAGATATACCATACACGGTCAACTGGATTGATGTTGCTGCCCTGCTTGGGTTGGATTCGATTGGTTACACTTTGTGGATCAAGTTTGCTGCTCTACAATTTCATGCTTGTCTAACTTCGCAAAGTGAAGTAAGAAGATAGCCGTATGTGAGCAAGAAAGACAAGATAAGCTACTGTTTCAACATAATGGATAAGTGGATTATATGAGGCTGAATATGAGGGTATGATTGTCTCCTTTACAGGGGTGGCAATGCAATTCCAAGAGTTGAGTTGTGTGTTTGGTTGATGCTTCAAGGGCTATGCACACTAATGGTATTGTTTGGAAGGGAAATGCTCACAATAAAGCAAAGCAGATATGCGTTGTGTGGGAGAGGTATGAAGACTATATTCCATCTATTCTTTTCTTGTGGAGTGTCAAGAAAAATATGGGATGTTAGTCTCGTGATGGGGTATGACTTTTGTCATGCTAGAAAGTGGTTATGCGGTCTGTAAAACATGGAGATGAGCAATTTATGGAAAAAAAAAGAAAGAAAGTCTGGAACACAACATTTTTCTATGTTGTGTGGAGCTTATGGAAAATGAAAATTAGATCACTTTTGAAGGCAAGACACTGGTCCTAGATCTAACGGTGAGGATATTAAAATTATATGTCTGGAATTGGACAAGAGTGTGGTGGAGGACTTCTCAATCCTCTTTGGTGAATTTTGTAGGAGATCTCGAGGGTATGGGCAGCTAGTATAAAGGAACTATGATATGGAGAAATACTGTCTGGTCTGTTGGTTCTTTAATAAAGGGTTATGTTGTTTCGTGTGTGTTGTTGATCTTGTTTTTGGTGTTTTATTTTTGAATGACTCGGATGGTTAATTGCTCAATTTCTGGATGAAGTCTAAGTCTTATTTTCTGGTTAAGCAAGGTTCATCAGACAAACATATATAGATCCTGTGATGAAATTTTAATAATTCTCTAGAGTAAACATCCCAGGTTATATTACACTTTTTGCAAATATCTAATTTTTTTTTATAAAAAAGGAAAAATTACAGTGCCCACCCACGAGGTTTCGGGGTTTTACATTGCCCACCCACGAACTTTGATAATTAACACTGCCCACCCATCTAGTATTAACCAATTATCTTCCGTCACACATGTTTACAATTTCTGTTTAGGACTAACGGTTTGACCTATTAACCTCTCCCTTGACCAAACATACGTCTTATTTACCCAGATAGATTATGTTGAATTCATAAAATGTGTTTTGGGTTTGTATGGTGTCTTCGATACGCTTCCTACTCCTCACTCGCGACAGCTTCGTCTTTGATGGTTCGAATCCATAATCTATCGCTGCCTTCTGTCTAAGGTAATGAAAAATTTGATTTGCATTGCAACGATTCACGGTGTTGCTATCGCTGCTCTATTATGTCCTGAATCTAGGGTTCGAAACTTGATTTTTTTCACTGTTGAATGCCCAGTGTCGCTGTTGAATCCCGATTTAGAGTCTGTCCCGTGTGCTTGGTTCGCCCCACATCATCTGGTTCATTCACAATTGAATGTGGTTATGAATTTCGGGAGATTTCCCTCGTCTGTGACTTTGTTCGCATGCGAGTCTGTCCCGTTTATCTGGTTTATTCATGTTTCGCTGTTGAATTCCACTGTCGCTGCTCCAATCTGCACCCGATTTGTCGCTGTCCCGTGTGCTTGGTTCGCCTCAATTCATCTGGTGCATTCGCAGTTGAATGTGGTTATGAATTTCTGGAGACCCTCGTCTGTGATTTTGTTCGCTTGCGATTCTGTCCCGTTTATCTGGTTTATTCACTTCAGGAACTGAATTTGGGGAAGTACATCTCGCCTGTCCTTGACCCTGGATTTAGGGTTCTGGGATTTGGGAATTCTCATGGCGATTATGTCCCATTGTTGCTGTGTTTGGCTTTGATGGTCGCTTTCTTCCCCTGTCTTATTCACGTTCTATATTATGGTATCTGTTTTTGGGAAAAAAATTGTTTTGGAATCTTACCAAAACCTGCTGTATCCACGGGCTACCTGAAACATCTACTGCCTGCTTACTGGAACATTTGTTGTTCTATCCCTTTGTCCGGCGGCTGAAATACATTATCAAAATGCATATGTTTTCTGTTTCTCTGATGTGGAACAGATTCTGTTATACGAAGCATTTGTTATATGCTTTTGTATGCTAGTTCTGAATATCAGAATCAATGATGTTGTTTTGCTAAATGGCCTTTTATGTGTGGTTATGACTTCATGTGTACTTATCTGTGTAGAAGCGGCCCTTCATGTAATTGCTCCGCTTGAATGCGTTGAAGCGGTTTATGTTAGGGTTGCTCCATAGATATGACATGTGAAGAATTTTAACCCACTTACGAAGCAATGATGATGGCCATAAGGACCAATCTGAGCTCACTGTTATGATACACTTAAGTTTGTATTTCCGTGTAGAATGTCGTCCTCTAGTGGGCACAATTTCAACTCAGAACGCATGTCTGCTGAATAAGCTCGAGGAGATACAAAAGACAAGATTGGCTGAGCTTCAGACGACGAATGATGGTTATATGAAGATAGTACTTGTCATAGGCATTGTGTATTTTTTTCGGTTTTCATTAATGTAATGACATTAGACAAAGTAGTAATAGTTTGGAGTGTTTTCAGTAATGTAATGATAATAGACAAAGTGGTATGAGTTTGTAGTTACTCTTCTTGTTGTTATCAAAATGCACCTTCACGGAATGGAAAGACTTGTTTGATTACTAAGTTCTGAAAGCTGTTTTGATGTATCAGATGATTATAGTGCTAACCCATGCAATAATGGAAATATGATACAAACTCTGCAGTACAATATCTCACTATATGCTATTTTTTACGGATGACAACAATCTAGCTTACATTTGTGACATCATTCAGCAACACCAACGAAGGAAATCCTCTATGAAATGAAATTATATTCCCTGAAATTGCATGGAGGAACATTTACAAGAACTGCAAGCACATACGCTTTGCAACAGATACACATTTCCTCGCAACACAAACATTTCAATAGAATCAACAAAGTACCACAGCAGATTTCGTCATTAATCATACTTGTCATAGTACCAAAACACTACTCGAATATGGTTGGAATAATACATTACAAAATAATGACAATGCAACAGACAAGTCCGTTACGTCACTACTTCCAAACGAAGCATAATAATCTTAGCCTAACTACTTGTGTCCGCCTAGGACGTCACTACTTTTGAGCAAAGGCAAAGCAGCTGCACAAATTGCATCAAAACAACCTGCAAACACATCAACAAAGCAAAAGAATATCAGAAATGGATACATTATCAAACAACAAACGTACACAGGCAATCGCTAGAAATAACAAATCAAAGCTTACAATCACTAAGTGTTCCTCTTTCTCTTGTTCGAACAATATCATCTACAAATTCAAAACAGAATGAATTAAATGAATAGCTATCAATTAATACTACAACAAATGAATGTAACAGAAGCATATACAAAAGCACATTTCATTGTAATCCAGCGAGACAAAACGCATATAACAGAAGATGTTCCAGATCACAGAAGCATATAACAAATGCTTCGTATAACAGAATCTGTTCCACATCACAGAAACAGAAAACAAATGCACTTTGATAACGTATTTCAGCCGGACACAAAAAGGATAGAACAATAAATGTTCCAGTAAGCAGGCAGCAGATGTTTCAGGTAGCCCGTAGAACGTGAATAAGACATAGGAATAGAGGCGACCATCAAAGCCAAACAACAGAGCAATGGGACATAATCGCCAGGGGAATTCCCAAATCCCAGAACACTGATCCAGGGTCAAGGACAGGCGAGACGCATTTCCCCAAATCCAGTACATGAAGTGAATAAACCAGATAAACGGGACAGAATCGAGTGTGAATGAGAATGAATTACGGGACAGATTCGCATGCGAACAAAATCACAGATGAATTGGGGCAAACCAATTCAACGGGACGGCGACAAAATCGGGTGCAGATTGGAGCAGCGACAGTGGAATTCAACAGCGAAAACGTGAATAAACAAGATAAACGGGACAGACTCGCAAGCGAACAAAATCACAGACGAGGGAAATCTCCCGACATTCATAACCACATTCAATTGTGAATGAACCAGATGATGGGGGCGAACCAAGCACACGGGACAGCGACAAATCGGGTGCAGATTGGAGCAACGACAGTGGAATTCACACAGAAAACGTGAATAAACCAGATAAACGGGACAGACTCGCAAGCGAACAAAATCACACACGAAGGAAATCTCCCGACATTCATACCCATCAATTGTGAAAAACCAGACGATGTGAGTCGAACCAAGCACACGGGACAGCGAAACTCGGGAAAAGATTGGAGCAGCGACACTGGGATTCAACAGAGATGAGAATGAATTACGGGTTCTAACCAACAAAGACAAACATAAGTGAATTAAGGCTATGTTTGGTCAAGGGAGAGGTTAATAGGTCAAACCGTTAGTCCTAAACAGAAATTGTAAACATGTGTGACGGAAGATAATTGGTTAATACTAGATGGGTGGGCAGTGTTAATTATCAAAATTCGTGGGTGGGCAATGTAAAACCCCGAAACCTCGTGGGTGGGCACTGTAATTTTTCCTAAAAAAAAAAAGAGAGCCAATGCCAGTTCATACTCGTTCTCTCTGCCGCACACACTGTTTAATTCTGTTCAAAAAAGGATGTGATTAAACCTCAAAAAAGAAAAAACCTTAGAATGCCATTTTTGCAACACTTTAGGGATCACAGTTTATTTACCACTTCAAAATGAAGAGCGGAAGTGTTTTTAAGTGTTAAAACAACGCCAATTCAACTCTTGAATGGCTGTGATTGGATAGTCCTCCCCGCGTGTTGTGCATTAATAATAACGAAAATAGGTGAATGAAGATAAATGAACAAAAAAAGTCGAGGAAAAGACGACTGTGAAACTTCTTACTTCCTTCCGTTATATTCCTCAAACTTCAAAGTGACCATCCCCACAAGTACAGGAGAAATCAGTTTTATCTTTCTAACAGATAAACTTGTCAGCCGTATGTACAACATAACACTAACCAGAAGAAGAGTCTAAAAGTAATACGAGGCTGCTTTCGGGGAGTGATTATTGAACCACAGCTCAGCCATATTTTTATGACATTGTAAATCGTACAAGTAGCAATACTCCCACAAGAGATAACATAGTACATGCAGCCGTAGAATCTCAATTCCGCTTTTACAGAAAAATGTCAATAGCACCTAGCAAACGGTGTTCCTTTCCGCACAACTGGCTAATGTATGACCATTTCTACATCAGTTTCTGGGCTACGATTGCAGCATAATTCATCCATCATTCTTTAGCAACCTTTTCAAGGTTTAGTTCACCACTGCCAGATTTCAACCCTTGACCTTTTCACCCTCGCCTGATGGACGTCTTTGTGTGAGTTTGATCCACTATTACCAAGTTTCAATCTGTCTCTTTCATTTCCGATGCCTGCGCTTGGGTTCCACCCTTTGCCTTTTCTCATCATCCCAGTCTCGATCGTACATTCTGTAAGGATCCAGTGAAGGAATAGAAATGAAGAATTCTGGAGACTGCTTCTACTCTACGATAGAGTGTACATGACATGCAGTAAAACCATGAAAATAGACTTAATGTATGGAAATTAATAAAAGGATACGGGTCAGAATCTCGACGGGCAATTTTGCCTGGAGCTTCTTTTCCATGAACCCTCGGACCAGGCTCTTCAAAGTAGGCAGCAGGGCGTTGCACCAACGTACCTTTCCTTTCTACTCTGTCTCTTCCATCGTAGTCATGAGACAAACCCATCGAAGGAGGAAGAGGGGGTCCCAATGTACTAGGAGAGTATTCTCCCGGCTCAATTCCAGCAAGATGGTCACGCTTAAGTTTCCGTCGCTTTGAGGCAGCTGCTACAGCTGCTGCATTTGTCTCCACATCTTCCTTTACAAGACTTGTCCTGTCCCTCTCCCTTTCCCTCTCTCTGTCCTCCACCTACAAGCAAGTAAACATCAAACCTGCCTCCCACTTCAAAAACAGCATTTGCCCAAATAGTGGAACACAGCAAGAACCATACCTTATTTGGGACAACCTCCCGCTCTTCTCGTTTTCGGTCTCTGAAATCATCTTCTCTTCTTCGTTTTGAGTCTTCATGTGAAGTAACCAAACTTTCCTCTGAACGCCTTCTTTCTTTATCCTCATGTCGTGGGGAAAGCCTCTGTGAATGCCTAGTAGCTATAAACCTCCTATCAGCTTCTTCATCCCTTCTACCACTAAGGGACTGTGGAACTACATGAGGAGGTAAAGGTGGTGGCGGGGGTAAATTTTGACTGTGAAGTCGATCCTCACCTTGAGACTTGTCTCCGTGCAGTTCACTGTGGCGTGACTTGCCACGGTCATCTTTGGTTCTTTCATCCTTGGCCTTTTCTCCAACCCTGTCAGCAATCTTATCAATCCCTCTATCCACAGAGCGCTCTCTTCCATAACGCTCCATAGACCTGTCTCTAGATTTGTCAAGTAAACCATCATCACTACGAGGCTTATCAGCACGATCTGATCTATCCCGATGGTCTCTGTCATACTTATCACTGCTGCTTTTATCTTTGACTCGATCTAAATGCCTATCTGCTCCACGCACTATACTTGGCTCATCAACCCCTGATTTATCAAAATCCACATTATGAGATTTCTCCAGAGCCCTGTCTCGATCTGGTATCCGGTTATCAAGATCCGTTTCTGATTCTCCTTTCCTTCGCTTACTAATCCTATCAGGTTCGTCTGCAGGACTAGATCTCTTTGGTTGTTTGTCAGTAGCTTTCGCAGAATCATGCCTAGGAGAATGGACAGCCCGAGAAGGCAGCGATTTAGGCAACTCAGGTAATTCAGAGGCATCATCTCTTGCGGACAATTTCACCTCAGAACTCCTTGCAGTACCTGCAACATCTAGTTCATTTCAGACCTGCGAACATCTAAAGATCCTGGATATATATACAGATATTAGAGCCGGCATATGACACAAACACAACGTCACCATTAGTTGCTGCAGTAGAAGATATGTTCATGCCTACAGTTTGCCTGCCCTCCACGACATTTCCAGCTTTTGATGACTTGGTTTCATCCAGCCTTGATGATTTTGCAAGGGAACCTCCAACAGCACCTCTTTTGGAAGCAGGTTTTGATGCCCCCTAGACCAGGTAAATAAGTCAATATCACGTACAGGGGTGTCAGCTATTAGTGATCCCTGTCATTAGTCTTAGCATAAAAACCATATGAACTATTAGGTAATAGTGGTATCCTATGCATGAAGCGCAACTTATTTTCCCAATCAATTCCAATCTAGAAAGAATACAGAAACCCTTGATCAATACATAGCAAAGACAAGAACAAGAATAAGACGCATAGACGTATGCATCAGTCACACTTAAGTGATGAGTGAAGTCATACCTCAGATTTTACAATACCATCCTCCACACGGCTGATAGGCTCATCCATCAGCTTTAAATTCTCATTTGCCCTTGACATTCCGGAAAACGAAGCAGCTGAACTAGAAGCCTGCACATCCGACCCGCCTTTTGATTTCAAATTACCAGAGAAGTTTTCCCTACCATCAACAGCCTTGGACCTCAAACTTTGGTCTTTATTGGCATTATCCAAATGCTGGTTTCCTGTAGCAGCTCGTCCAGCAACAGGATCATTTTGAGAAACCGCACCACCTGATCCGTTGCCCAACATAGCCTTTGAAGCAAGCGGTTTGATTTCAAGGTAACCCATTCCGAATTCCTCTTCTGTTACCCAAGAAGGCTGTCATGCAAGTAAAATGATGACCAATTGAGAGAAGCACTATACGTTCTTGAGGATGGGTATCAATCATGAATAGCACAACACAGGTATGTATGGAGTTAGCGCAAAATGCCCAAGTGCCATAGGCTGATGAGGAGAATATGACGCAGTACTGCAAATAGATAAATGGACTTTGACTAGTATGAAGAGAGACAAAGGGTGGTGCAGAATATATGTTTATATAGGCCTGAGTCGCAAACTTTTTCTCCATCTTTCCATCATCCAAATGAAAACAGCAACGAAAGGGAAGTGCATATAACAAAAATGAGAACAAAATTTCAATAAATAACTTGGCTCAATTCCAGAGCAAATAAGTATGTACTTTTTTCATCAAATGTCCACAAATCTACATCTCCAATGTCAGTTCACATGTCCCTCGCCTACACTACTTTGGTGTGCGGGGAACCAAACTGGTATAGACGCCAACCAACAAATAAATCAGTAGCATAAACGTAAAGCATATGCAAACTATAAAATTTTACCTTTCTAGCAGCCAAAGCCGCAGCGACGCTGGTAGCCAGCACTTTCAAATCTTCTTTCATCACCTTTAATTTTAGCCCCCTATTAATGGACAAAGAGATGAATTAAAATGAGTATGCATTACCTAAAATGCTCAGATAATAGAGTCCAACATATGGCATACCCGTTCTCAATAGATCCAGCTTTTCCTGTACAGGAAACACACTTGAAATCTTAGTCCACATGAGAGAGCATTTCGATTTCCATGTATTCAGTGGATTCCAAAATTGTATCAACAACCGTAATCCGCCCACTCCCTTCCAGTGCACCTGTAAGGTAGCCGTTAAATTCTTGGTGACGCAGCAATGCGAACCAACCACCAAATTTATTAACTCTTCAAATTAGGGCCGCCATTCTAATGCAATATGTGGCCTGAGAAGAATGACCCTTGAAAGACGAGAGAGAAACTGGTAGATTTATGAAGACCATCTATTGGAGGCTACAACTTAGAATCAGGGCTCTGAACAGGAATATGCACAATCAAAATGAACTTCCAGCAAGAAATTACCTTGATAAATTGAGCAGATGTCACTCGCTGGCTGTTTGGATACTGTAAACACTGCAAAACAGGTTTGTTTCCACATTCCTGTTCATAAATATGGACTCATCACTCTGCCAAGAGAAGAATCAAAACAGTTAGCTTCAGAACAAATGGCGAGGACTTGTTAAAGCGTTCAAAGAGCAATGAGTTGCCACTATATGATGTACCTCCAATAGTAAGCAAGCTTCAGCGTTTCATACAGAAACCTTCCAAGCCTACCACCTCATATTCTGGCAGCAAAAATCATGGGATGTAATGTTTTAAAGATTAGAACATCGATGGTTGGACTGTATTAAAATATGGTTGTCCCCAGTGAATGAAGAGTTTGCACAAACAGGGCACAATAAACAGCATCCGGGGTACTGAATGTGCAGCGAGGAAATATACAACGCTGGAGAAACTCCATATTGATCTTCAATGTTTCAGGGCAATCACTCAACCACCTGTCCTTTTCAAGAGAAAGGCGCTTGCGGACAGATGCAACATGCTCCTGATGTCTTTGGAGTTCACCAGTTATGCGGTCTAGCGATTCCTGAATTCTCTCTTTGTCCTTCTTTCTCTTAGCTATTGCTGAGCTTGAATTATCAGCAAGCTCCTCCAGAGCCTTAAGAGCAGCATGCTGCTTTGTGATTTCAGATTCATAACGGTGTCGAGGAACATATAAATCATATAGATTGAGGCCCCAAAATGTCACATAAAGATCAGGGGAAAGGCTGTTCCATGCTTTAGAAGGAAGCATGGTTCTAACAGTATCAACAAGACTTGTCCACCTGAAAGGTTTTTGAGCATAAGAACAGAAAACAAAGTAAATATTTTACCCAAGGCCCAAAAGAACACGGACATGTAGTGAAAAAAACAATGAGATTTTCCCGTTGGGTTGCAGGTACAAACATATGCTCAATATGATACCACATCTTAATAACCCTGGGCAAGTTTCAAGTCATAAGTTGACTACACAGCATAAGAGCACAAGATGCATGTGCAGAGGTCACTTCGGTGAACAGTATTCTCGGGCTCATCCACGACAACAAAATGCTTAAAATAGATCCATTTCGCAGTGGAAGGTTAACTGGAAGTCATCACATCCCCTCTAAGCCCCATTATCACAATTACTGATGCCCCCTCATTACTGTCAGTCAGTGTCTGCCAAACCATCTTAAATTGCCTTCCAATCTTTTTATGGAATATTTCGTACAGACTAGTATGTGATCAGACATGAGTTCATCAAGGGTAACCAAGAACTGAGAGCATTCCCAAACAAATATTCTACAAAAATAAAGGTTACTTTCTGGAGATCCTCAGAGTCTTAGGAACATAGAGAAAATACAATAAGTGCCAAACGCACAAAGATGACTGAACACATGCAAAAAACTTATTTCATCGACAAGGAGGCTCAGATTCTCATCTTCAAATCTGCAACCAGCGATCTCACATCATCCACAAACAAGCACCCGTAAATTGGTTACAGCATGTACCTAAAAGGTAGTATACCTGATAGGTTCGGGACTTCCAACTAAATCCAAAACAAGATCTCCATGACTGCCAGATTCAGAATCTTTTTCTAGATTGGACAGATTCCCCGCTTCTTTGTCGCACAGAGGCCAAAAAGAGCCTGATGCATTCTGACACTTGAAAAGTCGCATCACAGGCCGGTATACCAAAAACGCCACCTAAACAAAAGCAAATAAACAGAAAGATTACTGCAGTCGAGCACCGAAGAAAGCTAAACAATAAACAGGGAGCGAATAATTCAAGAAAAGTACCTCAGGTTCCAGGTGGTATAGGTGAACAAGATCATCAAGTGATGGTATTAGCTGAGCATAAGCAGTTGCTGGGCTGAGTGTACTATTAAGGAATTCAACATACTGAAGAAGAATCCCATGACACCTATCATACTGTT
Source organism: Limonium bicolor (assembly GCA_023374045.1). Taxonomy (NCBI): domain Eukaryota; kingdom Viridiplantae; phylum Streptophyta; class Magnoliopsida; order Caryophyllales; family Plumbaginaceae; genus Limonium; species Limonium bicolor. The sequence goes on along the minus strand of CM041776.1, from coordinate 251,362,793 downwards.
CGCTGACCATTTTAATGTAAGGAGCAGTGGCATTAATCACGATTCTGCGTGAAAAAAAACTCCATAAACTTCTCATGAAATTCAAACAGATCTATTGAGATTGAGGAGATTACTCAACCTGGATTAGATGAATATAGATAACGAAATGTTAAGACTCAAGCCTCTACTTTCCAAGAAGATTTCAAGAATGACATCCTCTCCATATCCCATGCATACGAAAAAGGACCCCCTCCCAAGGCAAAACTCTTTTTCACGAACTGTCTCCCTATAAAAATATTTGTTTTAGACCGTTACGCCTACTCGAAGCACATAAACATTATCACCCCCTCACAAAAGAAAATCATTGCTCTTTGAGAGAAAAACGGAACATTACAGCTCTAAACCCAAATACATAGGTGTAAGCTTTTAGGGGCAAGTTCTTCACTAGATCAAATGCCTCACCAAAAAACAAGAACACACTAAATAGTAGTTAATCATGAACTCCAAAGTGTTTTCTGGCAAGATATCTTACAAAGAGCGATGTTGTGCAATAAGTAACAAGAGAGGAATTGCGAGCTGTGGCTCTTCCTTGGGGAGGAGTGCGTCTCTTAAACGAATAGTCGACTTGATCAGTGCCTGGAAAAAAAAAAGTCGTAAAACAAAAACAAATTACCTGCCAGCTCAATGGATACATCTATAATTTACCTCGAATTGCAAGGGCTAATATATATATTTTTAAAAAAGATTATTTTAGTTACTCCATATGATCCTTGACGTAACAAAGGCACGAAAATATAGTCACACGTTGAAAAGACAAAAACATCCCTAGCATAAGCTCATATGGACATATGCAGATTCAAACCCAATGCACACATTCCAAGTAGGAACAAGAAACATCAAAGTTAATAAAAAACTAAAAAAACAGACCTTATTCCTTGTGACTCCAAAGGACGTCGCTTGATAGCGAAGAGTGTCTCCACCTGCCATGGCATCAAGCTGGTCCTCAGTCATGTTCTCCGTGTATTGAACATTGGCCATTTGTTGAATAAGCTCCTAAACCATTGACCAGAGACAGAAAATCAGTGGGTCGACAGACAAATAACTTTTCTTTTTATTTTCAAGACAAAGAAAATATAACTAAAATATATGTATGAACTATTCCATCGTACCTGTAGTAGGATAAGTTCAATTCCAGTTCCCCTTTTCAATTGATTTACAAGATACTGAAAAAGTCCCCTCAACTCCATGGACGGATATTTCTTACATCTACAAAAGGTAGCAAAAGTCATCAGAAACAATTTCTTCCCGGAGGGATACCAAAAAGGATATAGCTGCAGTCATACAAACAATAACTGAAAAATAGAAAGAAACAGTTTAAAGTTAAGAAAAGCAATAACCACAACACAAAAGAGAAAAGTAATAGAGGGCGAAAACGACAGTTAACGGAAGACTATTAGCCACAGAAGGAGATGAAAGGCATATCAGTCCTTAGGATCAGCAAGCGGTCACTAACGAACAAACAATACCACAAATCTGCGGAATTGGCAACCAGAATAAAAGCACAAAGCATGCAGGTAGTCATTTAATTTGGACATAATGATAAAAGTAGAGTGAAAACACCTACCTCAGATCATAATGTATCAGAAAGTTTTGTCTAAGAGTTTGCATTAGGGATAAGTGAGAAAACATGTGACTGATTCAAATCTTATTAACATCTCTTGAATTTTTATTAACCCTGTATAACCCCCAAAATCAAGGGTTATTAAAAATGGGGTGAGCAGAGGTGAATCAGGGTGAAACAAATACCACGTTTAACCCCCACCTTTTTTGTTCCCAAACAGGGTAAATTAGAGTACTCAGTCTGAATAACCCCGTTTAAACCCAATCCGAACACACTATTACGATACATAAAGAAGATATGCTCAATCAATTTTCCTCTTATTCCCTCGTTCCCTCGTTCCTTCTCCTCTCTTTGTTTTTCCTCTTCATCAGTAAGAATTTATTTCTGATCATCTCAGTTTTACCTGGATGATTTAAACAGAATGCTTGCCCCAGTCAAAAAGATATTCTTACGAATTGCTTCCTGTATTAAGTAATAACTTACTTGGAAATAAATTAAGAACTAATTACAACCTTTTTACCAGAGCTATTCAGGACGCCATATATTTGTCAGTCAATGGTTTTTATACTGATGCTTATAAAAAGGTAAGAAAAAAGTTCAAAAAAGGTGTACTTGTTTTGAAGTAAAGCAGCCCTCTACCACCCCCAAAGACCCTTGGCAGATTGTCCCAACAGTATACCTTCAGTGAACCAATTAGGAGTTTGCTTGGAATTTATGATCAACACATGATTATTCCGAAAAGCATACTTCATCTGATACAAAAGCAGAACAAGCACAGAATATCGCAAAAGCATTCCATAAGACCACAACTTCAGGGGAACATCATGATGATCAGAAGAGTGTAGAAACATATTTCATTGGATCATCATCACTCTAATAAACACATGGCTATTTTCTACAACAGATGGTTGCTAATACAACACATGAAAGAATACTGATGAACACAGTTGTTGACTTCACTCATCCGTTTAGTTCATAGAGCATTTCTACCCTTCAAGCGCAATATGAGCTATTGTAAATGTAGGGTGGTGTCCCAACGAGCCATAAAAAGAAAACCATCAGGCCTACCAAGCATCATCTTGATCAGGAAAGTATAACCCCAAGCCCGAAAAATTTACAGATGTTGAGCACACATGTCCAGATATGCACATTGTTCAACGACATGCATCGTAAGAGTAGGTGCAGGTGACAATAGTTCCTTATAGTTAATTTCCAGCATGACAAAAGCTGGAGTCGCTAGAAAGGCTATCTGAACTACAGCCACCCCAAAAATCCAAATTAATCCACTCAACTTCGGAAAATACAGTCCATCATCAGGATCATATAATGATGCAACGGCCAACGTAATAGCACTGATGGATCAGACTAATACCCTTCAACTCACCAGAGGAAGAACATGGGAGAAGAATATTAAATAGAATGGCAGTACAGGAAGATTATTCCTCCACCCCATCTTTCTGAGAGATTAATAACAAAATCGAGATACCAACTTTCAGCATATGTTCTCTATACTTCTTGATGCAAATCATAAAGCGACCAACATATTCAGTAGTGATTTCAGCAGGCACCGGCGGACAAAGAAAGCATGACAGAAGTTCAGGATGACAAATTCCAATGGTAACCAGACAACACCCTCACTTATCTTGGCCAACATCTGAATTGGCAATCAGAGCTCCCAGATCCCTGGATGTCTTTCCGTAAAACGAGAACAGAAAGCTGAAGACAATCAAGTGACATCAGCGCCAAGAATAGCCTGAACTGCAATGTTTAAGACCCTAACCTTTACACAGACCAGCCCAAGAAGCATCTAACACTGGAACAGTCAACAAAATGCTCTTAAAAAAGACAGTAAGAAGGTTTCTTCAGAGTTGGCAACAAAACCCCCCCCCCCCCCCTCGGTTGACTTGTGTAAATTTAAGGTTATGAGGTAGCATTCCACAAAAAGAGTCATTTATGATCACCAATTCAACCTAGACTAGACCGAAAAATAGAGCCGACAGAGAGAAAGCAACACCAAAAAATTAAAATTAATGTATCTACCAAAGATCAAAGAGAGAAGATAACACATACAGGTGCCCCCAAAATGAGGCCAACGATTGCAACCAGTCTGACAAATTCAGCCCATCATCCTTCAATTTATCACGACCACCTTGTGCCAAGCGTTCAATTACAACGTATTCCAGAACATCATATTCCAACTGAACCAAACACAGCACAAAGATCAGCAGTGAGTTAAAGTCATAAAGACTGTCATATTCAAAATACAAGTCAGCATAATGATTCATTGGTAACACTCTTTTGTCATTGAATCACCCCTTATCTTTATAGCAAAGTGTGTAAAAAATAACTTCCAGCAATGGGATGGAGCCTAGTTCATATCCGAGCATTTTATGAACAGCAGAAATAAATGAATCCGAAAACATGGACAGAGTCCTGAACAGTATTGAATTATGTTAAAATAACATACTACAGTAGAGCATAGAATTTCAACAATAAAGCAATGTCCTCAAGAAAAATCTCACAATATTTACACAGCCCTAGATTGCTCCTCATCATGTAATACATTAGATTATTATGTACTGGAGTGAGGCAAGCCAGCCAGAAAATAAAAGAACAGGCCAAGCTTATTTAAGTATCACTGCAAACCTGAGTTAAATACTTGAATGCATCAACAACTGGAGTTATCATATCACGGTAAGCCTCAATCTGCAAAAGGATTCACACTTTCATTTCTACAGTTCTGAAAGCTTTGGGCAGACTAATCCACATTTGTAAGTCTAACATTACCTGATGAATAATTGTCCTGAGGACTGTCATTGGATTCGCGTGAGCTAGTTTTGCAACCATGCGACCAAGCTGTTTTAAGTTTTCCTTTGCAAGACGTTTCAATATTCTTCTTGTGTCCAGCTTCAAAAGAGACACAATATGACGGTAGGAATTCATAATGATAGAGAGCATAAATCAAAGGTCAAAAAGGCATTTACCTTAGCTGTTTGTCTAGCTGCCAATATCATCGGAATACGCTCATCATCCTTCTCCCATTCCCCATAAAGTCGATACCTCGTCTACGCAACAGTTACCCATTAACCAAATGCCCCATGATATCTAACAAATGGGATTAAAAAACTTCAAGACATTCCTACTAAAACTCATATAAGTAAAAATCATACCTCATAAGGAAGGAGACTCATCACTTCCCATATAGCATGTCCAACAGCAGGATTCGCAGGCACCAACTGCAGCGCCGGAAGTAAACATGAACCAAGAGCTCCCTCAACCTTTGGTCTAACCTCCTTTAAATGGAGATGAGGATTATAATTTTCACATCTACCAGAGTCATGTTTAAAAGCTCCAGTCCCATTGCCTGACACCTCCAGTGCCGATAGATAATAAGCTTTTAAAACACTGCAAACCTGCTCAAGCACCCAAACAAAAAGGAATGAAATTAAGTGTGAAGTAAATTACTAAACAGCTGACGATAGGCCATATGTAACCTGTAATAAAAAGAGTAACCTTTTGCAATAATAATGTATTCCGGTAGAGATAAGGACCAACACAAGCCAGCATCTGAAACAGTTCTTTCGGTAGAATGACAAGAGATTTATAGACCAAAGAGACTCTATCCTCCATGTCTATATTCATTGAGGAAAAAGGTCCAGGTTTTTGAAGATGTGTTGGACGCACAATCTGATACGCTGATGAGATTGTCTTTTCAATGAGCCTAAAACAATTAAGAAACAGATATAAAAACATAATTAGGATCCTACAACTGAGCGGCTTGAAAAAAAGATAGCCACAAGGTCAGGCAACAACAGAACAATGCTTGTATCACGGATTCACGGTTTATTGAATGAGCAATCTACTAATGCCTGTGAGAAAGAAGTACAAGTTTAGATATATCCATACAACTGCATGCACTTAACATTTATTGGCACTAAATCAATGTAGCCAACTTGAAGCTGTGTTTCCCCAACCTGAACAAGTGATTGCAAATTTGGACATGGGCTACCGGATACAGAGGAGACAGACGATCAAACAATATATGTGCATGGTTCCTGCAAAACAGTGTTAATAGTTAAATATAGGCTCAGCAATACACAATTCTTCAAACAATTAATTGAAGAAGGTGACAGAGATGATTTTAGCAAGCTGAGATATTCGGGAAGAACATAGATGAAGAACTAGAGAGGGGCCAGGATTTTTTGTCTCAGTTAATATATCATCTATCAACGTGCAGGAAGAATATGAAGCATGTGCCAAAGTACATACTTGTAATATCATAAGAAAACCATGGAGCTTCAATAAGCAGCGAAGAAAAGATCTCAACCAGATAATGAAAAGTTAATCCAAGCTTAGGCCAAAAATGGGGCGTTGAACGGTCTATATAGATCATCATAATCAAATATGCACATTTTTTACAAAAAACAAAGACTGCATTATTTCTACATGTATGCAGAATTTGGCACATGTTTATTCTAGAGGGAAAAATATTAGCATCATGAAGTGTCATATTCAAGGATGTTGGTCAGTCGTAATGGAAGTAAGGCGTTGCTGCAAATGAATAGTGGACTCAAAAGATAACAAAAAGGGGACGCAAGTTTCAAACTGATTTCACACTCTTATCAGGAAGGTAAATGATGATCCACGGAAAAGTAAATGATCGTCTGCCCTTCAACATAAAGAAAGAAAATGAAGAGTATCTCCATTCACATAAACCATACCAGTCATCCACCGACAGAAAACCTGTAAGCAACCCAAGAGTTTGGTTATTTTCAAACTCAGAAGAACACCCAGCAACTGCATCAGTTTCCTGGTCCACAGCAGTGTAAAGATCTATAGTCACATCGCCCTGTTTTTCATCTTCCATAAGATCCTTCCCTGTTGCAGCCAGATTTATTTTCCCAATCTTATTTGCCTGCAAAAGAACCATTATCTTAATTATTTACAAATCTTCAATTAAGATATCAGCATACCATAAGAAGCATGCACGAAAATTCAAAACCACTCTTCCTTACTAAATTAAAAAGGGCTCAAATGTTCTATTTGTTCCAAATCCACCAAATCAAGATAATACTGAGACCACATGCAACAAGATAACTGACTATATATCATGCCAAAAGAATAAAACTAAGTATAATACCTCTTCAAGTCGCATAGCTGAAAAGGCACTGTACTGGTTGAACGCTTCCTCATCCTTTGGAAGTAAATGAACATATCTAAGACAGGAAATTGTTCTCAATATAAATAGATACATCCATAAGGAACAATGATTAGTACATATGAAATCATTAACAGATGCAAATATAACATCAAACGCTCTTATACCCCTCAAGGAGAGCATCAGCATGGATCAAGTACAGAAATACTTACCCTGAAAGAGGGTCATTCAATAATCTTGTAGAAAATACAGAACAAAACAGAAGAAAAAATATTTTTAATTTCCACATAATAAATAGTAACGGTATCCAGTCAGCTGGGTCTCCGGTTCCCATTAACAAAGAATTTACAAGACAGAAATCAACATGCAGTAACTAAAAACAATAGAATATAGATCCGTTTAATTAAGGAAAGCATATCTTTCTAACCTAATGCAACTAAACATTGCCTTACATGCTATCAAGATCAATGAAATCCTCTTTCACCAGCAACGCCGCAAGCTGATACAGACTGAATGGCACAGAACTTTGCACCTCCATGCGTTGATAGTATTGGAACTTGAAACCAAGTATTTGAGAAGCATGAGACTGAAAGTTGCAAACAGAAAGCACAATGAGAACAAAAATATATGATTGAAGTACACTAGATACTGACAATACGGATAATTAAAACAAACACCACTTGCGGGTAAAAATGATCTTAATACTCCAACATACAGCAATATATTTGCAATTGACAAGGACCAAAGGGGTCTGTATTGCATTATACCAAGCTAAGCTACTCAATTAAATCCAACTGACTTATATTAGCAAGCAACAAAGCTCAAAGAAGTGGTCAGAAAGCTCATCTGAATGCTGAATGTGGCAAGAGGAGTTAATATTGGCATATTAAATATGCTTAACAGCAATGACAAAACAACATACATACACCTACATACAGATTTGAAGGTGACACAATCAAACAAATAGTTCTGTGTACTAGGAGGCTCTATCCGCACCTTTGGAAAAATTGGAATGAGATCTAAGAAGAGATTGTTGTTAGGCTGCAACTCAAAGCACTCCAGGACCTGAAAAACAAATTTCGGTTTGAATGAAAATTGAAATTCAATTCAACAGAAGTGCAACAGCAAGTTGTTCGGGTACATCATAATAACTTACAATATCAAAAACTCGATTAGGATCAAGGTCAAACTGCCCAATTATAGACTGCAAAGATAGCCACTACATTGTCAACATCAGAATGAAGAATGGAGAGATAATGAAGCCGTGGCAAGTGACATGAGCTCAGAATGACCTTTATAACACCAACAGTTGATGCTGATGATTTTGGTGGCGAAACATCTGTACATTGACTAAGAAGTGTAGCCTACAGAATAAGAAAAACATAAAGCACAACAGCTTATCATCATACAAACAGCATGCCCCTGGTAATATATTGACAATTGAAAGTGAATGCATGAAGCAAGTAATTACACTTCAAATAGGTGCAACACAAAAATAGAAACTTGAACCACTTACTTTAATCTCTCAGTTAATCGTCTTCTTTTTCAAAGAAAATAAATACCTAAATGGTGAAGACTACAATGTTGCACATGTTAATCCGATTATGTAACCCTACAATGTCTCTTATATATCAATCCACCATTGTCTTGAACATCATTACTAAACTCATCTAACCCATTATCTTTGGTTTATCCTATAAGCAAACCCGTGTAGTAAAAGTATGGTGTGATGACTTGAAATTCAGAACTGAATTTCTTATGACAGACTGAAGAAACAAATCTGATCTGTAGGAAAGTCGAACAAAAAAGTACATAAACATGCACCACTAACACTCATTCAAGAGGTATAAATAGGGGCAACACTCGGAGAAATCCAAGGTCTGCTACTATGAAGCTACAATGACACAAATACATAGAAACACCTCTCTGTCTATAAATACTCATGACAATATCATAAACACTAGAATTACAATTATAACCAGAGCAGCAAGAAAAAGTATGGAGCAACTATAGATGAATATGTAACTTCATTATACTGCAAACAAGAATAAAAATTTGCCCAATCATATTAATCCCCATAAAAAATGATATGTACAGATGTCTACTATGCATGAAATGGGGACAGTAATGAAAAAAACCCTAATACCAAAGTTTCAGAAAACCCATTTGGACTGGAAATACAATAAATACCAATCAAACAATTGTACATTTAATAATGCAACACACTGATTGAGCAAAAGGAAGCTGTCACCTAGCCCAGGCAAATTCCTAACTTCTATACATCAACACAAGATGAAACAGCAATTCCATTTTTCCCAACTATAGCATCACTAATTTCAGGCAAAATAACAGATCGTAGCATGGTTAGTTTGTAGCACAGGTTCCAACATACATGGTGCATCGTAGATGTCAGTTCTAACAGTGACTTCAACCATAAATTCAAGAGGTGCCATCATAAAAAGGTGTGACGATTCCTTGTTGAGCAACTTTTCTAAAATAGAGCCAATGGCAGTTAGAAACTTAGAAAACCATTACATCAACATGACGCAAGAAATGGTCCTGCCATAAAAGCTCCACATTAGAGGCAGCAAACTAAGCTGTTACATGCATGATTCTCAGCCATTTAATTTAATTTGGAATATCAAGTCTTGTGCAACCAATTGCAGCTGCCAAAGTATTGAATACTTTCAACAGGAGGGAGAGATTACTTACTAGCTTGGCATAGCCCTCACTCTCTTCCCGCAGGAGGTTGAACTTTGTTTGCTGGTACAATAGACGTGTGTTTACGCGGACCTGCGTGAGGAAGAATATACCACGGCAAAATTATTGCATGCAACATACTTTCAATAATACACTGCTCCTATAGCATGCATCAACATCACAACTTTGATGAACCCATTTAATGTGGACAGCAGATTCTCACGGTAGATTACATGAGTATACACACACAGTTTGCTGGTATACAAGGAAGAATATGCACATAAAAGATCACCATGAGCAATCTAGATAACCATGGGAAGAAGGAAATACTTCATGTATAAACATGAAAGCATCAGAGACAGTCAGTTGAGATCCAGACAATGAACACTGATCTTTTCATTTTACGACTAGTAAGATCTCAGCCATGGTAGTATTATCCTGGTTTGGGATATGTTTAGACAAGTTAGGTTAAAATGGGTTTTATTTGGCAAGAATCAGCCTACACTCATAGTATATTGAAAAGTCATTACCAAATTGACAGACAGAACATGATGGTGATGCTAAGTGGGTCAAATTGACTCTTCGTTAGGAGCTGAGAGATCAGTGGATCCCAAAATCAGCCTGGATCAATTAATATAAATCAAAGGAAACATCTTAGCTCAAGCTTCAACTAAGTCGATAAATTATTACATAATTTTGGTCAGGGTACTCTGTGAAAGAGCTGATGAATATCCGTGACAGCAATGTGTATTTAGGTTGGGAGCATATTATCCTCGAGCCACCAAAGGTCCGACTCGGCAGCTCCAGCATACCAATATATAGTTAATTATGCCGTTCAGGGCATTACCAAAAGTAGAAGATCTTCCTGTGGAATGACCCAACGAACATTCAATCCACATAATAAATGAGTGTTTACAATTCCACCATAGATTGAATTTTCAGGATGCCAGCTTCTATCAAGAGCCAATATGGTCATGGAAAGCCCAATTTCCAGGTTTGATTGCAAAATTCAGCTAAATTAAGCCTAGCAAACACAAAGTACAAAAAGAAATTTGATGAAATAGTCAGCCACAACTAACATTTATTCCTTTTTTTAGACTTATAGCCTGAGGGTGAAGAAGTTGTACATAAGTAATGCTTATTTGGAAATGGTTGACCTCCTTGCTTGGCAAAGCAAGGTACCTAATTCCTTCAAGCTAGTACCCCATTCCAGCTATTACCTAACTGCTTTTGTTCGCTGCAACCAAGATTCTTGCTCCAGCATCCAGGGGCATATTGAATTTCCAGAAGACCAGGTCACTATTCTACAATTCTTATACAGAACCACTGTTTAATGTGAAAGAAGAGAATGTGGAGATTCAACTATGCAAAACCACACAAACAAACACAAGAAAAAAAAAACAACACAAACCCCCCCCAACTAAAAAAGACTACAGCACGGACATACATTTAGGAATTGAGCTCCCTGACTCCCACATTCATAATTTATAACCTTCCATTTTAAAAGAGCAGATAATCAGAAACCTCAGTAACTGTAATAGGACAGGGGAAAGTAGCATCTCTTCAGATGAAAGCAATTCTATAACCCAGAAGGAAACTGAATGCAAACAACTTCTTGCCCTCTTAACCAAACTGACCCAAGGGCCTGCCAGGTTATTACTGTACATCGGTCAGTGGTCAATCTTTTACCCTCCTAAGAAAGCCCAACTTCCAATGGGCTAAAAAAGTCAGAGTTGATTTGCCATTTGCTACCTTTTTTCATATATTACACAAAACAGTTACATATACAAAAAAATAAGCATTATGAATATACAATTATATATAACATACCTCTTTAGACTTCAAATCCTGAGCCCTAATCTTGACCATTTCAGCCTCAGCGAGAAATTCTTCCTAAACATTGTTAGAAGAGAGAGTTCAAAAGTTGCTTTGTTCAATGAGAATATGTAAACGAATGATATAAATCCAAAATAAGACAGTCACAGGTGAGGTCGGAGCCGGCAAACCTCACAGCGCTCCCAAAAATGCCGCAAAGGAACCAAAGTCGATTCAACCAGCCATCTTGCCTAAGGAATTATCGAAAAGCAACCAGAGCCATCAATTTCATCAGTTTTGATGGAAGAGAAATTACACATACATGCATATTGCTTGCAGATCCGCCCATATAAGGGAGTAAACATCATTTAATCCATCACAGATGCTTATGCTGGATCATGTTCAATTTCTTTAATATACATGACAATGTGCAGGTACAAGAAACACTCAAAAAAGCTGCTAAGTCAATGAAAATTCTAAAAGAAATCAGAAAATAGCTTAAATTCAATAGTTAATGATGTTTAAATATTAAAAAAGGTTATATTTCTCCTTCAAGGTATGACACTAAAAATTAGATAGCCTAAACACAAATCTCCCAATGACCAGGAAGTATAGAAACATAAGAAAAAAAACTACGACTTAATACTTTCCACAGAAACAAAAACATATAACTCAAAACTTACTTGTATGGCTGATCAAACAGCTAGGGCAGCAGAAATACAAACAAAGAAGATTCTCAGTTTTAGCAACAAGATGAACCACGAAAACTTACCAATTTTAGAAGGCGAGAACGACTTTCTCCAGACATTGTAATCTACAATAAATATCATTCTTAAATCAGTTATTGCAGGATTTCAAACAAGAAAACAGCTACAGCATAATGATGACGTCTACCTAAAATCAGTAGTGAATTGGATCATATAATTATGCATGCCAGAGAGCTTACAACTGTGGAACTAGTAGGAATTAATCATATCGTGTACCGTTGCCTACAGCAGATAATCTGCCATATTTCACACTTCAGCAACTAATACCTACTCCACAAATTCATCACGCTACCACGCTCAATAGCTTAATAGTCAAAGAGAGACTACTCACATCTTGAGCCATTTGAGCAACAATATCGGCTAAATATGAGCCCAATTCCACATTAGAAGGCTTATCCGAGAACTCCACAGCGTCCAATGCAGTTTTACACTTTTGAAATGGCAACTCCCTAAAAACCTGGTAAACCCCATGAGAAGAAGGGGAATAAGAAAAATTAGCACTATCAATGAAAAAGGAAACTGTACAACCCAATGAGAATCCTACTATAGACCGGCAATAAAAGAACAGGAGACGAAGTGCAAATAAATCTTGATTAAAGAAGAGAGAATTTACCATGGACCAGCAAAGCTCATAGAGGAAACGGGGAGAAGATACAGGATTTGGGATACGTTTAGGCTCTCCATTCTTTAGTTCCAGGATGAATTCGTCTGTGATGAAGACACACTCTAGTGAAGGCAGAGACATGGTTGATAGGGTCACCACTGGTTTCGGAAAAGCACCACGAACAACAACCCCAGAAACCCTCTTAAGTTAGAAAGAGAATATGAATTCCTATGCTAATTTGTGGTGCTAGGTAATAGGGTTTGGGGGGTGGATTGAAGAAGCCCTTAGGCGTTGGAGGTGAGAAGGATGCGAAGGAGGTAGTCGCTGTGACCGCAGGTTAACGCGCAGCAGAACATCAGAATTCAGACAGGGCGGGAGAGCCGGCAGAGGGGGAAATTCGAAGAATCCTTTCCGGGAGAGAGAGCTGACAAGCAAGCTCAGAAGCAAGAACCCGATAGCAGTCGGGAGAGGACGTGGGGAAGGATGCCGCCAGCAGCGTAGCAAGAAGAAGAAAATGAACTAATGCGGACGTGAGCTGACGGACCGGAGCCGGGATCTGCACACTGACTGCACCACAAAGACTGCAAGCAGGGCAGGCCCAGGAAAGCCGTGTCGAGGAGGCAAAAGAAGAAACAAACCATTCCATGAGGCTATGAATGATTACATAATGTTTGTTGCTGAAAAAAAAATGCTTACATAACTGATTGTATTTATCAAATGATACGATACATAAAGTTTCTTGTCGAAAATATCTCTTGTAATATCATGTTAATCACAAGTTTCTCAAAAAAAAATGATGTTAATCACAAGTTAACTATGTTTTTTCATGGCTTTGGAGGTGGAGGTTAATAAATGTATAAATGAGTATATGTTAGGGTTTATTTTATGTGTGTTGGTACGGTGTAATCAAATCCACCTTAACCTCATCATTAAGAGAATTAATCATACTTCTGAACATGTACCCTACATGAGGATCTAACAACAGAAACATGAGAGAGCCGGACACCAAGGATCGAGTCATGGAAGTCGAGTTTCCTCCAATGGAAATCCCGGACCCAGAAGAAAGATAAGCCCGATGTTAGCCGGTCATAATCAGTCGGGCTTCCTCAACGAAAACCTTGGCCAGCTTCCCCAATCAGTTCCCGGCTGCAGTAACCCCGACTCTGACACATAGAAGCACTCATGACCTAGCACGTGTGGCACTGACATCCCATCCCATCAGTCTCGTCGAACAACCAATCATTACCACTCACACATCTCTCTAACACATCATTAAATACATCAAGATTGAGGTGTACTTTTCAAAATTAGCTAGCAACCAGGTGAGAGAAGTGTTGGTACAGTGTGATCAATTCCCCCTTAACCATGTTAAGTAAGGAAGCTAATCACGTCTTTTATCCTACAAATACATGGCCCAGATGGAGACTCAACAACCGGGATGTCACATCTTTGCTTCGACCATCAAGCGACATTGCTAGCAAGCCGACCGGCGCCAACCTAGAAGAGAAGACTAGGCTCTAGCGAGGACAGCCGAGTTTCGTTAACCGAAACACTGACTAAAGTCCTATCACCAAAGAAGCACTCATGATTCAGCATGTGTCGCCTAACATCTTGTCCTATTAGTCTCATCAACCGACTCGCCATTATCAACTCAAACACCCGCGATTATGAACTCGCATGCCTCACTAACATATCATTAATACCCCCAAGATAGTGTGTGCCCTTTCCACAATCACATGGGAACCAATTAAGGCGAGGACGCTTCCTCCCTGACAAAGCTCATACTGACTGATGTCATCCCTACTCTACGTAGCTCTGGTCAGACGAAGGAGCAAGCCGGCTTGAAGCCATCAATGCCTCATAAATAGGCATGACACACTACAAAGGATAAAGCATACAAAACACACATTGTACACTCGATACAGAGAAGCATCACTCTCTCTTCTCTTGTACTCTCAAGATTCTACTAAAAAAATCTCTCGAGCCCCTATGGACTAGATCATTCAAGATCGAACCACGTAAACACCAAAGGCTTGGTCTGCTATTGAATTTTGAGAATCAACTTCATCAGGTGAACATATCTATGGCAAGCAGCACATCTAATGATATTGCTCTCAATGTTACTATTACATCTTACAAATCAAGAAACAACACATATAACAAAGGAAGGGGTGGTTATACCATTCCTTAAAACAGAGGGAAATAAGGAAGAAACTTCAATCAGAATGGTCGAGGAAGACAAGGGTCAAGAGGAGGAAGATCCTATAATCATACCTTTTTCTTTGGACAAACAGATGCAAAGGAAACATGTCAAGTTTGTTCCAAGAAAGGGCATAATGCCTTAGACTGTCAACATAGGTTTAATCATGGTTGGTACCTAGAGGTCCCACACATACGCTGTTTCTATTATCGATGGATCGACTATACCCATCCTCAATTATGGAAATGGTTCTCTCAGTTTAGCCTCTGGATAGTTTGTTTAGTCTAACCTTCTACATTTGCCTAAACTTACTAAGAACTTGCTCTCTGTGAGACAACTTTGTCATGATAAAAGTGCTTATTTTGAGATTCATTCTTCTTACTTTTCACAAGTTTTTTTTTATAGTTACGGTAGTGGATAGGTTTCAAACCCAGGACCTTTGGTTTCAGGATACCACTCCTCTACCGACCAAGCCACAGGGGCTTGGCTGAAGATTCTTCACAAGTGGGGCTTTATAGAAGGTTTATATCACTTGACTGATGGATCAGACATGAGGAACAAGTTTTGTGCTGCTCAAATCAGAGCTAAAGTCTCACCTCACACTTGGCATTGTCATCTTGAACATGCCTTTAACCATGTTACTACTCTTACTTTAAATAAATTTAAGCTGCATGTAGCTTATGAATTTAAACGATCAAGTGTGTTTTGGGTGTTGTCAAGGGAAAGCGGATGTGCTTCCCCACCCATATTCTCGTTCTGTTAGTTCTAAACGTTTTGAACTTGAAATACCCGTAAAAATATAAGATATATATATATATATATGTATTAATCTTATTCTTAATTTAATAACAATTGCTTTTATGAATGTATCATAATACCCATTATATTTTTCTGGTGGTCTTAATATAGTACTCGTTTTACCTAGGTCTTATGCAATTCTAGATATACATTATATTTTTAGTAAATATGTATTTACCTTCAAATATTTATCCTCCGTAATTCTATAAACAAAAAAAACCCTTATAATTTAGTATACCATTATGTTGCAATATATAATTATTTAATTACTATCTACATTGGTATATTAGTATTATTATAACGGGCCCTTATTGTTTAACTAAGTTCTCAATACTTGATTTTATATTTTATTAGTGGATTTAGAATAGTGATAATGCAGATTTTATCTAATTATAAGAGATATACTAGTAATTGAGGAATGCAAGGGAGTTAATAAATACTAACCCTAAATTATCAACCGAGGGGTCGCCGCTCTTTTATTCATCTGCATTGCTCGACTTCTATCTCCCTTCCCACACTATTTCTCCTCTGTCAACGAGGCAAACACATGTTGTCTCACCGCCTTCTTCATAAGAGGAGAAAAGTTAGAACGCAATCTAAACCCCACTACTACAATACCAAGATTATATCACCCTCATTCCAAAATCGCAGGAGCCACTCATCTAAACAACTTTCGGCCCATAGCCCTTTGTAACTTCACCTACAAAATCATCACGAAAGTACTGGCCAATAGAATCCAAACCATTCTTCCAGAGATCATTTCTGAAAACCAGTCTGGTTTTGTCCATAAAAGGCTGATTACTGATAACATTATCCTAGCAGGGGAGCTCCACAACAAAATAGCTAAATCCCAAGCCAAGAAAACCCCTCTTTTTGCTTGTAAAATTGACCTAAGCAAAGCCTATGATAGACTGGAATGGTCTTTCATTGACAAAATTCTGAGATCAATGGGATTTCCTGGTCATTGGAGGATACCTGTCATGAATTGTATTACTTCGGTTAAGGGAGCTGTCATTTTGAATGGCTCCCCTGGTAGGTTTTTTCCTCAACATAGAGGTATCAGGCAGGGAGATCCCATATCTCCTTTCTTGTTTATTCTCACCCAAGAGGCTCTTTCTTCTGCTATCAACAAAGCCATGGTGAATAAGCAGTTTCAAGGAATTAGTATCACAAAGAATGCCCCTCCTATCTCTCATCTAGCCTTTGCTGATGATATGATTTTATATGGTACTGCTAATGTGCATAATGTTGAGTTCCTTGGGAATCTCATAGGAAACTTTCTCAAAGATTCTGGCCATGAAATCAACTATCAAAAATCAGACATTATTTTCAGCAGAAAAACCAACCCGCAAGACAAAGCCCAGATGGCCAATATCCTCAATGTTCAGATTGTTACTCACTTTAAGAAGTATCTTGGGCTCCCCACCAAAATTGGTAAGAACAAAAATGAGACTTTTAGCTACTTGTTAGATGATGTTCGTAAAAGAATTCAAGGTTGGAATAGACCTATGTCTCAGGCAGCTAGATCAGTTCTTACATCAAGTGTCTTGATGTCAATTCCCACTCTCTCCATGTCGATCCTCAAGATTCCTAATCATATTATCAAAAAGCTGGATTCGTTGATAGCTAAGTTCTGGTGGCCAGGCAATGTTAATAAGAAAGCTATGTACTGGACAAAGTGGGAAAGAGTCTGTAATAAGAAGGAGAATGGGGGGCTGGGGATCAGATATTCCAAAGACTTCAATGTAGCTCTGCTGGCTAAGCAAATTTGGAACCTTCTCAAGTTCCCAGATTCCCTGGTTGCTCGAACTCTGAAAGCCATCTACTACCCCAATAGCATCATTTTAAATGCCAAACCCTCTAACAAGGACAGTCCTATATGGAAATCTATTCTCTCTAGCTTATACCTGATTAAGGCAGGTGCCAGAAAAGAGATTGGTAATGGTTTAAACACTGAAATCAGAGACTGCCCTTGGATTCCTAGGGATGGGAATTACAAGATCATAGCTCCTAGTAGGATCCCCCACAACATTACTTTTGTTAGAGAGCTTATGGATCAAGATGGTCAGGCCTGGAATACTGATCTGATTAACTCCTCTTTTGCCCAGATTGACAGACAAGATATTTGTGATATTAGAGTGGAGAGTAATAGAGAAGATGAGTGGGTTTGGCACTATGCCAAAGATAAAAATTATTCTGTAAAACAAGGATATATGCTGTTACAAGACAACAAGGATAGGAACAACAGTTCCAATACTAACCGAGGAACTTGGGATTTTATCTCAAGAATCTCTGCTAAACTCTCGCCCCCAAGGGTGAAACTGTCATGCTGGAAGCTTCTTAATGATCAACTCCCGTGCATGACCAACATTGCCAAAAGATTGGGAGGATCAGGTAAGTGTGTTTTCTGTGGAGATTCAGACACAGATATCCATGCTATCTTCCTCTGCTGGTCTAGCAGATCTCAATGGGAGAATATTCTGGATGTGGAAGATCTCCCTCAATATAGAAGAGGAGCCATTCAAGATTGGCTCATTCAAAAAGCCAAAATCTGGCCTAGAAGGAAGACGTCTATAGTGGCCAACCATATATGGGCTATCTATGATGGGAAGAATCAAACCAAGCATAATCCTCAATTTGCTATTATGAATTGTATTGATAATAATATAGATTTTACCAATCAATACGAAAGAAATATGAAGTGTATAGATAGGAATCGATCTAGAACTTGTAATTATCATTTGCAACAAGATGAGATCTTACTTGTAACCTCTTGTCTCAGGAAAAAAGGACAATCAGCCATCACAGCGGGGTTACTCATTGATTATGGCAACCGCCCAAGAATGGCCTTCAACATCAAAACTTGTCCAAAAAAAGAAGAGTATGAGATGGAAGTTGAGGCGATTACTCAAGGAATCAAGTTAGCAAGAGAGGAAGGCTTCAACAAAATCTACATTCAAGCGAATCAGAGGCATACTTACACTACCTGCAATGAAGTGAGAAATGGAATTCAGCCGTCAATCAATCACCACCCAGGCCTAGATAATGTTATCAGATTTATGTCTCATGTTCAGTTTTTGGATTGTAATGATTTGTTCAATCAATTTCCGGCCTTTTTGGTCACAAAAATGTTTAATGGGGGTCTGTCTTGGAAGATTTGGAAAAGGGAGGACATTCCCTTAGCAATATTATTAGGTTGTGGGGAAGATACCTTTGAACCCCAACGGTTTAGGGATGGTAGGGTCTGTATTAGTCGATCCAATCTGGTTTTGAACTGATCGGTATGTACTTTAATATATGCGAATGGAAAGCTTTACTTCAAAAAAAAAGATCAAACACACCCACATCAGTCTACTCTTCTTTATCTTTGTCGTCCTGGAAATATTATATTCCAGAGGCTCAAATGGCATATCTCTACCAGCATTTCTATTTCTTTCCGGCGTTCCAAAACGAGACATAAAGTTTGTGCATCTCTCGCACCTAGAGCTGTCAAAATTTGACCCAACCCGAAAATCCGTCCGTTTTATCCGAACCCGAAACCCGACTGAACCCGAAAATATTTAAATATAATAAACCCGAAACCCGATTGGGTAAAACCCGAAATGACCCGAACCCGAAATGACCCGAAAAATTTATAACCCGAAACCGACCCGAATCCGAAATGACCCGAAATAATAGTAATTAAAAATTAGCCAAACTCGAATAACATAAAATAATAGTGACCATAAATTGTCTCAACCTGAATGACCCAAATAAATATGACAAAAAAATTGATTTAAACTTAGTATATCCAAATGAAATTCAGAATAGGCATTGTATTGAAAGTTCTGCAATCTATATGTTGTATATTTTAATAGAAATTAGGTAAATATTTATATTATAATTTATTCAAAAAATATTAATCATGACCCGAAATAACCGAAACCCGATTCTATCTGACACTATTACAACCTGAACCCGAAATGACCCGAACCCGAATGACCCGAACCCAAAATGACCCGAAAGTTTAATGACCCGAACCGATATTGACCCGAAAAGATATGACCCAAAACCCGAACGGATAACCCGTTTGACAGACCTTCGCACCTATCGACATAATTAGTGATTGGGAAATATTGGGCGTGATCGACAAAGTAAGTAACTTTGTCAATTGTTTTTCTTTACCAATCAATTATTATCTAATAATTTCCCACCATTATGATTAATTAATGGTGTGATATACACAAATGGAAAATATGGTTTCGTGAGTGGTAATACCCTTTTGACATATCAGCATTAATTGTGCTAGTAAGTAAATATAACAAGTAGTTAATATTTATTATTAATTTTGGGTTTGGACTCCGACTAATTGGTAAGCGGGTGTCTCATCAGATTTGTTTAATAGGTGTAAAATCTTAAGTACGATGGAGTGATGTTTTTAATGATTAATACAATAACAAGTAATTATGATTAGGTGGGTTAGCGTGTGTGCTTACATTTTTTGCACGATTTGTGTATTAATGATTTATGTTACTATATTGGGTCACTATTGGAATACGATGTGTACATATAGTAGTAGCCTTTTACAATTTTGAGTAATTTAGTCTTGGCTATATAATTTATTGTAAAGATTAAATTTTCTAAAATTTGACATACTGTTCCAAGGTTCCTAGTTTAAGAAAATTGTGGGAGTTGTAAGTGTTGACGATATATAACTAACATTTGTAAAAATGAGAAGTTGGTGTAGTAATTTGGTGTAATGATCGTTTGGGCTTGGGATATTAATTTTGAAGACAATAGAATAGTATTCACAATGGTTTCGAGTTTTTGATAATTAAGACGAGTAGAATAAACATATTTATTATTTTGCTAGAAACACGATTAATTGTAGCGGTCGGTGGTGATTTGATTATTTGTATTTTAATCATAGGATGTTGAGATACCTTATTGTATCACTGGGTGACTAGTTTGGAAGGATCTTGTCTACTATCGTTCTAGCGATTGATGGGGGTGGATTGTTGTGAATGTAGAGCTGCTCAAAACCTGGCCCGGCGACCCGGCCAGGTCCGGCCCGGAAAAAGCCCGGTAGGCCCAAATCCGACGGGTTGTCCGGGCGGGCTTGGACGAAAAAATGAGCCCGAATAAAAAACTGGGCCGGGCCGCGGCAAATTTTCAAGCCCGCGGGCCGAGCCCGCCTGGCCCGGTTTTCAATATTATTTATTATTTTTTTAAAAAAATATATAAAATAATGTATGTGTTATATTATTTTATATAATACATATATCAAAATTATACCAATATAAAATTTTACTCAAATTTATATATAATAATGATTTTGAAATTAAATATATATATTTTTAAATTTTTTAATTTAAAGAATAAAAATAAGTAAATAACCGGGCCGGGCAGGCCGGGCACCGGCAGAGCTGAAAAAACCGGGCCTAGCCCGGCCCGAAGATGTAAAAAACCGGGCTCGGTCTTCATGAGTAGGCTCGACGGGCCCAAAAAATCTCCCTGGCCCAGCCCGAACCCGGCCCGCCCGCCCGGATGATCACCTCTATGTGAATGTCTGCTTAAGCTTGAATTCCAGGTAAACCTTGTGTTCACCTAATTTACTTTGTGATTGTCGTGCAGTATTTTGATGTTTGTTGTATTGATTGTGAATGTGGAAGTTGTGCTTATATTGTCGACATTATACTTATGGTATGAAATATTTGAGATGGTTGAGAATTTTGGTATTATATGGATTGACTATTATATTCTGGATTTGATGGGAGGTTGATATTGGAATTGGAAAGGCCTTTGGCTAATTTATATATTTTGGCGCTGTTGAGTCTCAGACCGCAGTTAAGCTCTATGATCTACTCCATTAGTCAGAAAAACTTTTGGGGGGTGTGCACACTTAAGGACTTAGAGTGAGGGTGAACTGGATCGGTCCCAACTCTGTTGTGGTACCAATTATAGGAATTTGTGAATTGTGAAACTTTGATGACTCCCGTCATTCCAGAATTGGTTGTGATATTGCTGATTGGTGATTGAGATTGTTGTAATGTTATTGTTTGATTGGTTATGTGGCTATTGATGTCTATACTCAAATGGATTTTCAAAATGTATTTGACAAGGTGTTGCAGGGTTTACTCAGTTTCTCTGATTTGCGCGGTCCTTTCTTGTGTGTTGTTATGTTTTCTGACCGCAGGTAATGAAGCTGACCTGGATGTAAAGCGTGAGAGTTGGGTTTGAGAATTGACATAGACTCCACTTCAATTCATTTAAATTATTTAGATGGTTATAGCTTTGCGTTGAAGGTTTGAAATTTAGTTTGAGATGTAATTATTTTTTTTGTCTTCATTTATTTTCCGGTTAAGGTTGAAGTTTTTTTGTATTTAGCCTTAGCACTCACTAGGTTGGTGAGTGTGGCGGTAACACCCCATTAGGTTTGATTTCCGCTGCTAAGTAGTTGATAGGTTTAAAAATTGGTTTTAATTTCTACTTCAATCTTAATAATATACCGGCTAGTTTTGGGGGTGTTACAGAACTTCTCTACATGAATGTGTGAGGACCTGCTGCTGTTACTGGTTTAGATGGATCAAGATACTACTTATCCATGCTTGATGATTATACTAAGTTTTTGTGGATTTTTCCTATTTCAGTCAAGTTCGTTGTTCCATTTATATTTGCTACATTTCACACTCTCATACAAAACCAGTTTCAGGTCGGTCAAAGCAGTACAAATAAATAATGGGACTAAATTCAAACCCTTGAGAGGTTTATTTCAACAGTTTGACATTGTACATCGCCTTACTTGCCCCTATTCACATGAGTAGGATGGTGCAATAGAAAACTGTCACCGACAGATTGTTGACAAATTATTGTCTATGTTGAGTTATGTTTCTATGCCTCTTTGTTTTCGGGATAAAGCTTTTTGCACAGTTGTTTATCTCATAAATAGAACACCCTCTTCTCTCTTCTATACTTCATAACAAATCTCCATGCGAGCTTCTATTTTCTACATCATCAGATTATACTTTTTTAGAGTGTTTAGCCGTGCTATATGGCCAAACCTCTGGCCCTATAATAGGTACACATTTTCTTTTCGGGCTCAATATATTGTGTGTTTTGATTGGTTATTCTTCTGATCACAAGGGATATTTATGTTTTGATCCTAAAACTAATCAAACCTACACATCTCGGGATGTTATTTATGATAAGACATTCTTCCCTTTCTCTCAACCAAACACTTATCTCTTTACTCCACCAGAAAATGAACCACCTATCTTTACTCATGACTCATTTCCTTTACTTACCAATCAACAAGCTCCTTTATCCTCTATTCAATCAGCCTCTACCCCTTCCTCTCCTGATCTGTATCCTTCCTATAATTCTTCTACCGCTCCTCATATTTTGAACCAATCTGACATTGATACACCTGCTCCTGCACAAAATTCCTTTCCACTAGACACTATTACTTCTTCATCTTCTAGCCCTACAACACCACCTTCTAGCTCCACAAACACAACCTCTCATCCTCACATTAACCCTCCACCTCAACCTCATCATAATCCTTCCTTCCATCATCTCATGCTTACCCGTGCTAAAGTTAATATTTCCAAACCATTGATCAGCACTGATGGCACCATCAATTGGCCACCTTGCAACACTACTACCCTAGACTTAAGCGGTGAACCTATTCCATCATAACCCAATTTCAAAGAAGCTATGAAGAACCCCTGTTGGCATGCAGCTATGACTACTGGACTTGATGTGCTACACACTACCAATGTATCACCCCAACCGCTAATCTCGTCGTTACCTCTTAAACTGTCACATTTTACCATTAATCTCGCAACGGAACTCTAATTACAATAGAGGGTGATACAATGTCGTTAGCCGCCCACGTGGCTAACCAGGCCTAACTCAAATACAGTAACGGTCTGATGGACCGGAACAACCAAGTACTCAACACAAGTACAATACTTATCCCTTCCTAGCGAGTCACGTAATACAACTCTCAGTTCAGTTCTTTACTATACCGAGTCTACAACATACGGATGCCGATAACACTTTCGGTCTTACACCTCATTCAAATACATGAGTAAATTAAAATCTAACTACCCATACTAACCACCGTCCCCGTCCTACTCTCGATCAGTATCATCTTCGGTGTACCTGAAAAATAAAAACGATGCCCCTAGGGGCTCAGCATATTGCTGGCATGAAATTCGCATACCCCGCGTGCTAACCGGGGTACGCCGACTACTTTGTCGAGAGCATGGGATTCGTTTTTTATTCAATCAACATGCAACATAGCAATACATGATATATGTACACTACACAAAGATTCAACATTCAATCATGGTATACAATCCCTAACCAACATAACAAGGTTGTTAGTTGTATTAACTTACTCTTAGGCCTTGAGGGTTCTACCTCACTATGCCTTAATTACTTTGTTCATTGTCTTCCCATTCCCTTAGGATACTTACTTGTTCTCTTAGTTTTTTGAGATACTACAAGTCTCATTCTTACTTTTTCAATCTTGTTCTCTTAAGTACTTCTTTAGCCAGAGTCATACTCATGACTCACCACCGGGCTTTCGAACCTGTAACACCCCTAATCCCAAACCTGTAATAACGTCGCAAGTCGTAGCATAATAAATAACAATTCGCAGCGGAAAATAAAACTATCTACCTTGGTGTTACACGCCGTTACTCACCCTTGTGAGTAACAAGGCATCCTTACTCTTTCCAACAATACAACTCTTCACGCTGTGATGAACAGATACTGAGCACTCTAATTATTACAAACCAAATCCAACTAAATGAACAACTAACTGAATACAACAAACTCCTTAATACAAAACGTGATAAAACTCAAAGTGTTTATTGAAACACATCAACTACCCCCGTGTCCCACGCTCCGGCTTGAGTCTTCTTCAATAACCTGGAATTTTTGGCCCATTGAAGGGCTCAGCAATCGAAATGCTGGTATGCTAAATGTAGTCTTAAATCATTTGGATTCCTTAAGTCGTTTTAGCCATCTTGATATTAGGTTCTTTACATGAAATACCGGTTTACAATAATAACAGCAATAACTGTAAACATTTAACAATCACATAACAATTCACCTGTAAACATCAGTGTACACTAGTACATAACACCAATAACCACACAACAATAATCCATAGCAATAACCAACAATCTCACATTAATAATCCATAACAATAACCAATGATCACACATTAATAATCCATAACAATAACCAATAATCACACATTAATAATCCATAACAATCACCAAACAAGATACGCGTATTAAACTATACTTGTTAGTTAACCACCTGGCCCTTATCCTTTAAACCAATCACTTAACCTTTTCCAATTAAATTTCATCTCAGGCGTCATGTCAAGACAACCCTTAATAACTTATTAATGGACGGTAGTCCCCTGGGTTCCAATGGAACTGTTACCAGCTGACCCTATGGCCCTGGTTAATTGACCGATCCGGTCGAACCTGTGCACCAACGACAGTGCCCTCCGCCATCCCCGAATGTGGCTGATGGATTCCCTTGAGTGACTCCCCATTGAAGTCTCTCGTAGTGATCACAATGCGCAACCAGAAAGTCGAAACAGTCTGGATTCCTCTCTTTATAAGTTAGCCCTTTTGTCAGTGACATATTAACCAATCCTTGAGTTAAGACTATAACAGTTGACCATCAGTTAGGTTTAATAATATCTAAAGGTCAGTTAGTCTTGTTCCAGTTTAGGTTTATAATCTTCCAGTCATAAGACGTTCGCGTATAAATAAAACGCAACAGTGTTGAGCAATATAGTATACAACATCATATACATAAAATCACAGATATCGCTCTTAAACAGTTAAACACACAACGTCTGGACCTCAGGAAAATCCGTAGGACATTCAGACCACACAATTAACATACCGTTCACCAAGTAACTGCTAGCTTGACAAATTCCTGTTCAGTAGTTCCTTCCCGTACGCTGTTATATAAACATGCAATACCGGGTAATATTAATATAACTATTCATTAAATATTACAGTACTGTCACTGTAGAGTTTATTTACGTAGTATACTAACTCCGTATGTTCTTTATTTCCCTCTGTTATTTAACAGTGGTTCTAGGTAGTTCATGTAACGCCCCTATTCAACATAATTGCAGCAGAAATAAAATACTAAAGGCGTTAACAAACCATCGGGTTCCAAACACCCTGTACCAACCTCACCAATTACAACCATTACAATTATCTAAGTTACGGTCTGAACTCAAGAAAACAACGTAAACAAAACTGAACATAAAACAAAATAACTCTCCACAGTTCCTAATTCCCATCCCAATCACTCATGCTCTTCGTGGCCACATGTATAAACAATTTTCGTACCTGCAAGATGAAACCAAGCAGCCCACCCCGAGAGGGGTGAGTCAGTTCCCTGGAATGGAACTGGTACAATTCTCTAAAACAATAAATTAAAACATAGTTCTTCAAATAAGACAGTAACATGAAAACAAACTCATAAAAGTAAAACAGAGAAAAGACACTTCAAACAATCAAGTTATAGAGAAAAGAGAACAAGGTAAGGATAGAGACAAAGAACTTAAAAACCAAGTCTACCACTTAAGAAGTCACACCACATAGTTAGTGAGCATCCATTATTGATGTTAGAACCAATTATGGTTAAGAAGAGGAAGACTCAGGTAGTCACAAAGGCCTAGGAATGATATGAATACCCATAACCCGTGGTAGACAGTTTATGTCCCCACCGTTTCAAAAAGCTGATTCCCATAGACAACACATGCTCAAGAGTGGAATAAACCAATTGGGAGAGATGGCTCCCACAGCCAAGTACGTCCTTTTAGGACAGGGGATATACAACCCCTCACTGTTTACTACGTCCCTTTTGGGACAGGGGATATACAGCCCCTCACTGTTACCATTGAAGACGCGCGCACGTCGAAACAACAAGACCCAGCTCATGGATGAAACGATATCCAGAGTCAAAAGAAGAATTACCAAGATTGACCTTCTCCACATTCCCAATAGATCACTAACTACCCAGAGCAATACCAAAACACTCAGTCCTACAGAGTGCAGAAGCGTAAACCCTAAGTAGTTAATGTCTAATGGAACAACCAAATAGAAGGAACCAATACCCATGTAAGTTTCACATTCAAGGCTCAGTTAGTCACACAAGCTGAGTTAGTCACACAACCATTTCCTTTTAGAAATCCACTTTAGCTCAGTTAGTGTTTGTCACAAACATCCCTTAAGTCTTGTTAGCAAAGCATAAGAGTACGAGAAATCGTACCTAGGTAACGCTGTAGCAGTTCTAGTCGACTTGTGCAAATAATCAACAATACTCTGAGGAATATTAAAGGTAGTCTAACATCAATAACTTGTAGCCTAAGTTAAACTTAAATAAATTCCTCACTCTTATTTCTAAGTCTCAATTGTCTTTTAAGCCCTCACTTAAATGTTATGTATAACCTTTGACTTATATTAGAATGTTGTATAACCCAAGGTTGTAAGGCTAGGGAATGTATGTTATTAACACTTGTTAATTGTTACACTCTTATCCACTTTACTCATACTTAACCCTAATTCTCAATTCAAGACTCCCGAGACCTTATGTCATAAATGCATTTTATGTTATTCAATAAACCTTAGAATTTCAATAACAATTCCTAAGCTCAATACTTTCATTCTTAATTTAGAGTAAACATCGTATCAGGACCTATGATAGGTTTATCTTAGAATGTTATACTATTATTTACCATGCAATGATTATGTATTTTCTCAATATTATTAAATAATCCATTATGATTAAGTTTTTCCCTTACCTTAATTAAGATCTACATCTTGCATATAGAAATCATAGTGTTGTATATACATTTTACTATAACTTAATTGAGCCACTAAACTCAATTATCATATCCTTAGTTCAGAGTGACTTTTTATTATAACCATCTAATAATCTTGTCATAAGATGTTGAATTACTTCTCATATTGAAATAACTATATCATAATTAACTTAGACTTATCGAACTCTTACATTTAGTATTCACAAGATATATATATATATTATTTGCTTTATTATTACCTATATAATAAGGTGTTTTAAGATAACTTTTTATGTATCCTTACTTTCATTTAATTTCCTAAATGTTCTATTTGTACACACCTTCCCTCCCTAGACTTTGTATAATCATTTTACTAAATTCTAATAAACTTATGTCTTAAATACATTTTTCATATCTTTTACAAAACCTAAGGTTTCAAAGGAATAACTTATTAAATTAATCTCCTCTATTATGTTTTAGGATGAACATTATATCTTAACATAAGGTTAAAGTTACCTCAAAATTAATTCCTCATTCATAAGTGAAATTGACAATTATCTAATAAGATAATCTATTCTGAAAAGTTCTCGTATTTTATATTAAAAAAAACATATTAATATTTCTAGTGCCGTAAAGTAGATCAATATAATATCTTATGTAACTTAGTTCCATCCGATTAAGGTTCAAAAGTTTAAAATATCTAATTTCCATTTACAACTCTTTTATAAGTTCTACTACTAAATACATCACTTAATTATAATCTCCCATTTTGAATATTGGTAATAAATGTATTTTATATGGCTTATCTAATTTTTAAGAACTTAAGGATTATTATTTAGATTAACTCCCTAATCATAGTTTCATATCATAATCCTTTTAATGATTTACCCTAAAACATTAAGTTATTATTCAAAACTATAAATGTTATGAAATGATTAAATCCAGGCTTATTAATCCACTTCACAATTAGATGTAAAAGTGTTTCATTTATTTAATTATTAATTATATAATAAGATCTATTTGTGTAACATTTTATGTAATCTAATTACAAATTCTCCTAAGTCTTAACTTATCAATTACCTACCCAATTATAGATTTACATCCTTGTCATTGACAAATAATACTATATATGTATTTTAATATGGTTTATATAATCTTAGAAATTAAAAGGTAACTCCATCAGTTTAATTTCATAACCATAATTTAATACCACACCTTATAACATTCTTTTATTAGTATTATGTATAGGTTTAGTTTAACTTATTAATTCCTTCATATTCTATTCTCTATAAAGTATTTTATTTCTTTTATTTATTATTATTTTTTGTTATCTGTATACATTAGGATTTATTTAAAAATGTTCTTTATGTAGTTTTATTGTATTTAATTACCTCTATTAACTTTACACATATCCACATCTAATATATGGTTTATAAAATAAAGTATTTTCCTTATTTATTTAATATTTATATGCATATACATGTATTAGAATTTATTTAAGTCATCCTTTAGGTAGCTTATTGAATTTAAATTATCTTTATTAACCTCAACATTTATCTGCATTCCATGTATGCTTTATAAAATATTTCTTTGTACATTTTAGAATATTAGCCTCTATAGTATTTAGTTGATATAAGTGTTGATTTATTTAGCCCCTTGTTTTAACCCAAGTTACTATTTAATTCCCTTTTATATATGTGTAAATATATATATTTTTCCTTAGTTTTAATTAAGAATGTTGACTCCCATATTACATATTAATTAAATGTAGATTAGTTTAGTTCCTTGATTTAACATCAGTTTCTATTTTTATTTCTCTCATATAAGTATATATATATGTAAATAATTTTTACTTCACTTAAAATATAATTCCCAAGATACATACTGTTACTAAATGTTAGTTTAATCTTTTCATTATTTCCCAACCTAAAAGTTTAGTAATAAACTATACTTTAATTTTTGTTGCATTAAAAACCATATATTATAAGTTATTCTTATGAAAAATTCATAAACACAATTTTTAAACCCATTTACCATTGTCCAAAAATTCCCAAATTAAATATATAGTAGCTATAACATTTTAGACATATTATAAAAATTTTATTTCATAAAAATATCTTTTAAAATTATCCAAATAATTCCATAACACTCGTAACTTGAAAAAATCATAACGTACGTTTAAAAACTCAAAACCGTTATTAATTTACATCATAATAAACTACATTTTATAAGGAATCTATGGTTAAAATTTCAAGTCAAAATACATTCGGGAAGGTCATTAAATAAATTCGACAAGTTAGGGTTTAATTCTGGAATTTATAATAACCTAATACACTTTTAATTCCCACGATATAATCACGGCCGTCCGTTTCTTTAGATCACGATCGGACGGCCCCTGAGTTGCGAGTTCATCCCCAACCTCCAGTTAGATGCCGAGTACTAAATTGCCAATTTCTCCTAATCCACAGAACGAAACTTAGTGATTCTTGTTCGATTAGATTCGAAATCTTCTTGCGGTTCCAATGGTACCAAATTCACGATCTAACGTGCACGAATTCGCAAAAACGATTTTGGGTTCGAAGTTAGGGTTATTTCGGGTTACCGAATTCAATTCTAACAAATTCTCTCAATCTAACGCGTAATAGATGAAATTGGTACATGGGTTTGGTCGACAATGTAAAACCGATTAACAAAACTGGAGGAATTGGAAGAAAACTCACCGGAATTGAACAAATCGAAGGAATTCGATTTCGGTTTTCTGGAAAATGTTTGAACTTGACTGTTTCGAGGAGCTCACTTTGCGGATCTATAAGTTAAGTTCTAGATCGAATTAGAATACGTATGTGGGCTTAATCGAAAGAGGAGATTTAGATCTACAAATTGATAGCAAGAACTAAACCCAATTTGCAACACACAAGAAGCAATCTAAGCTGAAAGCCACGAGTTTATACCTTACGTTTTCTGGAAAAATCTATGATTTTATGTGATGACAAATCCGAAACTTTAGACACCTCTCTCTTCCAAACGGTTGGGAATTGGCTTTGGTCATCAACATAAAAGTTGTATAGGAATTAGAGATCTTCAAAACAAGCTAAATAACACTAATTTTGGCTGAGAAACGAAGAAGTTATGGCGAGACGAAGTTTACCTGAATTCGGTGAAAACTGGAAATCTGGGTTATGGCTTTGCAAGGACGCAACTTTGGATCAATTTTCCGGTGGATGTAGGAAGAGTTAGGTTATGTTTGAGCTATGGTTGTAAAGATGAGATTAAGGAGAAGAGAATGAAGAAGACGACACTCAAAAATTCGAAAGGATGAGTGAGATACGGCCGTCACAAGTTAGGGCAAAATACTGGTGAGAATGAGAATACTTAGCCGATTTTTATGCTAAGTACCGGCGACCCGTGTGGTCTTGACACGTGGCACTTTTCAAAATTTTGGCTCTAAACTTCATTCTATCATAACTTTGGCTAGAATTATCCGTTTTTGACGTTCTTCTTACCGATCTTCATGGTTTTCCATAATCTATTTATTGGTATAGGTTTCATGGGCTGGTTTGACCATTATCAAAAAGTCAACCCTTGCAAGGCTTAAGAAGCTTTAGGGTTTCTAGAATTTTACATTGGCTTTTATGCTTCAAATCAATGCTCCAAATATTTCTAAAATCTTTATAATATAATTGGAGTGTCTAGGAATTTTTCCAAGATTTATTGACTTATAAATCTTGTTATTAAATTCATAACACCATATAATAAATTAAATTACATTGTATTATTATTTAGGATTCAATCAAAGAAATCCCCTAAATAATTTTCAAATAATACCATATAATAATTTGATGTTTAATAATATTATTAAGGGTTTTAATAAAAAAAATCCCCTAAGGGTATTTCAGTTCATTAGTTCATTATTTTATGTAGTATCCACATGTGACAATGAATTCCCATATTATGATATTTCATCATCTCTTTAATTATATATCCATAATTATTTCCTCTTATTCCATATACCAATATAATTTGGTTATCTTTATTACCTCCACAATTATTTCATAAACTCTATAATATATTCTTTTGGTTATTTTTATCATAACCACAATTATTTTATAATCCCTATATTATACTCCATAATGTATCATAATACATAGTTTTAATTCCTTTCTTTATTAAATTACAAAACCAACCTTATTAATTTCTGTAATTATAAGTTGGACATAATAACCTTTATAAATTACCAAATAACCTTATAAATTCGGTATTTATTTTTGGACACATTAACTTTTGTAATTTACCAAATAACCACATATATCTTTTTGGTAATTACAATTCAAATACTCCAACTTTTATAAATTACTAAATAACCATATAACTTTTATAATTTGCTAATTTCCACATTAACTTTCGGAAATTGCAAAACAATTGTATTAATCTTTATAAATTACCAAATGACCACATAACTTTTATAAGTTGTTAATTTACCACTTAAGTTTCGGTATTTACCAATATATATACCAATTCTAATAAATTACAATTAAATCCCTTAAACTTTCGGTTTTAATATATACCTTTCCTTTATTCACTTTTTAACCCCAAAACTTTATATGAGTTACATATTAACTTATAAATTATAGTTTTATTATTTACTTTTCCTTAAATACCGAAAAGGTCCTTATACTTTTACAAATTGCACTTTCGCCCCTTGTTAAATTCGGTTTCATAAATATATTTTCTTAAATTACATATTCACCCCATAACTTTTATAAACTTAATATTTTATGTCCTAAATCATTTTAACCCAAAGTTTTTGGTCAACACTTTGACCAATACTTAATTTCATAACTAATACTTTAATATACCCATAAAATCATAAGTAATTCGGTTTCACCTCTTATCTTTCCAATAATTACAAAATAGTCCCAAAACTTTATAAATTGATATTTTAACACTTAAACACTTATTTAAATTCACCAAAATTCATAATATTAATTCCTACCTTATATTATACCATAAATATACCAAATAACTCCTTAGACTCTCGGCTTTCATATTTTGTACACCAAACTTCTCAAAAATTATATTTTTGCCACACATAACTTATTTAACTAGCCATTTAAATACTTGTAGCTATTTTTAATGCTCCCAAAATTTATAACATAAGCTAATACACTTATATACTTTCAAAAATCATCAATTAACACATTTCATTCCCGTCCATAATAATACCATACTATATAGTTTTTAAAACTTGATCTAAACCTTATAATATATACTTATAAATGTATATAAGCCATATAACACTTCTAAAAATTATGCTAATGACATAGAATGATTATAAACTAAAAATAGAACAATTATTCCTTAGATAATCCAGCTTGTACTTATATGCATCATATTTAATTTTTGTGACACAAATTTTATACCTTAAGGTAATAATCTTACCTTATATGTTATAATTTATTTTCTTGACAATAAACTCCAAAGTATTTTCGGCCTTAATTTATTTAGAGGTTATGTATAATTTTTATACCAAAGTTTGAAGCTTAAATCAAGCTTAAACTTAATAAACCTTAATTATATATACTTACTCCTTAAATCAAGACAATTCTTGTACTTGATTTCTCCTTGAATTCCAAGCTCTCCAAATGCTATTTTGATGAAGAGAATTCGGCCTCCTTGTATATTTTTAGGAGATCCATTTGTTAGACTTCTAACAAGGATTTATAAATAATATTTGGAGTAGTTTTGCAAGAGTTTACCTTAGGAATTTTTCAAGGAAATTTCGGTAAACCTTGAGATGATTGTAGATCTAGATTTCCTTCATGAAATAATGAAGAGAACCTTGGTTTAGAAGCTTGAATTTTCGGAAGTGACATTAAGCATTTTGTTAGGATTTTCAACATGGAAAAATACCTTAACTTGACCTTGTTGTTCCTTGTGTTGTTGTTGAATCTAGGAACCTCCTTGGAACACTTAAGCTTGGTGATTTTAGCAAGGTTTCTAGGATGATTTCTTGCTTCAAGACTTAAAAGTTTTAACTAGGAAATTACATTAAATGGTGTTAGAACTTGATACACCATTAATGGAGCTTTGAAGCTCTAAGGAGTAA
Organism: Limonium bicolor; assembly: GCA_023374045.1. Classification (NCBI taxonomy): domain Eukaryota; kingdom Viridiplantae; phylum Streptophyta; class Magnoliopsida; order Caryophyllales; family Plumbaginaceae; genus Limonium; species Limonium bicolor. The sequence continues at coordinate 251,329,212 of CM041776.1, read as the reverse complement.
ACTAGCAAATGAAGAAAGAAAAGAGAGGAAATGAGACTTACACAATCGGCTAAGTGAAAGGCAAGGAAGAATGAAGGCTCACGTATGGCCTTAAGGGAAAGAATGAGAGGGAAATGATAGACTTACACAATTTATCCCTTTTTAAGATTATTAACTCGTGGCTCCTCAAAAACTTCAAGGCAATTGCGTAGAACGCATTTTTGTGACACCCGAAGGTGCGTTTTTGTGCTTTAAGGATTTTCTGAAAAATAATTAGTCGCTATGAGTTCCAAGTGTTTATTGACATTGTTTATAGTCAATAATAATATGTTAAGGTGTTACATTGAGTTATATGGGGTTATATCAACTCAAGACACAATTTCCGGGCTGCCGGGACACTCCCGAGTAAAATAGGAGCGTTAAGAAATTCCCCCGATTTCTTTGTTTATTTTTGAAGAAGTAGCTCGAGGTTTATCTTTAGAATGATGAATAATGATTTTAGGAACTCTAAGAATAATTTATATAGGAGTTTGTGCCACCTCGGCTGTAACACCCCTACTAATTCGGCTCCTAATAATCCTATAAATGTCGTGCACAATAATATCTCGCAGCGGTAAAATAATAAACTATCGCCCTAATGGTGTCACTGTTATCACTCGCCCATACGGGTGATAACGATTTACCTGATAATCAACTTGCGAAACGTATTCCCGCAGTGACCACAAGAGATAGATAGTAGATCTTAAACAGCTTAAAACAAGTCTAACATCAGCAATTATTACAGACCGTGAGCATCTAAATCAAATACACCTCGGTTAAACAACCCGAGTCCAAAACCACTTGAGTATCACACCGTACCAAGTCTAAACCAACTGTACTATCACAATAGTCGCCTCGCTGCGACCCACCAGCTAATCACCTGAAATAAAGATGGTTTGTGGTATGGAATCAGCCCCTGCTGAGTATGTCATCACATGCCCCGTCATGCCCCCAAAGACCCCTCAATTATTTGGTCGAGAGCATGAGGTTCATTACATGCAATACCGTTTTAATATTGAAACTGTAAACAATTAACAGTAGCATCCATACAATAACACAACCATCATCATATATAACATAACCACAGGTATAACCAATGAACAACCAAGCGAAACAACGAGGATGATAAACAAGTATTAATTCTCGTCCATGGTATAGAAACCAATATCATTCGCCACTGTATAATTCTCAACTGTATTATTTGTTCAGTTATACCTAGTGACAATGTCTCATTAAAACGACATGTCTCTAGTACCCATATATTATGGCGGGTCACCCACGGCAGTAGCCACTCCAACGGTAGAGTCTCCGACCAACGAGCCATTCTAGCTCACGGGAAATTTTCTTGATACTTGCGGACCCGTACGCGGACATCCTGGTATCGTTTTTGTGATCACAGCGTGCACCAAGAGCCACATCCTATTGGCTTTACTTTCCATCTTTAATTAATTATTTATTCCATCGCATCGCATTACCAAATTTTACTAACACAGCAGACTAAGGTCATTAGTCCAATCCGGAGTCTGTAAACTCGGGATCCAGTGTTAGATACGAGAGCGGCGTATAGAAAGGCCAATGCTCCGTATAAAAGTCTCGGATAATATGTATATCTTATTATCCTAGTGCTACAACGTTTTTCTGACGATCCTTATATTTCATATAAGATAGCACCATAGCCGCTAGTTCGTTTTATATATATTGGTTCATATATACGAACCGGTACTGTTAACTCAACGACAGTAATAATAAGCAGCTATAAATATACAGTTCATGCATATTTAATTAAACATTCAGACAAACAATCTTATCACAGATCACACAGAAGTCTAAACTGAGGAAGCCCTCAGAGACAATCAGAGACCCATAACAACATACCGTTCACCCTGATGTATTACGGTGGAGTATGAATCAGCAAGATCCTATGCTCCTTGTGTAGTCTCTAACAATCTAAACAATACGTAATGCTACTGATTAGCATACCGTATAACAACACAATCCTACGGTACCCCGTACCGTCACTAATAACTCCCGGTTAACCCCCCGTTATTAACTGTCAATGTTTGTCGGGCTTTCGGTTTAACTCGAGATTGGAAAGGTGTTACACTACATGCGTAGTCTTATCTTGTATATTAATAGACTCATTTGTTGGACTTTGTTATCGCATGTAACTAATGTATATTTGTAGATTGTATAGTTTGTTTCTTTATTGCATGTATGATTCTTTGTCATGCACTATACATCTTACCATAGTACTTATTTTTCTAAGGTTTGTCTCTTTCTTTCTTTTTTAATGTGGTATAATTCATTTGTAAATTATACTTTTAATATTTAAAATCTCCATTATCCCATGAATACTCTTAACATTAGAACTTCTATATCTAATGTTTATAATTCTTTTCTCCTCATCTATTATCATTTTAATTATGATAATTTATAATTATTGAACCACATCACATTTTCTACACCATTACATATATTTATTTATATATGTGTATTATGGAACTATTTATTATATGGTAAATCTTATAATCTATATTCATTCTTTTTAATGAATACCTCTTATATTATAAAGGTTATAATTCTTATAACATTAAAACCATATTATAAATTCCATTTAAAAATGTTAATATTTTCGAACAGCACCTATGTTCTTAAATATTTACAAAACCCACCACTTAATTAATATAATGTCACATTATAGTTATATAACATATCTTATGACATTTAAATCATTAAAACAATTATAACCTATAGTTATATTTTGTTTATAAAATACCAAATAGCCCCTTATATTTTCGGCTATTATTATAACCACTAAACTTCTATAAAATCACAATTCAATCCCAATTTATAATACATAGTTTCCTAATTCCATTAAAACTATATATTATACATATATCTTTATAAAACCTTATATATGATTCCAAAAATTACCAAACTATACCAAAAGGTTATAAATATTATTCCTAACCTTATACTTCTTTTAATTCTCGGTTTCTATACATTTGTTACCTATTTGTAACAATGTTATAAAATACCATATATTATACTTATATAATTCATATGAACTCCAAATTTAACCAAATAAACTTCTAAAAATTTCTAATAACTTAAGGACTTTACTAAATTCCATTTAGTACCCTTAATTCTCGGTAATTACATTACTACCCTAAATCTTATAAATCTTTTACAATTTAATAAGTATCTTATTATAAGGTAGTATTTTAATTTCTTAAATTTTCCAAACTTGGTCAAAGTCTCCTATATAGTCAACTTTGACTCCTAATACCAAATGGGAACCAATTTTTTCGTAATCGCTAATAGTAACCTATACTTTTCTATTTTTACAATTTTGACCCAAAACTTTATAAAATGTTATAATTTTTATTAAATTCATTTAAAAACCCTAAATTGTTCTAAATTAAGCCCACGGCTTTCTAAATTCCTAGTAATTACGAATTGCCCCCAATTTTAATTATAAGCATAAATAAAACTAAATAAGCTTATAAACTTAAATTAAAATGGCCTAATGACATGGCCTTATTACAACCTTGAACTTGCAAATAAATTACACAATAAATGTCTCAAAATATAGCATATGTATTCGGCCTCACTTAGATTTAATTATTTTTCCACATAATGTCATAATTTGACCATTATGTTAATTAAATCTCTTAAATGACTAGTTTAATTTATCTTAGCCATTTTTTTCCATTTTTAGGTCAATATGACCTATATATGAAGTTTCACTCTCGGCCATATATATATATATATACTTGGAAATTACAAAAATCATAAGTTTAAGGTGTTTATACCTTGATTTATCCTTGTATGCTCTCGGCCACTTGTAGGAAAAATCACCACATGATTTAGACATGTTTAATACACAAAAACAATATATGGTTACACTCCAAGCTTGAGCTTAACCATAAGGAATAATTAATGTAAGATTTAAGGCAAAAATCACCTTAAAAATGCAAGGGAAGTTATAAGTGGTTTCGACCTGAACCAAACACACCACAAGGTGTTAGATCCACCATATTGACATAGGAAATAGTTAGATCTCGAAATGCTACCTTGTTATTAGGTTTTACCTTGGAAAAATGCCTTAAAAGAGAGTATTTCTCTTGGATCTTGGTCACCCTTGCTCCAAATGGCTAGCCAACTGAATGAGTATGTAAATATGAAGATTATGAGTGTATAAACTCATAAAATTGAAGGAAGAAAACCGCATGGAAGATTGAGAAGCTTAAGGTATGTTTTTACCTTAAAATGTAGATTTGAACAACCTTGGTCCCTCTACTGGTCTCAACCGAGTTTAGCTCTTGTTCTAACCTTAGAACACTAAGAATAAGCCATAGGAATTGATGAGCCACGAAATATAGGTGTTGGTAGTGAAGAGATGAAGAAAAAGGGCTAAAAATGACATTAAAACACTTACCTTAAGTGCTTAGGAGCTAGGTTTGCCTTCCATGCTCAAGAACAGACCTTTAGAGCTTCAAATGAAGGGAGGAGATTGGCTGGACAGAAGGAAATCGGACAAGGAAGGAAGGAATGATTGAAAGGATTTGAAATAATGTAAAAAGTAAGCTTATTTTCAAAAAGCAAATGGTATTAGGTAGAATTGGCAATCAAAGACTTGTGAGCTGTCTTCCCACCCTTGCCAGCCGATTTCCATGGTCCAAGTGGGTCAATTAATTGACCATTGACCATACTTGGTCAATATTGACTCATGCGGGCCCCACTTTAGGGTTTTATTAATATTTTAATATTAAATTTGTAAAATTCGTAAATTTCTGGAATTAAATTCCTAATATGATATAATATGATTAAATATCATATTTAAGGATAATTATAATTTTTAATCCCATTAAAAATCAATTTAAAAGGCAATCTCACAAAAACGTGCTTTAAGGTGTTTTAGTGCACGTTTTGTGTCACAGGGTGTTCCTGAGCTTAGTTCTCCTTGATAACGGTTTTGTTGTGTTCCTTACTTCATTATAATACTTAGGAATCCACTTTGGATCCTATTTGAGGTCACACAATCTTTATGGTGTCTTAAAGCACATTTTTGGCTTTACCGATCTTAAGGCGTGTTGTTGCCTTGAGTTTTAGACTGTTCCCCAATAATATTTAGATGTTTAATAATCATCTTAGATCATTAATAGATCATTTAATTATATTTTAAAGGTTAGGGGTATTTCAGTCTACCCCCTTAAAAAGGCTTCGTCCCGAAGTCCTTAATCCTCTACAGTTCACCTAAGGAATCAAGTTCCACTAAGTAACCAAACAGTCCATTGCTAGGGAGTAACTCCCACTAGGTTCATACCTAGTCTATACAAGCAACATATATCAAATAATCAAAACTCATGGTATAACTCATTCATATCACAGCACTAAACAAGGTGCACATCCAACTCATCAATCAAAAGTACTCAGCGGTACTATATACATTCAACCAGGTGCCCAAGGCACATACATACATAAAGTGTATCAACATCCAATCATCCAACGACATGTATGACGTAGCATACCAACAAAACACAGCACAAAAACAAGACCTAATGCACAACATGTGCGCAAGCCAAGTGGTGTCTACCCCCCTTAAAAAGGGTTTGACCACGAACCCGTACAAGTATCACAGCTACTACTCGAAGAGTGCTGGGTACTTCGCTCTCATGGAGTCCTCTAACTCCCATGTAGCCTCCTCCACCTCATGGTTCGACCAGAGAACCTTGACCATGCTGACGGTCTTGTTCCTAGTCTGTCTCGTCTTCGTATCGAGAATGCGGAGTGGTACTTCCTCATATCGTAGAGCAGGGTCCAACTCTAAAGTCTCTGGCTGCAAAACGTGCGATGGATGGGGCACATACCTCTTCAACTGTGAAACGTGAAAGACGTCGTGCACCCTCCCGAGCTCTGCTGGTAAATCCAGTCTGTAGGCTAATGGGCCCACTCGCTCCCTAATCGCATAAGGTCCAACATACTTTGGGCTCAACTTGCCCTTCTGCCCAAACCGGAATATTCCCTTCATGGGTGACACTCTAAGGAATACCATGTCATCGGTAGTGAACTCAATGTCCCTCCTCTGGTGTCTGCATGATTTCTGCCGGTCCTGAGCTGCCCTCATGTTCCTAATCTGTAGGACATCCTCCTTAATCTGCTCTAGGTACTCTGGTCCTAGAAGCGTAGTCTCGCTGGCCTCATCCCAGCATAAAGGAGTCCTACACGGTCTACCATAAAGTGCCTGAAATGGTGGCATCTGTATCGAGGAGTGGTAGCTGTTGTTGTAGGCGAACTCTATCAAGTGTAGCTCTAACCAGCTCCCCTGAAAATCTAAGGCACATGCTCTCAGCATGTCCTCCAGTGTCTGGATGGTCCTCTCACTCTGACCGTCGGTCTGTGGATGGAACGCCGTACTAAGCTTCAACTTTGTACCCAAGGCTTCCTGAACCTGTCCCCAGAATCTGGACAAAAATCGAGGGTCCCTATCAGAAACAATAGTCTTTGGCACACCATGGTGCCGGATCACCTCCTTCTGGAACAAGTCCGCTAACTTCGGGACGTTCCAGGTATCCTTCAGCAACAAACTTTGCCACCTTCGTCAGACGGTCCACAATGACCCAAATCGTGTTCAGTCCTCCCTTAGTCGGTGGGAGACCGACAACGAAATCCATCGAAATGTCCTCGAACTTCCAACAAGGAATAGGCATAGACTGCACTAAACCTCCGGGTCTCCTATGCTCATACTTAACCTTCTGACAGGTCAAGCATCTAGCTACATAATCAGCTACATCCTTCTTCATCCCGCTCCACCAGAAATGAACCTTCAAATCCTTATACATCTTCGACGAACCAGGGTGGACGGATAAGGACGAGCAATGAGCCTCCTGGAGTATCTTCTCCTTCAGATCAGGAGACGACTCCGGAATACAAACGGCCATTCAGTCGAATCATGCCATCATCGCACAGTTCGAAATCATATTTCAGCCTCTCAAAACAACCATCTATCATTTTCTGCCTGATACTCTGCATATAGTGATCACTCTCCTGTGCAGCTCGTATCTCATCAATCATACTGCTGTTTGCTAATAAAGTGAACAATGAATGAGCTCTGCGGCTCAGGGCATCAGCTACCACATTCGCCTTGCCCTCTTTGTACCTCAGGTCTATATCGTAGTCCTTCAAGAACTCGACCCATCTTCTCTGTCGCATGTTCAGCTCCTTCTGAGAGAGATGCTGTAGACTCTTGTGATCAGAGTAGATAGTGACTGTCACACCATACAAATAATGTCGCCAGATCTTCAAAGCGAAGACTACTGCGCCTAACTCAAGGTCATGTGTGGGGTAATTCACCTCATGCTTCTTCAGCTGTCGGGATGCGTAAGCAACTACCTTCCCGTGCTGCATAAGCACACAGCCTAGACCGGTTCCAGAGGCATCACATATACCTCGAACCCATCAGTGCCCTCAGGGATAGTAAGAACGGGCGCTGATGTCAGGAGATCCTTCAGCGTCTGAAAGGACTGCTCACACTCTGCAGACCATAAGAACTGGGATTCCTTCTTCATTAGATTAGTCATTGGTTTGGCTTCCTTGGAGAAGTCCTTCACGAATCTTCGATAATACCCTGCCAAACCCAGAAAGCTACGGACGTCTGTGACTGTCTTCGGCCTTGGCCAACTCTTCACTGCCTCAATCTTAGCAGGATCTACAGATATGCCGCTAGCTGATATAATGTGTCCTAGAAATGACACGCTGTCCAACCAAACTCACACTTAGAGAGTTTGGCATACAGCTGGTTCACTCTCATAATATTCAACACCTGTCTCAAATGGAACTCATGATCTTCCTTGGTTTTGAATAGATCAGAATATCGTCGATGAAGACTACAACTGAACTATCAAGATGCTCTCTAAAAAGTCGGTTCATCAAGTCCATGAATATGGCTGGCGCATTCGTCAGTCCGAATGGCATAACGGTGAACTCGTAGTGTCCATACCGTGTCCTGAAAGCTGTCTTCTCAATATCACCCTCTGCAATCCTAATCTGATGGTAGCCAGATCTGAGATCTATCTTCGAGAACACACTGGCCCTCTCAGCTGATCAAATAAATCATCTATCCGTGGTAATGGGTACTTGTTCTTGACTGTAACCGCATTAAGCTCGCGGTAGTCGATGCAGAGTCGCATACTGCCGTCCTTTTTCTTGACGAACAGCACTGGAGCACCCCAAGGAGAAACACTAGGTCGAATGAATCCCTTGTCGAGGAGGTCCTCCAGCTGTAGCTTCAGCTCCCTCATCTCAGCCGGTGCCATACGGTAGGGTGCCTTAGCAATGGGGCCCGTACCTGGCAACAAGTCGACGGCGAACTCAACCTCGCGCACAGGCGGCATGCCTGGCAGCTCATCAGGAAATAAGTCGGGAAAATCTACCACGACTGGAATGTCTACGTCCGTCACGTCGCTCTGTCTCGTGTCCTGTACATAACAGAGGAAGGCTTGTCGGCCCTTCCTAACATCCTTCATCAGGGACAATGCTGACACGATCTTGACAGTCGGCTCTCTCCTCACACTGCGGTATGACACTGTCTTGCCGCTCGGCCCCTTCAGTAGTAGTCGATGCTCTGCACAATGAAGGCGGCCCCTATGCTTCTGTAGCCAATCCATGCCCACTATGATGTCAAAACCCAAGTTCTTGAACTCAATCAGATCAATGGGGAAGGTCTCAGTCATAATGCTGATCTCTAACCCTGTATACTGTCTGGTGCAACCTACTTTCTCCTTCGAAGGAAGGGTGACTGAAAAGTCTGAAAGCTGTTCGGGGGTGGCCCCCAGCTTCTTAGCAAACCGAGGAAATAAAAGAATGCGAAGCCCCTGAGTCGAACAATACGGAAGCACTAACACCATCAATAGGAAAGGTACCTGAGATACCTCTCGTATTAGCATCGAGTCCCAATAAATCACTAATTTACTGTTGTTTGTAATTGTCATACCTGTGATGACATTACCAGACTCCTTGGCTTGCGCCATGTCTAGGATGCAGATGGTACCCTCCTTTCCATTTCTATAGCCTGAAGTTATGAATTATCGGTATCAACAAAACTGAACAAACACTTGAAGTAGGAAACTCTTATTTCATTCATCCAACTGTATTTACAAGGTTACACACTTAGCTACTATTACATCAATACTGTCTAAAGTCAAATTTAAACGGCCAGGTCGGATGTGGGTATCATTCACTAGAGCTGGTGGTGCGGTATTGAGCTTAATGCTCTTAATACCATGATATACAAGCCTCGACTCTCCACCAAATACAACACATCCCAGACTTGAGGATGATCTTGCTTGCTAGATCCATCCTCTTCTGGTCTCCATAAATGAACTCAGCATCATCGCCGATGGAAAAAGACAACTGGTATTCCTCTGGTGATGGACTCGGTCGTCTCATCACGGTCCTGGTGCATCCAAGCTTCCTCCCTGTTCATAGTAGTTGATGATGCAAACGTCAGGTGTCATGTCGGGTAATGGATAAGTCTCACAGTCTTGAGCAATATCCATTGCGTTTCTCACCAAGGTAAGGAAACTCTCAGGTATCCTAGGTATAGATACGTCACCTACCATCCTCACCTCTCGATAAACCCTAGCTTGTGGATCCCAATCTTTCCTAAGCACATCATGTGCAGTTTCATTCTAGAACCACTAGTAAATACAGGGGTATAAAAACCTCCTATGCCCTTACCCAAAGCTCTACACTCATTCACTATGGTGATTTGCTCATCTAGGGTTAGGAACTCTCTGAGAAGTATCATGCCCGGTCTGACTACATGACACAACTCACTAGGGTACTCCCGTCTTTCTTCCACGGGTCTAGGTGATCTCTGTCTTGTAAGTGTGGGATAGCAGATATCGAAGTCTCCTAAGAGGTAAAAGGTTTCCTAGGTAAGTTGTTCATCTAAAGCGGTAACTTAAACACACATTCATGCTAAGGTAAAGCGTTTAACACTTAGTCATGCTTTCATACAATGGTTAAGGTTTCAAATGCTAACCTTCACCGCGCTGGGTACTAGTGCCAGCGCCTGAAGCTCCCGCTGCATTCAGCATACGGTTGCCCGGCGGGTTCCTCTGGCCCTGGTTCTGCTGCTGCGGCTGCTGCTGCTGCTGCCCTCTCTGGGCTTGGGGCGCCGGCCCCCTCTGGCCACCTCGAGCTCCACCTCCTCCAGTAGGTGCGCTCTGAGTCCCCTTCTGCGGGCGGTACGCTCGACTATCAGGATTATTAAAGCACTCGAACGACCTGTGGCACTTCTTTCCACAATGGTGGCAGTCCACCGCTTGCCCGGTGCAGTCGACACCCGGGTGGTCTTTACCACAGCGCTTGCAGTGAAAGTGGCGCTGGGGTGCAGAACCTATTATCATATCACACTCAGGTTAGTACAAGGATGGTAATGGGTAGTAGTACACAATTTATTCACAAGGTTAGATCGCTTACCCTTAGGGGGTACAGATCTAAGAGGCTGCACATCGTAGGTAGGCCCGGTCAGCAACGGGACCTTGTCTTTACCCTTTTGGCTGGCCTGCTCCTTCTTCTTCTCCCTCCAGGAGAACTTTTCTTCCTGTGATCGTCAAAGTGTCAGGATAGCAGGTATAAAAGCAGGCAGTAAGTAAGTAATTTAAATGGATTAAATAACTTAAGGTGGTTCTTACTTCCAGCCCTTACTGCCTCCGCCTCCAGCCTCAGTCTCTGCCTCTTTCTCTGGGGCCTTACGCTTCTGCCCCTGGCCGTCCTCCCGGCTGTTCACCATCATCTCAGTCCGAGAAGCAGCGTCATAACACTCCTGAACATCAATGAGTTCCCCGAACTTGTAAAATCAAACTGAGTTATAAGGTACAAACTGTCAATTAGTTTTACCTGAACCGTAGGGTACAAGGTAGCACCCATGGCGGCCTTAATAGCATATCTCAACCCGCCTCTAAACTTCTCTACTTTCACAGCATCAGAATAAACAACTCCTGGGACGAAGTCCAAGAGCCCAATAAACAAGGAGTAGTACTGATCTACTGTCATACTACCCTCCCTCTTTCCTCTGCTTCAGATGAGCAGGAATACTTCTCTCTCAACAATTCCACGAAACCAGTCCACCCAAAACCCTCTATAGCAAGATAATGTGCCTTCACGGACCTCCACCACGTGCTGGCAGCGTCCTTCAGGTGAAAGGCTGCTATATCGACTCGGTGCTCAGCAGGCACATGTATGGCATCGAAGGCCTTCTCGTGCTCAACAATGTATCTCTCAGGACAGTGGGGTCAGCAACTCCATCATAGGTAGGTACTCGCGTGTCAGCTACGCTCTTCAGCCAATTCGGCTCTCTAGGTGCGGGTACGGGTGGGACTACCGGTGGTGCAGGTGGTGCTCCTATATGGATACCTCCCAACTGGGCTAGCTGAGCGAAGACGGCAGCTACCGTCTCAGCCACGCCCACGGGTGGGGCCTCCGGAGGACCTCCTCCAGGCCCGCCGCCTCTTCCACCACCTCCTCTGCCTCTGCCAGCTGATCGCCTCCGGAAGACATCTGAAGAATTCAGAACCAAAGTCAGCTCTTGGTATAAATACTGTACTTTCCTACCATAACTTAACTCAAATCATTACAACTATCTCTTGGTACTGGTGTGTAAATAACCTAGGCTCACGGTACTTAAACTACTATCTCTTGTAATCAGAGCGGTACTCCGCTCTGATACCACTTTTGTAACACCCCTACTAATCGGCTAATAATCCTATAAAGTCGCGCACAATAATATCTCGCAGCGGTAAATAATAAACTATCGCCCTAATGGTGTCACTGTTATCACTCGCCCATACGGGTGATAACGATTTACCTGATAATCAACTTGCGAAACGTATTCCCGCAGTGACCACAAGAGATAGATAGTAGAACTTAAACAACTTAAAACAAATCTAACATCAACAATTATTACAGACCGTGAGCATCTATATCAAATACACCTCGGTTAAACAACCCGAGTCCAAAACACCTGAGTATCACACCGTACCAAGTCTAAACCAACGTACTATCACAATGGTCACCTCGCTGCGACCCACCAGCTAATCACCTGAAATAAAGATGGTTTGTGGTATGGAATCAGCCCCTGCTGAGTATGTCATCACATGCCCCGTCATGCCCCCAAAGACCCCTCAATTATTTGGTCGAGAGCATGAGGTTCATTACATGCAATACCGTTTTAATATTTAAAACTGTAAACAATTAACAGTAACATCCATACAATAAACACAACCATCATCATATAATATAACCACAAGTATAACCAATGAACAACCAAGCGAAACAACGAGAATGATAAACAAGTATTAATTCTCGTCCATGGTATAGAAACCAATATTCGCCACTGTATAATTCTCAACTGTATTATTTGTTCAGTTATACCTAGTGACAATGTCTCATTAAAACGACATGTCTCTAGTTACCCATATATTATGGCGGGTCACCACGGCAGTAGCCACTCCAACGGTAGAGTCTCCGACCAACGAGCCATTCTAGCTCACGGGAAATTTTCTTGATACTTGCGGACCCGTACGCGGACATCCTGGTATCGTTTTTGTGATCACAGCGCGCACCAAGAGCCACATCCTCTTGGCTTTACTTTCCATTCTTATTAATTATTTATTCCATCGCATCGCATTACCAAATTTTCTAACACAGCAGACTAAGGTCATTAGTCCAATCCGGAGTCTGTAAACTCGGGATCCAGTGTTAGATACGAGAGCGGCGTATAGAAAGGCCAATGCTCCGTATAAAGTCTCGGATAATATGTATATTTATTATCCTAGTGCTACAACGTTTTTCTGACGTTCCTTATTTTCATAAGATAGCACCATAGCCGCTAGTTCGTTTTATATATGGTTCATATACGAACCAATACTGTTAACTCAACAACAGTAATAATAAGCAGCTATAAATATACAGTTCATGCATATTAATTAACATTCAGACAAACAATCTTATCACAGATCACACAGAAGTCTGAACTGAGGAAGCCCTCAGAGACAATCAGAGACACATAACAACATACCGTTCACCCTGATGTATTACGGTGGAGTATGAATCAGCAAGATCCTATGCTCCTTGTGTAGTCTCTAACAATCTAAACAATACATAATGCTACTGATTAGCATACCGTATAACAACACAATCCTACGGTACCCCGTACCGTCACTAACACTCACGGTTAACCCCCCGTTATTAACTATCAATGTTTGTCGGGTTTTAGGTTTAACTCGAGATTGGAAAAGTGTTATACATTACATGCGTAGTCTTTTTGTATATATAGTATTGTTAACTTGTTATCGCATGTAACTAATGTATTTTGTTGTATAGTTTGTTTCTTTATTGCATGTATGATCCTTTGTCATGCACTATGCATCTACCTTAGTATTTATTTTTCTAAGGTTTGTCTCTTTTTTTTTAATGTGGTATAATTCATTTGTAAACTATACTTTAATATTAAATCTCCATTATCCCATGAATACTCTTAACATTAGAATTTCCATATCTAATGTTTATAATTCTTTTCTCCTTATCTATTATCAATTATGATAATTTATAATTATTGAACCACATCACATTTTCTACACCATTACATATATTTTTATATGTGTATTATGGAACTATTTATTATATGGTAAGTCTTATAATCTATATTCATTCTTTTTAATGAATACTCTTATATTATAAATGTTATAATTCTTATAACATTAAAACCATATTATAAATTCCATTTAAAAATGTTAATATTTTCGAACAGCACCTATGTTCTTAAATATTTACAAAATCCACCACTTAATTAATATAATGTCATTATAGTTATATAACATATCTTATGACATTTAATCATTAAAACAATTATAACCTATAGTTATATTTGTTTATAAATACCAAATAGCCCTTATATTTTCGGCTTTATTATAACCACTAAACTTCTATAAAATCACAATTCAATCCAATTTATAATACATAGTTTTCTAATTCCATTAAAACTATATTATACATATATCTTTATAAAACCTTATATAATTCCAAAAATTACCAAACTATACCAAAAGGTTATAAATATTTCCTAACCTTTCTTCTTTAATTCTCGGTTTCTATACATTTGTTACCTATTTGTAACAATGTTATAAAATACCATATATTATACTTATATAATTCATATGAACTCCAAATTTAACCAAATAAACTTCTAAAAATTTCTAATAACTTAAGGACTTTACTAAACTCCATTTAGTACCCTTAATTCTCGGTAATTACATTACACCCCAAACTTATAAATCTTTTACAATTTAATAAGTATCTTATTATAAGGTAGTATTTTAATTTCTTAAATTTTCAAACTTGGTCAAAGTCTCCTATATAGTCAACTTTGACTCCTAATACCAAATGGGAACCAATTTTTCGGTAATTACAATAATAACCTATACTTTTCTATTTTTACAATTTTGACCCAAAACTTTATAAAATGTTATAATTTTTATTAAATTCATTTAAAAACCCTAAATTGCTCTAAATTAAGCCCACGGCTTTCTAAATTCCTATAATTACGAATTGGCCCCAATTTTAATTATAAGCATAAATAAAACTAAATAAGCTTATAAACTTAAATTAAAATGGCCTAATGACATGGCCTTATTACAACCTTGAACTTGCAAAATAAATTACACAATAAATGTCTCAAAATATAGCATATTATTCGGCCTCACTTAGTTTAATTATTTTTCCACATAATGTCATAATTTGACCATTATGTTAATTAAATCTCTTAAATGACTAGCTTAATTTATCTTAGCCATTTTTTTCCATTTTTAGGTCAATATGACCTATATATGAAGTTCACTCTCGGCCATATATATATATATATTAAAATTACAAAAATCATAAGTTTAAGGTGTTTATACCTTGATTATCCTTGTATGCTCTCGGCCACTTGTAGGAAAAATCACCACTTGATTTAGACATGTTTAATACACAAAAACAAGATATGGTTACACTCCAAGCTTGAGCTTAACCATAAGGAATAATTAATGTAAGATTTAAGGCAAAAATCACCTTAAAAATGCAAGGGAAGTTCTAGTGGTTTCGACCTGAACCAAACACACCACAAGGTGTTAGATCCACCATATTGACATAGGAAATAGTTAGATCTCGAAATCTACCTTGTTATTAGGTTTTACCTTGGAAAAATGCCTTAAAAGAGAGTATTTCTCTTGGATCTTGGTCACCCTTGCTCCAAATGGCTAACCAACTGAATGATATGTAAATATGAAGATTATGAGTGTATAAACTCATAAAAATTGAAGGAAGAAAACCGCATGGAAGATTGAGAAGCTTAAGGTATGTTTTTACCTTAAAATGTAGATTTGAACAACCTTGGTCCCTCTACTGGTCTCAACCGAGTTTAGCTCTTGTTCTAACCTTAGAACACTGAGAATAAGCCATAGGAATTGATGAGCCACGAAATCTAGGTGTTGGTAGTGAAGAGATGAAGAAAAAGGGCTAAAAATGACATTAAAACACTTACCTTAAGGCTTAGGAGCTAGGTTTGCCTTCCATGCTCAAGAAAGACCTTGAGAGCTTCAAGGAAGGGAGGAGCTCGGCTGGGCAAGGAAATCGGACAAGGAAGGAAGGAAGGATGGAAGGTTTGAAATAATGTAAAAAGTAAGTTTTTTCAAAAGAAATGTATTAGGTAGAATTGTCAATCAAGATTGTAGCTGCTTCCCACCCTTGCCAGCCGATTTCCATGGTCCAAATGGGTCAATTAATTGACCATTGACCATATTGGTCAATTTGACTCATGCGGGCCCCACTTTAGGGTTTTATTAATATTTTAATATTAAATTTGTAAAAATTCGTAAATTTCTGGAATTAAATTCCTAATATGATATAATATGATTAAATATCATATTTAAGGATAATTATAATTTTTAAGCCCATTAAAAATCAATTTAAAAGGCAATCTCACAAAAACGTGCTTTAAGGAGTTTTAGCGCACATTTTGTGTCACAGGGTGTTCCTGAGCTTAGTTCTCCTTGAGAACGGTTTTGTTGTGTTCCTTACTTCATTATAATACTTAGGAATCCACTTTGGATCCTATTTGAGGTCATACAATCTTTATGGTGTCTTAAAGCACATTTTTGGCTTTACCGATCTTAAGGCGTGTTTTGCCTTGTTGAGATCTTTTAGATTGTTCCCCAATAATATTTAGATGTTTAATAATCATCTTAGATCATTAATAGTATCTTAATTTATATTTTAAAGGTTAGGGGTATTTCATCGGCACTCCTCCGGGGCATTCCGGGCCTTTATGGGCCCACATCGGAACTTCCGAGAAGTTTGTATTTAACTGGGAATTTAGCATGATAACTTCATATAATATGTTTATTAAAGTGTTATGGTGTATTTGGAATGAAGTGTGCTTTACTTTATTTTATAAAGTATTTTTCGGGACTTTCGGGCCTTAAGGCCCTTAAAGGAACACCCTGTCATTTTGTATTCTATCTGTTTTAACTAAGGACTGTGTTTTTAAAGGTCATAATGATCCTTGTTTAACTTCATATGAGTGTTATAGCTTATATAACTAGGTAGCTTAGGTCGGGCTTTAACGCTCGTTTATGACCTTAAGGCGTTTAGGTGCGTTTTTACGCCTAAGTGTATATTCTTTTTCTCAGGGTTTAATAATCCCCCAAATAACATTTATTTACCTTTATTTAATTATTTAAAGGTTAGGGGTATTTCAGTCTACCCCCCTTAAAAGGACTTCGTCCCGAAGTCATAACTTCTACTTACATATCCTATGGAATCAAGTTCCTCGTATCCATTCTTGTATACTTATCATTTCTGGGTGTCAATACTATATTGACCCCTCTACATTCCATCAATAATCTGAGTGTATGCTATTCGTACATACACATAACCTTGCTCATGGCAACCATGTAATCATAGCATAAGTAACTTAATAAATACTGTAAAGCAAATAAGTGTCTCAACTTCCTAGCTATCCCACTAGGTCATCACTGCACAAGTGCAATACCAAAACACTCAGTCCTACAGAGTGCAGATGAAATACCCCTAATCTTTAAATAATTAAATAATGATAAATAAGTATTATTTATGGGATTACTAAACCCTAATAAAAGTATATTAACACTTGGGCGTTATAACGCACCTAAACTCCTTAAGGTCAAAAACGAGCGTTAAAGCCCGACCTTAAGCTAACCAAGTTATATAAGCTATAGAACTCATATAAAGTTAACCAAGGATCATTATATGACCTTTTAAACGCAAGTCCTCAGTTAGAACTGAGTAAAAATATGAAATACCCGGAAGTTCCCTTAAAGGCCCTTTAAGGCCTGAAAGTCCCGGAAATACCTTATTAAATAAAGTAAAGCATCACACCTCATTCTAAATGCATAATAGTACCTTAATGAAAATTTAATATGAAGTTCTCAAGATAAATCCTCAGTTAAAGACAAACTACTCGGGAGAATTCTTAACGCTCCTTTTTGCCCGGTTAGCCCGGGAATTGTGTTCTGAGTTGATATAACCCCATATAACTCAATGTAACACCTTAACATATTATTATTGACTATAAACAATGTCAATAAACACTTGGAACACATAGCGACTACTTACTTTCCAGAAAATCCTTAAAGCATAAAAACGCACCTTCGGGTGTCACAAAAATGCGTTTTACGCAATTACCTTGAGGCTTTTGAGGAGACACGAGTTAATAATCTTAAAAAGGGATAAATTGACCATCTAAATCAATTGATTTCAGTACTAAATTCATAGTACAAATGGGGGCGATTTTTGGGACAAAAAGGTACCAAAAATCAGCATTTTTACCTTAAAACTTTCATCTTTTACCATAATAAAAATGTACTAATTAAATGCTGGAACCTATTACACATATTAGTATGATCTTATTACAATATAGTGTAACAAAAATCAGATGAAAAATCAGTCCCATTTTACCTCCATGTTGGGCGAGATTTAAGGCCTATTTTGGCTAGTTTTGCTTCAAAAATATCTTATGATAATGTGACTCGCCTAGCATATACTATATGATAATGTAACAATAAAATTCAGTCAACTTGGGAGTGCAGCACCGATTTCCCTGCAATAAAACAAGAATCAATTAGCCATGATAGATCATAGGAATTAAAATACAAAAAAAAGACTAACTAGATCTACTTTAGACTAGTACATCACATGCCAACAAAATAACTCATCTACCACCACATGGGGCTGACGATTTGGACCAAGGAAAAAAGGGAGTTGATTGCTTATCTAGTCAAATTAAACAACTACATAATTAAGCTAGTTCCTAAGTCAAGAATGGACAAAAGCTACTTGTCTCCTAAGGCACATGCTGGCCGATTTCAACAAGGAAGAAAGAGGTGTATATGCCTTATAAAAATTTAGCTAGAATACCTACCTATATAGACATGATTTTATATCTTCAATCATCAAAGAAATCTGGAGCCAAATTGCTCTAATTCAACCGTAAGAGACATGGAAGAAACAAGGACAAATCAATTAGAAAATCAAAAGGGAAAACACTTACCTACTTGTCTTGACTTCTAATTTCAATCAGCAAACAAGACTCCATAATTCCCTCTTCAATCAACCGAAAATGTGTCTCAATTAAGAGACTTTTGTAGTCAAATTTCTAAGTTAAATTAATTAAAAACAAGACATAAAATAATGCCTTGAATCATACCAATAATTTCCAATTTTGCTCCTTTGCCTTCTTGTCTTAATACCTCACGTAGACTCTATTCCCCCTTGCCCTCATTCACGAATTGGTAAGTCTCCTTCCTTACTCTCTCTTTTCTTCTTTCTTCCCTAAGTTAATTCCTAAGTGCTAATAAACTCCATTAATGGTGTACTAGTTCCTAACACCATTTTAATGTAATTTCCTAGTTAGTTCTATCAAGTCTTGAAGCAAGAAATCATCCTAGCTACTCCTACAATTTTCGCCAAGCATAGATGCTCCAAGGAGGTTCCTAAATTCAACAACAACTCAAGGAACAACAAGATCAAATTAAGGTATATTTTTATGTTGAAAAACCTAAGTAAATTCCTTATAGTGTTTTCGAAAATTTAGGAATTTCTAAACCAATATTTTCTTCATTATTTCATGAAGGAAACTTGGATCTACAATCATCCCAAGGTGTACCAAAAATACCTTGTTAAATTCCTAAGGTAAACTCTTGTAAAATTACTTCAAATATTATTTATAAATCCTTGTTATAAGTCTAACAAATGGATCTCCTAAATATGTATAAGGAGCCGAAAATTCTTCATCAAGATAACATTTGGAGAGCTTGGAATTCAAGGAAAAATCAAGTACAAGAATTGTCTTGATTTAAGGGGTAAGTTTGTATAAGTAAGGTTTATTAGGTTTAAGTTTGATTTAAGCTTCAAACTTTGGTATAAAAATTTTGTATAACCTTTAAATAAATTAAGACCGAAAACTATGGGTTATATTATCAAGGAAATAATTTATAGCATATAAGGTAAGATTATTACCTTAAGGTATATATTTGTGTCACAAAAAAATCAATTAAGCTACACAAATAACTAAACCGAATGGTCTAGGGATTTAATGTTCTATTTTGAGTTTATAATCATTCTAAGTCATTAGCATAATTTTTAGAAGTGTTATATGGCTTGTATACATTTATATGTATTTATTATAAAGTTTAAATCAAGTTTTAAAACCTTATGGTAAAACAAAATTGAAGCCGAGAGCAATATGTGAGATTTGGTGAGTTTTAACATATATATAAGTGTATTAACTTATATTATAAATTTTGGGAATATTAAAAATAGCTACAAGTATTTAAATGGCTATTTTAATAAGTTATGTGGCTAAAATGTAAATTTTGAATAGTTTAGTGTATAAATTATAATTGCCGAGAACATAAGGGGTTATTTGGCATAATTATGATATAATATAAGGTAGGGATTAATATTATGAATTTTGGTGAATTTAAATAAGTGTTTACGTGTTTAAATAACATTTTATAAAGTTTTGGGGCTATTTTGTAATTATTGGAAAGTTTAGAGTGTAACCGAGAATATATATGATTTTATGGGTATATTAAAGTATTAAGTATGAAATTAAGTCTTGGTCAAAGTGTTGACCAAAAACTTTGGGTTAAAATGATTTATGACATAAAATATTAAGTTTATAAAAGTTTTGGGATGAATATGTAATTTATAAAAGTATATAGGTAAAAACCAATTTGAATAGGGGCGGAAATATAATTTGCAAGAATATAAGGGTCTTTTCGGTAATTAAGATAATTAAATGTTAAAACTATGGTTTATAAGTTAATATGTAACATATATAAAGTTTTAAGGGTTAAAATGAAATTATATGAAAATTAATATTAAAACCGAAAAGTACTGGTGGTCAACTGGTAATTTATAAAGATTAGAATATTTATTTTAGTAATTTCTGAAATGTTAAAGTGGTTAATTAATAAATTATAAAAGCTATATGATTATTTGGTAATTTATAAAAGTTATTGGGTATAAAATATAAATACCGAATTAATAGGGATGGTGTTGTAATTTAATAAAGAAAGGAGGTAAAACTATGAATTATGGCATATTGTGGAGTATAATATAAAGTTTATAAAATAAGGGTGGTTATAATATAAATAACCAAATAATATGATATAAGGAATAAGTGGAAATAATTATGGATATATAAATAATAAGATAAGGATATACCGTATAATGGAAATTCATTATCACATGTGAGCTTCACATAAAATAATGAACTGCTAGGTTGGCTAGAACCACTGCTAATTAACAGGGGGAAAGAAAGTACATACGGAGTTAGTATACTACGAATATAAACTCTACGATGACTGTACTGTAACATTTAGTGGACAGTCATATTAATAATACACGTTATTGTATGTATAAATAACAACGTACGTGAAAGAATTACTAGAGCGTGCACTGTCAAGCTAGCTGTTACCCCGGTGAACGGTATGTTAATTGTGTGGTCTGAATGTCCTAAGGATTATCCTAAGGTCCAGACATTATGCGTTTAATTGTCAAGAGCGATATCTGTAATTTTATGTATATGATATTGTATACTGTATTGCTCAAACTGTTGCGTTGTATGACTAGAAGTGTATGCATCTAAACTGGGAAAAAGACTAACTGACCCTTAGGTATTATTGAACCTAACAAAGGTCAACTGTTAAGGTCTTAATTCAAATACTGGTTATTGTACCACTGACAAAAGGGCTAACTTATAAAGACAGGAATCCGGATTGTTTCGACTTTCTGGTTGCGCATTGTGATCACTACGAGAGACTTCAATGGGGAGTCACTCAAAGGAAATTCATCAGCCACACTCGGGGATGGCGGAGGGCACTGCCGTTGGTGCACAGGTTCGACCGGATCGGTCAAATATTATCCAGGGCCATAAGGTCAGCTGGTAACGGTTCTTTTGGAACCCAGGGGACACACCGTCCATTATCAGAGATTATTAAGGGTTGTCTTGACATGACGCCTGAGGTGAAATTAATTGGAAAAGTTAAGTGGTTGGTTTAAAAAGGTTAAGGGTCACATGACCTACTAACAAGTTCAGTTAATTAATACTTATGACTTGTTTTTATGGTTGGAATTATTGGTGTTGGTTATCTGGTTGTTGTTTTATTATGTACTGATGTTGCAGGTGAACTATTATGTGATTGTTTAATGTTTACAGTTATTACTGTTGCTATTGTAAACCGGTATTTTATGTAACGAATCTAATATCAAGATGGCTAAAACGACTTAAGGAATCTAGATGACTTAGGACTACATTTAGCATACCAGCATTTCGATTGCTGAGCCCTTCAATGGGCAAAACATTTCAGGTTACTGAGGAAGACACAAGCCGGAGTGCGGGAACAGGGTAGCTGCTATGTTTTTGATAAACATTTTCTAGACGTAATATGCACTGTATTTGGGATTATTGTACTTAATTAGTTGCTCATTTAGTTTTGGATTTGGTCTGTAATAATTAGAGTGCTCAGTATCGATTCATCACAGCGAGAGGAGTATATTAGTTGGAAAGAGTAAGGATGCCTTGTTACTCACGAGGGTGAGTAACGGCGTGTAACACCAAGGTTAGATAGATTTATTTTCCGCTGCGACGTTATTTAATCTGCTACGACTTGCGACGTTTATTACAGGTTTAGTAGTAGGGGTGTTACAGCAGAGGCGTAAACCCTTGGCAGTAAATCTCTTGTGTGATTGTAGGAATGAACATACTGCAAAGTAAATAAGTGTACTTTTATTAACCATCCAAGTGTTACATAGAACACAACCATAACCATTCAAGTATCACATAGAACACAACGATAACCAACCAAGTGTCACATAGGACATATCAATGACCATTCAGTGTCACATAGGACATATCAATAACCAAGTGTTACATAGAACACATCCATAATTATTCAACCAATTGCACACATGCGCAACAATCAAACACAACCAGCCAAATATAAAACCAGTATAGACTGCAGATATGCAAGTCGCATGTGATGCTCTACCCCCCTTAAAAAGGGTTACGACCTACGTACCCCTACAAGTATACACAACTACTAGAAAAGTGACGGATACTTGTCTCGCATGGAGTCCTTTAACTCCATGTCGCCTCCTCAATGTCGTGGTTTGACCACAAAACCTTAACCATTCTAACGGTCTTATTCCTGGTCTCCCTAGTTTTGGAGTCTAAAGTGCGAACTGGGGTCTCCTCATAACTAAGTGTAGGATCTAGCTCGAGTGTCTCGGGCTCTACGATATGTGATGGGTGAGGCACATACTACTTTAGCTAAGAAATGTGAAACACATTGTGCACTCTCCCAAGATCAACAGGTAAATGTAATCTGTAGGTTAATGGGCCCACTCGCTCCGTAATAAGGTACGGTCCTACATACTGCGGGCTAAGCTTGCCCTTCTGCCCAAATCTGAAAACTCTTTTCATAGGTGAAACTCTAAGGAATACTCGATCGCCTACTGCGAATTCGAGGTCTCTCCTACGGACATCAATATATGACTTTTGTCTGTTTACGGGGTATAGCCCCCAAGAATCTATGCATTCTCTGTCATGTTCCATAGTGCATTAGTATGCTTTTATATTTGAATCCCGTATGTATGGGTGAAGGTGATCTACTATCTTGTACATTGCCAATATTATTTCATGGCTTGTTTAAACTATCGTGTGTAACACACTTCCATTAATCGTCTCTTGTAGTTGTAATCATCGACGCTCGGGTGTTGTACTAATATTGGGGCATACTTAAAATCCCTATCTTTAGGTTATCATCTTGTGATTCTGGTATCTGAGTTTACTGTCGCCATATACAGCTTTCATTTACAATGTAAGTATGATCTACGGTCGAGCCGTGCATCTTATGTATAATATAGAAAGATTTCTTGATATTATTGATTCACCAATTATCGGTAGTACATACACGATTACTATCGTCTGTTCATCATTTATACCACAGTAGGGTTCCCGCTAAGGTTTCTAACAAGGTACAGTTTCCTCTCAATTGAACATGTTCTTGCGGTTGTGAATCACTCATGTGAGTATTAGTATAATGATTCTACTCTTTATATTCTACCATGTTTATAGGTAGATTCCCCTTTTATATATTGGCTTTGAATTTATAAAGAAAGACATGGAAGTCGATCTTTCCTTCCAGATGGCAATTTGGCCATAACTTAGAAGGTAGTTGAGAATACTTTTATTATAGGTAATTGTCTCTTGATCTCATATTTAATTTATTAATCATGGTTCATGGAATAATAATAGTTAGTATTTCCCTCACAATTGACTATTTCTCCGACACACGCGGAGTTGTTTTAGCTATTAAATCTCCTCAGGGTAACCTGGACAACTTAACTCTTAATTTACACCTTCTACATCTCATATACTTATTAGTCAAATTTTATATTAGATTTAAGAATAACTATTTACGTATCACAGAAATATTTGTGACCACTTGTAAGGAGTCTCAGGAATCATCCAACCCTGACGGGGTCAGCATCAGTGTTGAACTATCCTTCCACACCATTTTGTGTTTGGTTTTCCCTTGATCTGACCAGGATCAAGTTCGACCTCCCACGTCAAATATCAAACAACCACATAATTATCATTTTCAAATTTTATCTTATCGAGTTTTGTGACGTGGTGAGTACTACATTTTCTCTTGGCTTAAAAGGTAAATTCTTATTACAAACATCTAGGCTCATACTGTCTAATAATTATATCCATCAATCAATTTAACTCTTAAATCCATCATACAAGTAATAATTTCAGTCATGGACTTGCATACCTTAGAATATTCTCTTCTCTTTAAAAGCCTCATCTAGTATTTAACTCACCAGGGCTTGATTATTGCCTACACCTTGGTTATCATTACTTGGAACAAGGACAATCACAGTTAGACTTCAAGGAAAAGTTTTCATAATTCCATCAACAATTATAGTTCCATAAAGCATTATTTCCTCCGCCTCAAAGCTTGGCTTTTCTTAATCCATCTAAACTCCATGAATCAGGTGAACCATATGTTCAGCCTAGGTTAAATATCTCTATTAGTACCTTTTCAAACTAAGGGTTTCCAGTTTGAATCCTACGGTTTGGTAACAGGACAATCGAACTTACTGTTTGTTTCTATCTCTTAGAAACGTGGTTAATCCACAAACTCCATGGCTTCTAAAAATAGGTCGATTAGGTGTATCAAATAGAGAATTTAGAATCACAGGGATCAGTATATAACGTTAGAAAGGTTTACGTGTAAAACATTTGTTACAAGCCAAGGGGTATGTTTTCCTACTTTTAAATTTAACTCCCACTCACTTTTAGTGTATATATTAATTCAAACTCTTAATATAACTTATACTACCTTCATTGTAAGTGTCAAGGAGAGTTATTCGTTACCATGTTTATATTTAAAATTTATATTACATAGGGGTTAACCTTACTTAATTTCTTGCGCTCTTTATTCACATTCATAAATTGAGCTGTCATAGAAGACATATGCTCGTATAGATCCCTAAGAGTAGTATATGACACGTGTCTCACAATAGGGTAGGTATATTTAATGATACTTAGCTCCCTGAAATGTATCAATACTCCTCAACGTTTTAGGTTTACAACCTCCAATTTATATGTATTTTGTAGCATTTGGTATTGCTAATTAGGTAGTTCTCCCTACTTCAGGAAATATAGATTCAAAGTTTGTTCTCTCCCCTTTATTAATTAGGAGTCCAGCACAGTCATTATATTGATACTAGCTGAGACCCTTGGTATTTGTTCAGGTATTTTAAAACCCGTGCTTATCCGTGATGGATGTTTAGTTATATATTTTGAGATTCTGTTTCTCTATTGTCGTATTTCAAGGTTTCGCACTATCTTCTCTCGGAGTTAGTAAGGGATTGTAAGATTTTCTAGTCCCGCACTGAGCGGTAAGCTCAGTGCCTGGGTATCCCATAAAATTTCAGTGTTTGCTCTTTACGTGCAGGTCTTCATCAAACCCTTTTGACAATTCATGTAGTCTTAAGTATTTCATATTAATTAATGTATTCCTTCTCATGACATCTGCTCGTCATTTAGGCAGGTCATAATTTGTAGTTACTGTAAGTTTGGACATTTGATAACGCCCTTCGGCGGTCCAAGCAAAAATCTAAATTACTATTCCTCACTGTTTTATCTCACACCATGTATCCCAAGGCTAATTTTGGTTTAATACTCTTAATCCCATAGTATACTAATCTAGATTCTACACCAAATATCAATGCATCTCCTGACTTTAAAATAATCTTGTTCGCCTTATCCATCCTCTTCTGATCACTGTATAAATTCAGCATCATCTCCTATGGAGAAGGAGACAACTGGTATCCCAATCCTTACCCATACTCATCATATATAATTTAAGTTTTGATCCACTCCCATATCCTGGAATATAAAATCCTCCAAGGCTTATCCCCAAGTTCTACATTCATTTATAATAGTTATTTGTTCATTTATAGTTAAGTATTTCTTTGAGTCGGATCATGCCGGGTCAAATTACTTGGCATTATGCCCTGGATATTCCCGACCTTCGCTCATAGGCTCAGGTGATCTCGGTCTCATAGGTAAGGAAAAACAAATGTCGAAGTATCCTATTAGGTGAGAGGTTACCTAAGTTAGGTCTCTCTAAATTTTGATACTTACTAACACATACAAGTCTCATCGATTGATAAATATAAACACACATTCATGCATCAGGCATTAGGTTTAAGTTCTAGGCTTACCGGTTTCGCGCTGAGCGCTAGCCTCAGCGCCTGAAGTTCCCACTGTGTACAGGGTATTACTTCATGGAACTATCTCCTTTCCCTTCTGACTCCCGGATGAGGATGGTCATGTCCTGCCGGTCCTCTAGTATAGATGTTGTTCTGCGGCGCCTGGCCTCCTCTTGGTCCGCCCGCCTCAACAGCTGGTGTTCTCTGTGAACCTCTAGCTCCCTTGTATACTCGGCTCCCTGGATTGGAAAAGCATTCATACTCCATGTGACCTTCCTTTTTGCAATAGCGGCACTCCACCTTCCTTCCTGCGCAATCTACGCCTGGGTGATCATTTCCACAGCGTTTACAGTAATAGTGACGTCGGGTTGACTTATTGCCTCTAGGTGGTGCTGTTCTTAGTGGCTGAGCATCAATAGCTGGGCCGGTCAGACGAGGAACCTGCTCCTTCGTCTTCTGACCATGGAAATCCTTCCGCCCCTTCTTCTGTTCAAAGAATTTCTTCCCCTTCTTGCAGTAACCGCCAGAGGTTGCTCCATCATCATCTCCTTCAGTACTCTTTCTCTTCTTTCTTCCTACGCCTCCTCCCCTAAACTTTTGAATCTTCACAGTGTCGGAGTAGTCGACTCCTGGTATGTAGTCTAACAAACTGGTGAACCGTGCGTAGTACTGGTCAAATGTTTGACTCCCTTGGATTAAGGTCTCGATCTCCTACCTTTTTCTCTGCTTTAGGTGTTCGGGGTAGAATTTCTCCCGTAACACTTCTACAAACGCTGTCCATCCAAAGTCCGGTGTAGCTCTACGGTGGTCCTCAACAGACCGCCACCAAATGTCAGCTGCGTCCTTCAGGTTATACGCGGTGATGTCGACTTTCTGGTCTTCTGGAACTCTGATGCCTTGAACGCCTTCTGGTGCTCTGCAATGAATTTCTCCAGTGCGGCGGGGTCCGGTTCCCCTGAATAAGTTGGTACTCTCGCGTCTGCAATGCTCTTCAACCAGTTGGTTTCCCTGGGCTGTGGCGGGTGGGGTATGGCCCCCGTAAATTGAGCTCCTAGCTGCTGCGCGAAGTCTGCCATGACCGCTGCTAGGCCTGGTACTGCTGGAACATCCGCCGGTGTCTTGCCACCGCGTCCACTGCTGCCTCCACGTGGTCTTCCTCTTGTCGACATCTATAGTATATTATTATTACTACTCGGTTGCTACACCGTATCACATACACAATCACAAACATCTAAGAAAACTAACTACTAGCAATAAAGATATTCCTAGATTTTTCTAGTTCACGAATTCTCACAGACGTTTCCCGTATCCCAATATTCCTATGCTCATGGTCCTAGACTCAGCATCCTTCATCAGAGCGGTACTCCGCTCTGATACCACTTTTTGTAACACCCCTAATCCTAAACCTGTAATAACGTCGCAAGTCGTAGCATAATAAATAACAATTCGCAGCGGAAAATAAAACTATCTACCTTGGTGTTACACGCCGTTACTCACCCTTGTGAGTAACAAGACATCCTTACTCTTTCCAACAATACAACTCCTCACGCTGTGATGAACAGATACTGAGCACTCTAATTATTACAAACCAAATCCAACTAAATGAACAACTAACTGAATACAACAAACTCCTTAATACAAAACGTGATAAAACTCAAAGTGTTTATTGAAACACATCAGCTACCCCCGTGTCCCACGCTCCGGCTTGAGTCTTCTTCAATAACCTGGAATTTTTGGCCCACTGAAGGGCTCAGCAATCGAAATGCTGGTATGCTAAATGTAGTCTTAAATCATTTGGATCCCTTAAGTCGTTTTAGCCATCTTGATATTAGGTTCTTTACATGAAATACCGGTTTACAATAATAACAGCAATAACTGTAAACATTTAACAATCACATAACAATTCACCTGTAAACATCAGTGTACACTAGTACACAACACCAATAACCACACAACAATAATCCATAGCAATAACCAACAATCTCACATTAATAATCCATAACAATAACCAATGATCACACATTAATAATCCATAACAATAACCAATAATCACACATTAATAATCCATAACAATCACCAAACAAGATACGCGTATTAAACTGTACTTGTTAGTTAACCACCTGGCCCTTATCCTTTAAACCAATCACTTAACCTTTTCCAATTAAATTTCACCTCAGGCGTCATGTCAAGACAACCCTTAATAACTTATTAATGGACGGTAGTCCCCTGGGTTCCAATGGAACTGTTACCAGCTGACCCTATGGCCCTGGTTAATTGACCGATCCGGTCGAACCTGTGCACCAACGGCAGTGCCCTCCGCCATCCCCGAATGTGGCTGATGGATTCCCTTGAGTGACTCCCCATTGAAGTCTCTCGTAGTGATCACAATGCGCAACCAGAAAGTCGAAACAGTCTGGATTCCTCTCTTTATAAGTTAGCCCTTTTGCCAGTGACATATTAACCAATCCTTGAGTTAAGACTATAACAGTTGACCATCAGTTAGGTTTAATAATACCTAAAGGTCAGTTAGTCTTGTTCCAGTTTAGGTTTATAATCTTCCAGTCATAAGACGTTCGCGTATAAATAAAACGCAACAGTGTTGAGCAATATAGTATACAACATCATATACATAAAATCACAGATATCGCTCTTAAACAGTTAAACACACAACGTCTGGACCTCAGGAAAATCCTTAGGACATTCAGACCACACAATTAACATACCGTTCACCAAGTAACTGCTAGCTTGACAAATTCCTGTTCAGTAGTTCCTTCCCGTACGCTGTTATATAAACATGCAATACCGGGTAATATTAATATAACTATTCATTAAATATTACAGTACTGTCACTGTAGAGTTTATTTACGTAGTATACTAACTCCGTATGTTCTTTATTTCCCCTGTTATTTAACAGTGGTTCTAGGTAGTTCATTAGTTCATTATTTTATGTAGTATCCAAGATAATGAATTCCCATATTATGATATTTCATCATCTCTTTAATTATATATCCATAATTATTTCCTCTTATTCCATATACCAATATAATTTGGTTATCTTTATTACCTCCACAATTATTTCATAAACTCTATAATATATTCTTTTGGTTATTTTTATCATAACCACATTATTTATAATCCCTAATTATACTCCATAATGTATCATAATACATAGTTTTAATTCCTTTCTTTATTAAATTACAAAACCAACCTATTATTCGTAATTATAAGTTGGACATAATAACCTTTATAAATTACCAAATAACCTTATAAATTCGGTATTTATTTTTGGACACATTAACTTTTGTAATTTACCAAATAACCACATATATCTTTTTGGTAATTACAATTCAAATACTCCAACTTTTATAAATTACTAAAT
Source organism: Limonium bicolor (assembly GCA_023374045.1). NCBI lineage: Eukaryota > Viridiplantae > Streptophyta > Magnoliopsida > Caryophyllales > Plumbaginaceae > Limonium > Limonium bicolor. The sequence continues at coordinate 251,299,436 of CM041776.1, read as the reverse complement.
AACCATATAACTTTTATAATTTGCTAATTTCCACATTAACTTTCGGAAATTGCAAAACAATTGTATTAATCTTTATAAATTACCAAATGACCACATAACTTTTATAAGTTGTTAATTTACCACTTAAGTTTCGGTATTTACCAATATATATACCAATTCTAATAAATTACAATTAAATCCCTTAAACTTTCGGTTTTAATATATACCTTTCCTTTATTCACTTTTTAACCCCAAAACTTTATATGAGTTACATATTAACTTATAAATTATAGTTTTATTATTTACTTTTCCTTAAATACCGAAAATATCCTTATACTTTTACAAATTGCACTTTCGCCCCTTGTTAAATTCGGTTTCATAAATATATTTTCTTAAATTACATATTCACCCCATAACTTTTATAAACTTAATATTTTATGTCCTAAATCATTTTAACCCAAAGTTTTTGGTCAACACTTTGACCAAGACTTAATTTCATAACTAATACTTTAATATACCCATAAAATCATAAGTAATTCGGTTTCACCTCTTATCTTTCCAATAATTACAAAATAGTCCCAAAACTTTATAAATTGTTATTTTAACACTTAAACACTTATTTAAATTCACCAAAATTCATAATATTAATTCCTACCTGATATTATACCATAAATATACCAAATAACTCCTTAGACTCTCGGCTTTCATATTTTGTACACCAAACTTCTCAAAAATTATATTTTTGCCACATAACTTATTTAACTAGCCATTTAAATACTTGTAGCTATTTTTAATGCTCCCAAAATTTATAATATAAGCTAATACACTTATATACTTTCAAAAATCATCAATTAACATTTCATTCTCGGCCATAATAATACCTTACTATATAGTTTTTAAAACTTGATTTAAACCTTTAATATATACTTATAAATGTATATAAGCCATATAACACTTCTAAAAATTATGCTAATGACTTAGAATGATTATAAACTCAAAATAGAACAATTATTCCTTAGATAACCCGGCTTGTACTTATATGCATCATATTTAATTTTTGTGACACAAATTTTATACCTTAAGGTAATAATCTTACCTTATATGTTATAATTTATTTTCTTGACAATAAACTCCAAAGTATTTTCGGCCTTAACTTATTTAGAGGTTATGTATAATTTTTATACCAAAGGTTGAAGCTTAAATCAAGCTTAAACTTAATAAACCTTAATTATATATACTTACTCCTTAAATCAAGACAATTCTTGTACTTGATTTCTCCTTGAATTCCAAGCTCTCCAAATGCTATTTTGATGAAGAGAATTCGGCCTCCTTGTATATATTTAGGAGATCCATTTGTTAGACTTCTAACAAGGATTTATAAATAATATTTGGAGTAGTTTTGCAAGAGTTTACCTTAGGAATTTTTCAAGGAATTTTCGGTAGACCTTGAGATGATTGTAGATCTAGATTTCGTTCATGAAATAATGAAGAGAACCTTGGTTTAGAAGCTTGAATTTTCGGAAGTGACATTCAGCATTTTGTTAGGATTTTCAACATGGAAAAATACCTTAACTTGACCTTGTTGTTCCTTGTGTTGTTGTTGTTGAATCTAGGAACCTTCTTGGAACACTTAAGCTTGGTGATTTTAGCAAGGTTGGTAGGATGATTTCTTGCTTCAAGACTTAGAAAATTTAACTAGAAAATTACATTAAATGGTGTTAGAACTTGATACACCATTAATGGAGCTTTGAAGCTCTAAGGAGTACACTAGCAAATGAAGAAAGAAAAGAGAGGAAATGAGACTTACACAATCGGCCAAGTGAAAGGCAAGGAAGAATGAAGGCTCACGTATGGCCTTAAGGGAAAGAATGAGAGGGTTTCTCTTTTGATAATTTAATGTCAATAATTGACTAGTCTTTCCATTAGTTTATTGGCTCAATAAGTGCTCTCATTATTGTGCACTCATACGGCTGATTGACAAGGAATCATGGAGCTTTTGTTTGTTAATTGAAGCTAGAAAACAAAGGTAAGGTTGGTACATGTTTCCTTTGAATTTTATAAGTTGAATACCATGCCAATATTGACTTCTTTTTCCTTGTATTCTCGGTTGTATATGTTGTAGTTGCCCACCTATTTTTTTGTTGTTTAAAGGCAAGAGAACATGGATATATAGGTAGGTATCTCATTGAATTTTTATAAGGCAAATTAAGCCTTGTTTCTTGCATAGAAATCGGACATAGTGCTGTAAGGCACACTTGATTTTTGTCTTCATTTGACAATGATTTATGCTAGTTAGGTAAGTGTATTATTTAGACTAAAGTATAGCAATCAAGCTCCTTCTTTTCTAATCAAAACCGACAGCACACATGCCCATGGAGCAACTTGTTTTCTTTGTTTATTGCCTAGTACAAAAGTAGATCTAGTTAGCATATTTAATGTCATTACTTTTCTTTAAACTAATTCTTCTTGATTCCTTGCAGGTCATACGGTGGAGGAGCTCCATTAACTGATTTAATTTGCTACATTATCATATAGGACATGCTAGGTGAGTCATCATTCCATAAGGTACTTATTTTAGCCAAAATCGAGTCAAATGGGACTTAAAATGGCGCCCAAAATGGTGGTCAAATGGGACTGATTTTTCATTTGATTTTTGTTACACTATATTGTACTAAGACCATACTAGTATGTGTAATAGGTTCCAGCATTTAATTGGTACATTTATACCATGGTAAAATATGAAAGTTTTAAGGTAAAAATGCTGATTTTAGGTACCTTTTTGATGATAAAATCGCCCCCACTTACACTATGAATTTAGTACTGAAATTAATTGATTTAGATGTTCAATTTATCCCCTTTTAAGATTATCAACTCGTGGCTCCTCAAAAACTTCAAGGCAATTGCGTAGAACACATTTTTGTGACACCCGAAGGTGCGTTTTTGTGCTTTAAGGATTTTCTGAAAAATAATTAGTTGCTATGAGTTCCAAGTGTTTATTGACATTGTTTATAGTCAATAATAATATGTTAAGGTGTTACATTGAGTTATATGGGGTTATATCAACTCAAGACACAATTTCCGGGCTACCGGGACACTCCCGAGTAAAATAGGAGCGTTAAGAAATTCCCCCGAGTTCTTTGTTTATTTTTGAAGAAGTAGCTCGAGGTTTCTCTTTAGAATGATGAATAATGATTTTAGGAACTCTAAGAATAATTTATATAGGAGTTCGTGCCACCTCGGCACTCCTCCGGGGCATTCCCGGGCCTTTATGGGGCCCACATCGGGAACGTATTTAACTGGGAATTTAGCATGAGAACTTCATCTTATATGTTTATTAAAGTGTTATGGTGTATTTGGAATGAAGTGTAGTGCTTTACTTTATTTTATAAAGTATTTCCGGGACTTTCGGGCCTTAAGGGCCCTTAAAGGAACACCCGGTCATTTTGTATTTCTACTCTGTTTTAACTGAGGACTTGTGTTTTAAAGGTCATAAAATGATCCTTGTTTAACTTCATATGAGTGTTATAGCTTATATAACTAGGTTAGCTTAAGGTCGGGCTTTAACGCTCGTTTATGACCTTAAGGAGTTTAGGTGCATTTTTAACGCCTAAGTGTTTATATTCTTTTCTCAGGGTTTAATAATCCCCCAAATAACATTTATTTACCTTTATTTAATTATTTAAAGGTTAGGGGTATTTCAGAACCTAGTCTTACTTCCCCGGTTTCGACCATACTCTGGGTCTAGCATGGTGGGAAGGTTCGACTAGCTACCGAAACTCTCTCTTAGTTCCTACTTCTTTCACATGGGTCCGAACCTCTCTCGGACTTCTTACATTCCCAATACTCTTCTCTCGGAGTTATAATATAATTATGTATATTGGTCTAGAAGCATCACTCTCGATGTTTCTAGTGACTTAGGGAATTATTCTTAAGTTCGGGTATCCTTAGGCTTAAGGGTTGCCCAACATTTCGGATACTTGTATTTTCGGTTATTTTCTCATACCGGATTGAATCCTCATATAGGAGGTCGACCGTCATTTAGAGGGAGTTTGTCGGTCCCTTGTAACATTTTTACTTCTCCCAAGAGTTCCTCTCTTTGAACTTTCATCAACCTCTAAATTGAGGTTCATTTATCTTCCCACTTTTACTTATTTCGTGGATTGTTTCAATTTGGTTTTCTAACCATTATCGGGTGTTTACTCAACCCGTACCACTTCCTCACATTCTAGTGAGTTCATATGTTTACATTATCGTTCTTGGTTCGATAGTTTTCATGTGTTTGCACGTTTCATTAAATTGCGAAATGACTCTTCCTACGAGTCACTAACCAAACGGTACTCAACTAGGAGTCGGTCTATACACTAAGTTAGACCATACCGGCATTCAAGTATGTTAGTTCATACATTATACATCAAGACATACATAGCAAATGCAATAAATCATTTCCATGCTTTTATCTTGATTAAGCCGGCACACAAGCACACAAATCAGCGTAGCACGGTTAGCATACAGGTGATGAGAAAATCATACCTTTCACCATGGATTAACTTTACCGGGTCACCTCTCGTTCCTCGGATCTCACTTCCGAATCACTAATCACATATCAAGTGATTCTATTAACACCAATACTTTACAGTAGGTAAATGAATATTACTCTCGTACTTACCCCCTTGTTCCGTTACACTTAATTTTACTCTTGTCAGTTTAGGTTCTTACTTCTTACTCACTTCCAACACTTGTTTACACTTCTTAGGGCCTTTACATGTCACCAAACAAGGCCTAATCATCATCTAACATCATTAACATTCAAACCCCCATCATTAGAAGCCTTTAAAATGCTCTCGACACATTTCTGGGGGTGGTCCGGAACTTGGTACTTACCCTAAGTCCCGGACCAATACAAGATCTAACTCTCGGGTGAAAATATGACATGGTCCGAGACCTTGTACCTAGAGCAAGTCCCGGACCAGCTGCTTTTTTATACTCTCGGCTTATTTCAGACCCTGGTCCGGGACTTCATCATGGAGCAATGTCCCGGACCATAGCAGCTTTTACACTTATTATGGCATTTCCAATGTCTATTCAACCTCCTTCATTTGCCCATTGATTCCCCACTCTTTCCCACTTATAATATACATTTTTTTTTTGCACCTTAATGACCATGTAGCACACCTTAATTCACTTACTCACTCATCACCCAATTCCTAGTTCAATTACACCATTTTCTCCCTTAGATTTCCACACTTAGCTTTTTAAGTTCTTCTATGTGACAGATTTTGCTCCACCACCTCCCTTGCTCAATGGCTTACACAATGCCTTACTTGTATTCAATTGCATTATTCTCCATTCCAAGTTCCACCCCAAATGTAACACTCTTTCTTATCAAGTCTCCGGGTGATTAACCTCTCAATTTCACCTCAAATGTACCTAGTTACTCCCAGGTATTTCTCTCACAATTACCATTAGTTTCTAGACAAATTTTGACAGCACTCCCCTACATTTCTAAGCATTCTCTCCACATTGTTTTGCTCATTCAAAATCTGTTCAACATCCCTGTTTATTTTAGACATTACAACAACATAATTCCAACACTTATTTCACCACTCTTTAGCAACTTAATTCACTTGGCCTCAAGGCCTTTCATCAACACTCAACCACACTAAAAATTAATCTCATTTCTTAATCTCATTCCCAACAACATACTCAACTCTTAAAACAAGATAGATTAACTACTACAAGACAATATAAAAATCTGTTCAAAGGTAATCTAATTACCTTAAGCTTTTCCTTGATTACTCTTCCTTTATTTCTCCTTCCTTCCTTCATCTCTCTCTTTTTGTTTCTTGTTTCTCAACCGGCCAAACAACTCAAGCTGGCCAGCCCAAGAACAACACACCACTCAATACATAACTCTTAATTTAACCTAGATTTTGAGGAGAATTCTTAAAGCTTTAGGAAAGTGTTTTTACCTTGCAACTTCTAGGAGGAGCTTAGGGCAACAAGGCTAGCAAGATTTCTGCTCCTTTAAGGGCTTAGAAACCGGCTGAGACATGAAGAGCAAAAGGCTCAAAATCTGGAAATTCGAAAATCAAAGGGAAGGCTAGAAAATGAAGGTTTATGAGCTTACTTCTTACCTTAAACAGCTAAGGAGTGGTTCTTGGTCAAAATGGATAGCCTCAACCTTCAAATGAAGCTTTAGTTATGGTGGAGAAGTGTGAGATTTCCGATTTTTAAGAGGTGGAAAATGATCCCCAAGTTGAGAGGAATTCAACGGTACAATTTTTGTGGAGTTTGGATCTCGTTTGGACTTTCAAAATTGAAGAAGAAGAGAGGAGCTGAGAGGGGGAGTATGGATCGCCATCGTTACAAAGAAATGAAGAAGGGAGCTCTGGTGAGAAGAAGTAAAAACGTGAGTGAAAAGAATGGGAAGGGGAGAGAGGAATTAAAAGTCTTCTTTTACTATTCCCTTCCTCTCTACTTTAATTTATTTGTCCTTTAGTGACTTACAAGACATTAATTAATTAAGGCTTGTGAGAGAGGGGTGTTATTCCCATTAAAAACCGGCCCCACTCATAATAATGTCCTAGGAGCGTTTTCAACTTTTTATAAGAAACACTAGTTAATTTGCCCGGTTTTGGCACTATTCACTAACCGGGCCCGTTTTTCGGATTTTTCTCGTTTTTTTTATTTTAATGGTTCTCAAGCTTCCATTGATACTTAGTTATAGTTATATAGTCAACCATAACTTTTACGGGTCCATTTGACCACTCAAAGTCACGTTTTCGGGTTTTCTCAAAAAACATGCTCTAAAGCTTTATTAGCATTTTTAATCCGTTTTATGGATCCGTTTTCTCCGGGAATAGTTCCCATATATCAATTAGGCCTAACTAAGCCTTAGGAATCCATATCGGACCCTAACGAGGTCATATACCTCCCATACTTGTAAAACGCGCATTTTTACGTTTTTCGCGTTTTAATGTTTTCTCTTTTCTTTTGGTTTTATTCTCTTTACCAATACTCTCTAGGCACCATTAGGCCTCTAAAACTAATATTAGGATAATTTAATCACCATTTTTAAGTCCGGGGTATTAAAACCAATACATGGGAACTTGTCCCACCTCCTACAGGTGCTAATATTTTGGGTACCATGTGGATTCTATAAACAAATACAATGTTGATGGCACAATTGACAGAAGGAAGCCAAGCTAGTGGTATTGGGTAATCATCAATCCTATGATATTGATTACTCTAACACGTTTAGTCTAGTTGTCAAACCCACTACTATTCGAGTTGTGCATTCTATTGCTCCTAGTTTGGAATGGTCTTTTAGGCAGATTGACATTCAAAATGTATTTCTGTATGAAGAGATTAAAGAGCATATCTATATGCGCCAGCCCCAAGGATTTATCAACATTATTAAGCCTGATTATGTTTGCAAGTTAAAACGTTCTTTATATGGCTTAAAACAGGCGCTTAGAGCTTGGTTTTCTAAGTTGTATATGCTCTTATTAGCCTAGGTTTCACTCCATCAAAAGCTGATGCATCCCTATTCATCTACTCTTGGCAATGACACCTTCTGTATGTATTGGTATATGTTGATAATTTCATCGTTACAGGGACCACACAGAGTCTAATTGATAGCTTTGTTTAACGTCTTTCCAACATATTTTCTGTTCGTGCCCTAGACAATCTACCCTACTTTGTGGGTGTTCAAGTTCAGCACATAAACACTGGCATTTATCTCAATCAAACATAGTATATCAGAGATCTTATCGAGCACATGAATTTCAAGCACATAAACCAACCCCCACACCCATGGCGGTTACCACTAGTTTATCTACTAATGACAACCCTCCATTCAAAAACCCTACTCTTTTCAGAAGCGTTTTAGGTTGCCTTCAATATCTATCCCTAACCCATCATGATGTTGCTTACCCAATTAACAAACTATGTCAATTCATGCATAGTCCAACCTTAAGTCAGTGGAAAGCATTGAAACAAGCTATCAGGGATGTACATGGAAAGCAGGATCTGTGTTTATTTATGTCTTCCTCTTCCCACTGACTTTGCATGTTTACACCGACTCTGACTGGGCCACATCTCTTGATGACCGAAAGTCGACTTCAGCCTATTGTGTCTTCCTCGGTGAAAATTTGGTGTCCTAGTTGTCGAAGAAGTAATCGGTTGTGGTTCGCTCCTCCACTGAAGCAGAGTACAAGGCGGTGGCTAACGGAGCTTGTGAGCATATCTGGATTCTGAATCTCTTCAATGAGCTGTACATTTCTCTCTCTACTTCTTTTGTTTGGTGTGATAGCATTTCGGAAACGTATTATGCAACTAACCCTGATTTACATTCCCGAATGAAGCATGTCGACCTAAACTTTTTGTTTGTTCAAGACAAAATCCAACGAGGATGCTTAAGGAATCAGTTTGTTGCCAGTTCTGGTCAATGTGTATATATGCTGACAAAGCCCACAAGTACAGTTGCTTTTACCAAAAATCGCGAACACTTGGGTTAACCAAGTATAGAGCATGAGGGATATGAGAGTAAAATAACTGGGCTAGTTTATAATGTTAGTACATAGACCCAATTTTCTATTAATAAAGTTCAGTCAAATACCAGTCTTTTAAGGTTTTGTGAACCTCGTACGAGAAGATATAAATACTAGTGTAGAGAATAATTAACAACAATCACAATATACGTCTCATGTTTACACTTTCTCTATTAGGCAATTTGCTCTCCTATGTTTTTCTTTTAGTTTGATTCAGCGGCAACATAAAATTAGGGGTGAGCAGACAGGGCAGTTATGCCGGTTATCTGAAATAACTGTTCTTTTTTTCGGATTCGATGCCGTATTTTTTAACCGTTTTACAAAAGTTCGGTTATTTCGGTTAAAAGGGATATCTGTAATAAAATACGGTTCGGCTAACGGATATTGAAGTTCAAACTTTGGTTATCCGTAATAACTGAACTTTTATAAAATAATTTTTATCAATTTTATTTTTATAACCCAATAATTTTATCTAATATATTACTACTCGCTCAATTAGGTTAATCCAGAAAGTTTGGTTTTTTTGGTTATTTTAGTAAGTTCGGTTATTTCAGTTATTTTAAAAAGTTCGATTATTTCAGGAATTTCGGTTATCCGACATTTAACGGTTATTAGTATAAGTTATCGGTTAAAACAGATATTAGTATTAAATTTGAGTGATTTGGTTAGAACCGAAGTAACCAAACTCCGTATTTTATTTTAAACTTGGGTTAACGAATATCCGTTTTAACACCGCTACATAAAATTACAAAAATGCGTACATGTATTTCGATCACGAGATTCATTATAGTTAAACCCCATCGAATACAAACGAGATGAATCTAGGACGGAGTATAACTTTGAACCCGATTAAATGTTACTTTTACGGCACACAGAAATCACACACAATGGTTGTGCTTTCACTAGGGTCAAACCAAACCTCTCCTCCACATCTATTTTCTGATTCTCTCCTTCTGGAATTTTCCAATCAAAGCAACTAATCAATGATCCCAACACTACGTGTAGCACCCGATGAGCTAATTGAATCCCTAAGCAGACCCGCCGACCTGATCCAAACGGAAGTAGATCATAATTCTGGCCTTTATAGTCAATCTCCGGGGAGTTCAGGAATCTTTCTGGCTCGAACAATTCAGCATTCTTCCATACCTTCTCATCTCTACCCATCGCCCACACGTTCACCCACAGCAGTGCGTCTTTTGGAATTGCGTGACCGGTACTTAGCTTAACGCCTTAACCTCTGCACTGGATTTTCTAGGGATTAGGAACGGTGCAGGCGGGTGAAGTCTCAATGTCTCTTTGATTACTGCTCGTAGGTATGGTAGCTTTGCCACATCTGTGTCCTCGATTAGATTACCTCTGCCGATGACTTGATCAAGCTCGGCTTGCACTTTCTTCAACTTCTCTGGGTGGCGAATTAGCTCCGATATCGTCCACTCGATGGTGCTCGAGGATGTGTCTGTTCCAGCGATGAATAAATCCTGTTTTGTGTTTTTCATGAGATTGTCAATTGATTGATCATCTCTTCAAAATCAATGAGACAAGTGAAGGGCAAAGGGAACGATGTGAGTTGAAAAGTTATTCAAGTAAGAGAAGATGATTACCGACAAAAAGAACCGCATATCCGCGAGCTCGAATTCGGGGTTCTCCTCATGAATGGTGATAAGCACGTCCAAGACATCTTCGTCTTTACTTGAACCACCACCACCGTTACGATTTTCTTTCCTACAACGCGTCCGGTCCTTGATTACATCATCTAGCACTTCCAAAGTCCTTTGTTGGGCTACCTTCAAACCGTGGCGAATCCCCTGAGGATCGATTGGGCCAAGCATGGGAAAGAAGTCGGCGATGTTTGGGGATCCAGCTAAGTGTAAGGTTGTTGAGAACAGCCCTTTCAGCTCATGACCAGCGTCCGCACCTGATCTCAAGTCGGCTAAGTCGAAAGAGAAGAAAGTGTTGGATAGAATGTTGAGCGAAGTGGAGAAAGCAGCCTGGCTGATGTTCACTGCAGTGGAGGTTTTGCTGCAGTCCTCCAAATATGAGACTAGCTCTTCCACCTTCTTCCCCCGCAAATCTCTACCCGCATCAAGCCTGGATATCAGGATTTCAAAAACGAAAATCAGTCATTAATCAACCATAAAAGAATTTGCCCTCCCAAACTCTGTTTGTTAGATGCGCTTAAAGTCAGTCAGTCATGATTCAGTTCAATGAACTAATTAGTACCTGCTGTTACTAAAGAGATTGGAGGTGCCAATTTTTCTCAAGTATCGCACTTTGCACCAGGCGGGCTGAATGCAACGGAGTGGAGGTGTTGGTCGTTCAATGTGGTGGTTTGTCGGATCTGCCGGTAAGCCAAGACGGCATCGTGCTCACGTAATACTTCCTGCGCCAGGGAAGGAGAAGAGACGACGATGGTGGTGACCGACCCCAGCTGGAGGGATACCAAGTCGCCATGCGTCTAGCGATCTCTGTTAAGGATTTGTGTGGCATCTTCCCAAGAGAATGAAGGTTTCCGATGATGGGCAGAGGGAATGGCCCCGGCGGCAGCTTCTTTGGGTTCCAGATATGGGTATGTCTGAGCAGGGATAGGAAACTGGGTCACTACCCATGCCACGAACCCTTGGAGCAGAAGTGAGAACAAAAAGATGAGTTCCATTGGATTGGACAACTGATCTTTAAATGGCACAAAATCGAGATGTCGGATCGAAGTAGATTAATCGGTTCTATTGCTCTGGACTTGACAACTGATCTTTAAATGGCACAAAATCGAGCGACAGCAGTCTTACATGACTTGCGGTAGGCCACGTTTATTTGTATCTTTGCTCGTAAATTGTATGGTTTCTTACAAAAGTCTAATGAAGAAGGCAGCCAACCGAGAAAGTTAATTATTATAATGGCAGTTTAATGTGTCCATTCTGTCTATAAAAGACACATGATCGAGTTAGATTAGGGAAAATTTCCCGGGAACGAGTTTTTGCCCAGCTCATTTCCCATGCACGGGTGTTATTGTCTGTATTGCCGTAGAACGAGTTTTTTTTTTTTGAGTGTACATAAGCCGATAACGGCAATGTCGGCTTTCAGAAGCCGATAACCGAGTTATCGGTTTCTTCACAATCCAAATTTTGACCGTTGAAGTACTAGATGCCGATAATAGTATTATCTGCTTCTTTGCAAGTACTCCAACGGTCGAAATTTGTAACGGCTAGTGTTGTATTGACTACAAATAAGTTATTTTGTCCCAACATTTGATTGTTGCTTCCTATTTTCTTCTCTAGCTGAATCAAAATTTGTTGTTCAGTCCACACATTTCACACTATACACTCTTTCCTGTGGGTTATGAAATGGATATTCCATGTACTCTTTATCTCAATGCAGAGCTCAAATACAATCCAGATGGTATATATTTTCATATTCATCCTCATTGGTCTAGATTCATCGACACTCAAATTTCCGAGCATTCCACATTTCAATCCTTCAAAGATAATGTCAAAAATCTTGTCGACTTGGAGTTTGGGGGAGATTATGTTATCACCGACATGGTTTACAGGAAGTTGCAGAATAATATCCATCTTGTTCCTTCCTTCCACTCAAAATTAATAGCGATTCTCGGGTGAAGCTGATGATATCAAACTTCATCAAGAATTCAGATTTGCTGAACAATGTGGCTGTGCTAATTGAGTTCGAGCATGCAACTACACCTTCTCCGGAGGAAGACAATGAAACCGATGATGATTTTTCCGAGAATCAACAAGCCGAAGATGTAAATCTGCAGAGTTCGGATGATGATTCTGAGATGGAGCCTGAAGATTTACCGGATGACGATGACATAGTTGATGAAGCTGGGCCCTCCACACCGTACACTCCTTCAGCGCCATACTCATCGCAAGTGGATTTACAGGCCATAGGCCAGATACCTTCAGACATTGATCGACGTGGTTTGCCATACTGGAGGCCAGGTCAGGAGTTCGTCGTGGGCAGAATTTTCTGATAAAAATGTTCTTGTGACTGCAGTAAAACAGTATCACTTGGAGAGAAACGTAGATTTCGTTGCCCCCGAGAATAACAGGAGAATTTACACCCTAAGATGCCGACAAGGGTTTTTTCAGATTTCGAGCTGCGTTGTTGAAGAATTCCATTGAATGGCGAGTACGGAAATTCAGTCCTCACACATGCGCTCCTGTCCTAGATGAGGGTAATGATCGTTTCTTGACTTACAATTTCATAGCTGAAGTCATGATACCAAGGGTCAAAGAGAACCCCGCACTACAAGTGAAGACTGTGATTCAACTTATCCGTTCAGAATATAAAAGAAGATCAGCTACAAGGAAGCTTGGTTAGGCCGTGCTGAAGCGATAAGAAGGGTCTACGGTGATTGGGAACAGTCATTTACTGAATTACCCAGGTATCTCATAGTATCAAACATTTTACCTAATTCGTATATCGACCTAGATTCGACTGTTGTGTTTCAAGATGAAACACAGACTACTCAAGTTAGGCGGTTTAAGCGATGTTTCTGGGCGTTTGGGCCTTGCATTACTGCCTTCAAGTACTAAGCCTCTACTACAAATAGATGCTACCCACCTGTACGGTAAGTACAAAGGTAAATTATTGGTTGCTGTTGCCCAAGATGGTAACACAAGATAATACCAATGGCCTTTGGTATCGTTGCTAGCGAGTCAAGGGATGACTGGAAATATTTTCTTGACCGTGTTCGTACCGTAGTTATTGGAGCTAGGAATGATGTGGCAGTGATTACAGATCGGGATGGAGCTATAATGTCGATCATGAGGGAAGAGCAGTTTGGCGTCCTCCTTATGCCCAACATTTCTTGTGTATGCGTCATATTGCTTCAAACTTTCAGACAAGATTTGGAAACAGGAGTGGAAAAAGTACCTCATCAACACAGGTAACAACTAGAGATTTGTATGTAGTCGTCTTTTGATATTGGGTAGTTATCTAATCTGAAGTTATTACTTGTGCAGGTTACTATTTTAGAAGGGATAAAGTTCAAGAAGATTAAATCACTTACTTGCTCTTCACCCATCTATTGCTTCTTTTTTCAATGAGCTACCCCCCGAGAAATGGTCACGTGCGCATGATGATGGAAAGAGGTGGGGTCATATGACAACTAACCTGGTGGAGTGCATGAATGGTGTGCTGAAGAGGGTCCGTCTCCTACCGGTAACGGCTATTGTTGAAAGCACTTTGTATAAGTTAATTGACTACTTTCGAGATAACCTAGAAACCTACATTGCACAAAGGAATAGTGGGTTATTTTTTACCAAGCACCTCTTAGACAAAGTAGCTGAAAATCAAACCCTTGCCAACTACCACCGTGTTGTAGTTATTGATGCTATGGATTTGGTGTTTGAGGTGGTTGATAATGGGGATGCAAACCTACGGCGAAGAAAGGTAAGTTTACTGTCCAAATCAACTCAAGGGAGTGTGAATGTGGTGAATGAAGGCAATTAAGTATCCATGCTCACATGTCATGGCCGTGTGCTCTACTTGCACCCTAGATTGGAGGAATTAGTTCATCAGTTTACAAACTGAAACAATGATAACGGCTTATGCGAGAACAAGTTTGTGCCCACTAAAATCAAGGGAAGTGGCCTATATATGGTGGGCTTGGGCTGGGCTGCAATTATTCCATATGCAGCTATGATGCGCAATGTCAGAGGCCGTCCAACATTCTCCCGCATTCATAATGAGATGGATGAGAATTATGAGCGTGAAACAAGACATTGTGGCCTATGTCGACAACGCGGTCATGTTAGGACAAGATGCCCAAAGCAAGTTACAGTTAATTCCCAGTGTAATTGTATGTTAGCGCATTAGCCGATTATGCTCCTGCTCAGACGAGGTCGTGCCTTTAGCAAGCACACCAAAAAAAGTAATTTATCGGTGTCTTTTGTAATGAATATCTTTTACAAGAACGTCTATCATAGGAGTATTTATGCAGTGACAATAAGATGTTTTAAAAACCGCAGGGTATTCCAAACGATAGTCCACATGAATGGAATAATTAAAGCTTCATTTTTTTTGCAAAGAAATATTCCAAGATAAGGACCAAAAAAATGTTCCAAAAAAATGGCTAACGTCCCAAACAAATGCAAAAAAGCGTAATTAAAAACTGCCAAATGACATCCATTGTCTATCAAAGTACTTACCACAAAACTAGTTCAACAACACAATAAAACATAACACAAAACCGACTACATATGTAGCAATGGTTCACAGACTAAGGACTGGTGAAATCCGGGTTGTAAATCCTACGGTTCCTATATCGGAGTTTGATCCTCAGCCATATACCCCTAACTTCACATTCTGTGGATCGGCATCAGGTGTACTTGCATCCACTGGTGTAGTTGGCGCGGGGGTAGCCTGCTGCAACGGAGCTGAAGGAGCAACCTCGATCAAAATGATGGATCAACTGATGGCAGTAACCGTTTGATTTCTTGTGAGAGGTACCAGCTAGCGTTTCCCATGCCACTCCCCCAAGGAGATCATCGTCGTATACTATTTGATTGCATAAATCAAGCAGCTCCTGATTTTCCTGCTCATCAATGGTCTAGTAGGCGCAGGCTCAAAGAAGGTCTATAAGGTGAAGAAGGTAGCATGTGAAGGAGCTGCAGCAGGTAGGGTTTGAAGAACCAGAACCTACATCGAACTGAGTACCAAAATCATGTTACCTGACCAAATGTGGAGTGCTGAACTCATGAAATGTAACAGGTGTTGCTCCAAGCTGTTGAGCTGCATAAAGGAACCAACGCAAAACTAGCTTGTGATGAAGCTTGATTTGTTTGGGGTGGTGGGGGTGCACAGTCACGCGGCCCCTCTTCGTCTCTGACTGTACGGCCGGTTTCTGGCTGCTCTTGGAGCAGGGTTGTCGTTGATTACATACTGAGGGTACTGCAACTCTACCCTTTCAGGCGCCTGCTGTGAGAAGTCTTGGGAGAAATGCCCAGTTCGTGGTAAGCATCTGCATCTATCGTCTGAGACAGCTGTGAGGCATATTCTCTACACCCTGATCACCGGAATCCGTTTAAGCTGCTCCAAACCTGACGCCTGATAAACCAGATGAAACAACAGATTAAATAAGTAAAACAAATATTATATACCAAACAAATACAGAAACGAAATTAGAATGTGCTTACCACATAACATTCCTCCTGCTCTGCTCGGTGAACCATGACACAGAATGCTGCAGTACCATACCATATGCACTCATCCTGTCCAGGGAACCCTTCTTGGTAATTGTGAGATTTGGATCTGGTACAATTGTTTGTTATCCACATCTGGATGTGTCACGAAAAATGTCACACCAATCTGCATCTGTCCTGCCAGTTCTTGTGACTACATGCAGCATGTCACAGTCGAGTGGTGGGGCAGGATGGGCTGATCGACCCCAAACTGGCGAAGTACGCGGTCTGGTTGATGACCCTCGATCACGTTGAAGTGGATTATAAATACCACTACTACGAAGGGCTGAGGGTTTGGTGATCGATCACCATACGGCTGCCATATCCACTACATACATTCCAAATAAATATTAAAATTTAGAATACAAATTATGAAAAATAAATTGTAATAACAATTAGTGGCAACTTACCTCTCCATCAGTGGAGAATGCTAATTGAATCCAGCGTTTGTCGAGCCATGGCTGCAGAAATGGTATTCAGCTTACCATTGTATCTGTAGCACAATGCATGTGAGGTTTTACCACAGTTCAACAAATTTTTAGATTATAGACCATAATTATTGTTACCTGTGGGCAAGAAAGGTGTGGTGACAAATTTATTCGATCGGGGAGAGCCGTGGTCTGACGCAGGAAACCGCTCATACGCCCACACTGTAAGCAGCTTACTACAACCATTCAGATATTTCGTATCAAATTTCGTAGCATTGCACATCTCCCTATATAAAGTGCAAGTAGTGCAGACCCCCAGCTCAGGGAACCGCTGTAGTCGAAGTCCTGCAGCAGCCTCAAATAGGAGACATCGACTTTGTCCCCATTAAGTTGGGGAAGAGTAGCCCTCCAATGAGTCTGAAATGTACGCTCTGGCATGCTGCTGATGTATGTCTCACCTCGCTGATCAAAATGCATCATCTCTCTACGAATCTCTCAGCTAGCCAACCCATAGGTATCTGGTTCCCCTTCCGAGAAGGGGGGCATCACCCAGAAGCTGCCGACATAAAGCATCCACGTCCACAGCACGATAGATGCACAAACGGGGAACCCATCGGTAGAGAGCCCAAATAACACATGCACATCCTCCACGTAAATGCTGACCTCTCCAAAGGGCATCAAAAAGGTATGCGTCTCAGGACGCCATCTATCAACCAAGGCACTAATGATACCCGTGCAGTTGTTCACCCAGATTCGCTGGCCCAAGAACCAGCTCTAACAACATATGGTAAGATAGAGTCATGCAGAGCTTCGCACCCTTCCAACAAGATCTGGTTTTCAAGATCCTATTTCGTACTGTGCATATCTCTACATTTCATACACATACATGTTACCGTTAAAATACTATAAATAACTAATTCAACTACATTCGCAAGTTGACAAGGACTATAAGATATCATAAAAACAATCGGTGGATATTAAATAAATTAAACGTAGCACAATCATCTATTAAAATATAGCATTTTATTAATAAGGTATATATTGTGTGTTACATAACTTAAAATAAAAACTAATTACCATAAATCATCCTACGGTAATTAACAATTAGTTACACAACTATTAATTAAATAATGTACGAAATATATCTCTTATAAAGAAACCTTTGCAAATGACTAAACTTTGCATATAAAAATTATAAAGATTTAATAATGTGCAAGAAGTGACAGTTATTTTAACAAATACTACCCCTTGTGCAATGTATATATATTGTGTGTTACATAATTTAAAATATAATTGACTAATTACCCTAAATCTTCCTACCGTAATAGTTAGACAACTATTAATTAAATACTTTACCAAATCTATGTGTTATAAATAAACCATTTACAAATGAATAAATTTTGCATATAATAATTACACAGATTTATTAATGTGCAAGAAGTGACGGTTAGTTTAACAAATATTACCTACAAAAATAATGTATATATATTGTGTGTTACATAAAATAAAATTGACTAATTACCCTAAATCTTCCTACCATAATTAACATTTAGTTGGACAACTATTAATTAAATAATGTACCAAATCTATGTGTTATAAATAAACCATTACTAACTAATAATTACTAAGATTTATTAATGTGCAACAGTACAAAAACTATTACTAACTAACCTAGCCTAATCGTCGACTGTAAACCTAATACTACTAATATTAACAATTAATAATACAATGTACAAGTTTATAATTATTGAATGTACTAACCGGATCATTAGAATCATATGCTGCAGATATATGGGTCGTCTGCAGGCTGAAAGGCGTCGACTCCAATGGACCTTGTTGGCTAATCTGGTATTCGTCTCTGCTCATTTTGTTCCAGGGGAAAAGAGAGGTTTTTGGGTTTGGATAGGTTTGGAGATGTTGGAATTTTAAGAAATGAGAATGTGATGGTGAGAGTATCGGCATGTGTGTTGGTTTATAGATTTCGGTTTTGGGAGGAATTGCAAAGAAGCCGATATCCGTGGTATCGGCATATGTGACGACGTGTGAAGAAGCCGCTACCCTCGTTATCGGCTTCTGAATGCCGGTACAGCCGTTATCGGCTTCTTTGCACACAAAAAAAAAAACCCGTTATCAGGTATTGTCTGGGAATTAACCCGTTTATGGGTATTGATGGGGCCTATTGACCGTCCCCTGGAATTTTTCCGTTAGATTAGATGTATATATTACAGACACATGCTTTCTAGTATTAGGTGCGAGTGCGACAAATATCTTTTAAGTTCTCCTATGGCTTTTGTATTACTTAATTAGCCAAAAGTGACAGTGAGGGTGAAATTTATAATATTTGGGAATTTTCATTGAGATTATTATTTCTCCACCCATAAATTATTGCCTACTTACAACAATCTAGGTAACATTCAAATGTTGCTACATATATTATATTAAATGTACGTATATATACTAAAATAAAACTATATATTAAACATATAAAACTTATAAACAGTAAAATTATACATTCAATATACACAAAAATAAAAAAAATTCTGTATAATCGTTTATAAAACAATTTTTTTATTCATTATATAAATTTCCATTGTTAAATGTATATAGTGTTCAACCTACATATCTTTATGAGATTTTATTAAAATTACGTCATTTATATATGTATTGTCCTCCTCTTTGCTTGCACCTTCTCTGGACTTTACAACTATTGAGCACTTCAGTTGTGTCATGTTGGTGGTGGTTTTGAATTAGGTTAATTGAACCTTAATTCTTCCACCTAGCCTATAGTTTATGCATTTAGCTAAAGATGTTGCTAACTTAGTTTCATCGTCTGGGTTGTATTCTTGAAATCATCACGATTATTTCCTATGTGCATGAATAGAATAGATTAAAAGTGTCAATTACACTACTATGGCGGAAAATTTTCACCGAAATACCATTTGAAAAAAAAAATTACTTACGGTGGTTTTTTTTCAAAAAAGTTACGCGGAAGTACCAAAACGATGCAAATAAACCGCACTGGGCTGATCCATCTTGCGGTAAACCGCATCGGGTCAACGCCATTATCGGTTGTTTATGTCATAAACCGCATCAGCCAAACGCATCTTTGCGATAAACCGCATCAGGCTGATGCGGTTTATTTGCAAACCGTTGCTACTGAAAAAAATCTCGGAATTAAGTTTAAGCCGTCGGTACTCCATGATTTCTGTGATTTTGTCGGATAATCTTATCCAAACATTTGTAAACTAACAACAAGTTAATAAATTAGTGAATTAATTAATTACAAATTAAATTAATAATTAAACAACTAAAACTATCAAGATTAACTTTTTCCTATAACATAATAATACCTACTTAATTTTTTGGATAATTTACACCATTTTAAATAAACAACAAGTTAATAAATTATGCATCAATTAATAACGAATTAAATTAATAATTAAACAACTAAAACTACCAAGATTATAAAATTGGTGCATTAATTAATTACGAATTAAAATAATAATTAAACAACTAAAACTACTAAAATTAATTTTCTTCTATAACATAATAATACCTACTTAATTTTTTGGCTAATTTATACACCATTATAAATTAGCAACAAGTTATAAAATTGGTGCATTAAATAATTATGAATTAAAATAATAATTAAAAAACTAAAACTACCAAGGTTAATTTTTTTCTATAACATAATAATACCTACTTAATTTTTTGACTAATTTATACACCATTATAAATTAACAACAAGCTATAAAATTGGTGCATTAATTAATTACGAATTAAAATAATAATTAAACAACTACAACTACCAAAATTAATTTTTTTCTATAACATAATAATACCTACTTAATTTTTTGGCTAATTTATACACCATTATAAATTAGCAACAAGTTATAAAATTGGTTCATTAATTAATTACGAATTAAAATAATAATTAAAAAACTAAAACTACCATGATTAATTTTTTTCTATAACATAATAATACCTACTTAATTTTTTGACTAATTTATACACCATTATAAATTAACAACAAGCTATAAAATTGGTGCATTAATTAATTACGAATCAAAATAATAATTAAACAACTAAAACTACCAAGAATAATTTTCTTCTATAACATAATAATACCTACCTACTTTTTTGGCTAATTTTATACACCATTATAAATTAACAACAAGTTATAAAATTGGTGCATTAATTAATTACCAATTAAAATAATAATTAAAAAAATAAAACTACCTAGATTAATTATTTTCTATAACATAATAATACATACTTAATTTTTTGACTAATTTATACACCATTATAAATTAGCAACAAGTTGTAAAATTGGTGTATTAATTAATTACGAATTAAAATAATAATTAAACAACTAAAACTACCAAGATTAATTTTCTTCTATAACATAATAATACCTACTTACTTTTTTGGCTAATTTATACACCATTATAAATTAACAACATGTTATAAAATTGGTGCATTAATTAATTACAAATTAAAATAATAATTAAACAACTAAAACTACCAAGATTAATTTTGGTCTATAACATAATAATACCTACTTAATTATTTGGCTAATTTATACACCATTTTAAATTAAAAACAAGTTATAAAATTAGTGCATTAATTAATTACGAATTAAAATAATATTTAAACAACTAAAACTACCAAGATTAATTTTTGTCTATAACATAATAATACCTACTTAATTATTTGGCTAATTTAGACACCATTATAAATTAAAAACAAGTTATAAAATTAGTTCATTAATTAATTATGAATTAGCATAATAATTAAACAATAAAATAAATAAATAAAAAAACATTTTAGCTATAACAACTTATCCACATAAAGATTAGTTAACTAAAAATGAGGAACTAATTTTAGTTGTTTAATTATTATTTTAATTCTTAATTAATTAATGCACCAATTTTATAATCATGGTAGTTTTAGTGGTTTAATTATTAATTTAATCTGTAATTAATTAATTCACTAATTTATTAATTTGTTGTTAGTTTACAAATGTTTGGATAAGATTATCCGACAAAATCGCGGAAATCGTGGATATCGACGGCTCAAATTTAATTTCGAGATTTTTTTCAGTAGCAACGGTTTGCAAATAAACCGCATCAGCCTGATGCGGTTTATCGCAAAGATGCGTTTGGCTGATGCGGTTTATGACATAAATAACCGATAATGGCGTTGACCCGATGCGGTTTATCACAAGATGGATCAGCCCAGTGCGGTTTATTTGCATCGTTTTGGTACTTCCGCGTAATTTTTTTGAAAAAAACCACCGCAAGTAATTTTTTTTTTCAAATGGTATTTCGGCGAAAATTTTCCCTACTATGGCCCTTTATATGTGTGACGGGATTTGGTGACGGACAGAAAAGTTCCCTTCCAGACGGACTAATTCCCTACCACCGATTACAATTTAAAATATTCTAATCTAATGGACAGGAATAGTGTATTGTTTGACATCCTCCAGATTCTGACCGTGTTTACTATTCAAATGTGTAAATATAGTCTTTTTTTATCAACATAATTGTAGTCCTTTCAGTTGAATAAAAAATTAAGTTGGGGTTGAGATTATTTTAACTGTTAATTTATGTTTGGTGTTAGTGTGTATATTTATATTAGAGGATAATGACATATGTGAGTATAAAAAGTATGATAAGCAATTAAAGAATATACTTTTATAATTTGTAAAAATTTAAATCATTAAAATGGTATGAAGTCATAGAAAAATCATAAAATATGACATTAATTCTAAATTATAAAATACACAACAAAAGTTAGAATAAACCAAAACTTATATATAATCTTAAATTCAAATATGAAAGAAAATCTACATAGTATATTGTTAAAGTCCTTGTACCTTACACCCTAAACTTTAACAATTTTACTAAAATTTAATAGAATAAATAATAAATGAAAAGTCTAAAAAATAACCCATAAAACTAAGTAAAATAATATGAAGAGATTCAAACCATAAGAAAAACTAAAAACCATTAACCATTGAAATAATTTTAAATCTAGGTACTAATTAACCATAACTACTAAAATTAGGTTGTAGATAAATGTCACATACGATGCGATAACAAAGCTAAAAATCAATATGTAGAGGTACATGTGTATTATTAGTTTACAATGTAAACAATATAGTAAAAACAACACTATAATATCACTAAGTATAGTAATAACAAGTTAATATAATTGATACAACTACTTAAAAGATATATAATAATTAGAGTAAATTACTCGGAACCCCCTTGAGGATTGGACATAATACAATTAACCCCCTTGTGTTTATCATAATTATTAGTAACCACCTTGAGGTTACAGTATCTTTGACTATGAGCCCCTTAACTATAATTTCATTATTAAAACGTTAACCAAGTGCTGACCCATCAACTTAATGACATTATTAATGACATGCTTGACAAAAAATAGTGCTTAATCAGCATTCTTATTCTCCAAAAAACGTTAACCCTACCTGGAAAATGCATCTTAATTGGGATTAAGGAGAGTTAAACGATGTTGATTAAGCAGTTTTGTTGTCCAGGCTGGCATTAATAATGTGATTAAGCTGATGGGCTAGCTTGTAGTTAATGTTTTGATAACAAAGTTATAGTTCGGGGCTCATGGTTAGAGATACCGTAACCTCAAGGTGGTTACCAATAATTATGATAAACACAAGGGGGTTAACCGTATTATGCCCATTCCTCAAGGGGGTTCCGAGTAATTTACTCTAATAAATACTATTATTAAATAATTTTACAATATTGTATACATCTTGAGAGATTTAACATTGCTAGGGTATGTCTAAGGTTTAGGGTAATCTATTTGGAATTTGATTTGTACTTTATATTATAACAACTAACTCGACAGGTTTTTATTAGACCCTAAACCCGCCACGACAAACCCTAAAAATGCCTTCGACGTTTTTAGCTTTCCTAGGGTGGGTTTTGGGGAGTAGGGTAATCTATTTGGAATTTGTTCTGTACTTTATATTGTAGCGCCTTCGATGTTTTTTAGCTTTCCTAGGGTGGGTTTTGGGGGTAGGGTAATCTATTTGAAAGCCAATCTATACTTTACATTGTAGCAACTAACTCGACAGGTTTTTAGGGTTTGCGTTAGACCCTAAACCCGCCACTACAAACCCTAAAAATGCCTTCGACATTTTTTAGCTTGCCTAGGGTGGGTTTTAGGGTGTGTGGAGTTAGGGTAATCTATTTGGAAGCCGTTCTATACTTTAATATAAGGATGTACATATTTTAATGTGAGAATGTACATGTTTTAATGTGAGGATGTACATGTTCAAATGTGAGAATGTACATGTTTTATGTGAGGATGTACATGTTCAAATGTGAGAATGTACATGTTCAATTATGAGAATGTATATTGTTTCCTTTGGTCGTTCTTATCGCATCATTGTGTATAAGATTTTTTTTTTACCATTTATCTCTTTACAAAGCTTAACTGATTGATGAACCTAAAGGTTATTTTGGAAACAATAAATTGAGTAATTGGAGTTGATTTTACGTATTCATTAACCTTGGTTTTTATAGATCAACGATAATTTATAAACGTTTCCACAAATGATTAGAAACATATACACAACCTCCTATAATCGTTTCCATCACTAATTTAAAAAAAGTGACACTAACTGTTACATATCGTTCCTTTGGTTGTTCTTATCGTACATTGTGTATAAGAATATTAGCTTAGTGTTTTTATAAACTAAGTTGTTGGAGTCAATTTTACGTATTCATTATACCTTGAGTTTTACGTATCACAATAATTTATAAATGTTTCCACTGATGATTAGATGTAAACAACATTCTATAATCGTTTCAATCGTTGTTTTATGAAGATGGAGCTTAAGTGTTCTATATGGTTTTCACCGTTTATACATAATAATGGAATCGTAGAAACATGAAAATGTTTATATAAAAACGTGGAAACATTTATATAAAAACAATGAAACGTTTATATAAAAACGTGGAAACGTTTATATAAACTCGTGGATACGCTTATGCATAACGACGGAAACATTATACTTGATTGTGGCGTGGAAATGTGTCGTAGAAACATTATATTTAATTGTGGCAAGGAATATATAATTGTGTAAACGTATATATAATCATGGCGTGTAAACGTTTATATATAAATCATGGAAACGTAGTGCGGCATGGAAACATTCATATATAATTATTGAAATGTTTATATGTAGTCATGCCATGGAAACGTTATATATAATCATGGAATCATAGAAACGAGGAAACATTTAAAAAAAACATGAAAACGTATATATAACAATGTGGACATGTTCAAATAAAAAGGTGGAAACGTTTATATAAAAAGGTGGAAACGTTATCTGAACTCGTGGACCCCTTTATGTATAACGGTGGAAACATTATTCAGTTGATTAAGATATATATTTTTTAAATTGATATATACTCTATTATTTATATATATAACAATACATATTATAAGATTAAAAACTATTATATAATCATAATAGTCATTTAAAAGTTTTGTAGATGGGTTATTCTATAAGATTATAATTAATTATGTTAATAGGATATTATAAAACTAAAAATAAAAATAACACGTACGTAAATATCCTATAATTTTAGTATCTTCCTTTCCCTTGCTGTGTAAAATAATAATTAAAAAATATGGTTCCATCACGCGACAGAAAATTCACGTCTGTCACATAATCTCTGCCCTTTATATGTCCTCATTTTGGTATGATTTAGGGCTTTTTATGTGTTATACTTGTTCCGGTAGTATTGCTTTGCTAAAGATCATACAGAATGTGCCATGATGATCACAAATGTGCATTGTGATGTTCAAACCTAATTTTGAAGTGTATGCTTATAGTTGAAATCTCCTCAATTTGACAAAGGCGTGGCGGCTATTATGTTGTGCCCCAGTTTTTTATTTTATTTTATTTTGTTTTGTTTTGTTTCTGGTTTGTGAAGGGAGTATATATCATTTTTCATCTTGTGTTAGTATGATTTTGTCATTTCTAATTGATTTTGTTAGCTTTTAAGGAAGGAGGGGTAAAAGGGGAATTTTGTTTGTTATTTATTAAGTTAGGAAAAAGGAATTTCCTAACTTCCCTTCTTCATTTTCCTCATTCACGTTATTTCTTTTTCCCGTTCTCCTGCTCTCTGCGCGCTCCCTCTCACTTTGCTCTCCTTCTTCAACTTTCTCTTCTCATCTACTTTCTTCTCTCAATGGTTAATTGCTGGAATGATTTGCTCGTGGATTTCTGTCTGGTCGGTCGGTCGTCCTTCAGGTTTGTAGGTGGTGAAGTTGTTGGTTTTCGTGCTTCGTTGTGTTCCCTCCCCATTTCTGATTTTGAGTATCAACCTTTGATCGGCTCAGTCTGTTGTTTGTCGAGTTCGAGTGGAGATTCGAGAGTGTGTTGTGTGGAGTTCGTCGAGTCATGCGGGTCTTCAGATTTGAGGTTGAAATACCCCAAACCTTGATATGTTGTTTAAATATTAAATGATGGTATATTAAGGCTAAAAAGTGCCTTATAAACATTAGTGAACAATTTAAACCATAGTAAAAAAATAAAGTACCATAAAGACAGTTGAGCAAAAACATGCTCTAAGCTTGGAATGAACTTGTTTAGGACCCAAAGAACCTACCAAGACTTTATTAACATGTAATTATGATTTTCTAAGGCAAATTAAGTCCTTAAGAAACATTGGTAGACAATTTAAATCAAAGAAACACAAGAAAACACCATAAAGTCAATTTAAGCAAATACTTGCTCTAGACTTGGTGTAACTTTTTATAAGACCTAAAGGTCATTCCTAGACCTTATTAACATGTTAATGTTAAATCAATTACTAAAGAAAACCAAGCTTGAAAACAAGTTAAAACACAAAATGTGCTTTAAGGAGTCTTAAAGCACATTTTTGAAAAATTGTCTTAGAAATGGGTTTTGAGTGGCTAAATGCCCATCATTACTCTTTAATCAATATGTGTACTACTTAGTATCACATTAGGAAGTCTAAATCAATGGGAAACCAAAAATTTCACAAATATGTGCACTAATTGTGAATAGTGCCCAAATAGTGCTCAATTAAGGCTTTAGTCAACTTTAATTAGCTAAATGGTCAAACAAGGCCCTATATATGTTATCTAAAGGAGGGGGACGGTTTTTAGACATGGTGAGTCATCACCATTGACAGCCAAGTAAATAAAGAGGGGGAAACTAAAGTAAAAGCACTATTTGCTTTATAACATAAAATATCTCTTTAACTTACCTCTCACCTCACTTTTCTTCATTCTCCTTTGTTCCCACCGTGTTCTTCATCCTCCTCCCAGCTCCAAACCGTTCTTGCTACAGCAACCTCTCTTCTCCATCTTCATTTCCTTGCCAAATCCAACTCCATGCTCCAAATCAAATTCTAAGAGCATATTTGTGCTAGTTATACCAAGCCCTTCATTTATCTCTTTTCAAATCTTCAAGACTCCATTTTGGTGCCATGAAGAATCTCCATTGAAGGAGGAAAAGCTCCAATTCTTGCACCTTGTTGTTCTTCCTTGTTCTAAGGTAAGAAAAGTCAAAGAAAATTCACATTTCCTTTCATTTTTGAACATGGCCGAAAATCACCCTTAGTGATGCCTTGTTTTATTCATTTTAGTAGCTTGATTCAATCTCCAAAGGATTATAAGGAGTCCTACCTTACTTCCTTGTCAAGCTCCCTTCCAAATTCCAAGGTAAACTTCCATTTTAGTGTTTTAAAACACTTATGTAAATCTAGGGTTTAATCATGAGTTAAAGTATAAAACTTGATGCTCATTACCCTTATATGTGTGTATTGGTTAGAAGATTGACAAGTGATAAAAGCTCCTTGCCGATTTTCAATCAAGAAAGAACAAGAGAAAACAAGTGAGAAAGTTGGAAAACAAAGAGGTAAATGACCTCTCTTAATGTAGTTTTGTGCCATAGGAAATTGAGCTTTAATTGCTTAATAAATAACGTAAAGAGCCAATGGGAAATGAGTTAGTGAATACCCACAAGGAGGTTATTAAGGGCATATGTAATGTTGTGTGTATTTGCAGGTTAAAGGCAATTATTATGTGGGAAAGATTAATGCAATTTAAGGGCCTAAGAGCCATGTTATTTAAGGGCCTAAGTGCCAAGCAATTTAAGTTTATGCACTATATTGTGATGTAATGTAGTTTAAAGGTTTAGTTGTGTGTAAAGAACATTTCTTGTGAAGATGAATGTCTTTGATGGTTAAAGGATGAAAAACCATGTGTTTGTGTGTAAGAATGTGTATTAAGAGATTGAGTGTTCTTGGTTGTATAAAGGTGAAAACCTAAGTGTTTTGGTGTAAGGTGATACAAGAGAAACTATGTCAAAACTTGGTGAGTAAACAAGGAGTTTTAGGTGATTAAATGAAGTTTGGTGACCTAGATTGTTCTAGGAATTGTTAAGTGTTAAATTGGTGAAAGAAAGTGAATTAAGGTGTTAAGATGCCTTGGGCATAGTCTTGGAGGGTTAGAGAACTAATGGATGATTTCTAGATACAGCAAGGTCATGGTGGAAATGTGGTAAAGTCTTGTGCAAAGTTTGGTGAACAATGGAAGTGTAATGCCTTGTGAAGGTTTAATTATGAACTTGCGGGAAAGACTTGAGGAGTGTGTGTAAAGGGGATGAGTGTGATGCAAAATGATGCTTTAGGAGTGGTTACCTTGTTGTGGAAGAACACTTTGGTTAGTGGAAGTCTTAGGTAAATTTACAAGTTACAAGTGTAAGGAAAATGTTCTAAGTGTTAAGGATTTAGTAGAAGTTTGAGTAAATGTTTAAGGAGTTTGTTGGATGATTTAAGTAGGTTTTAAGAGTGTTTAAAGTGTTTAAACATGTTTAGAAAACATGTGAAAAGGTTAGAGAAAGAAACGGGAGGAAGAACGGAGTTGAAACGAGCCCAGAAGAGTGTTTTCTGACTTCGACCTACCCAGGGCTCTGGGTCGGTCGGTGGGTCGGTCGGGCTGTCGAGTGTTTCTGACTTCGACCTACCTAGGGCTCTGGGTCGGTCGGATTTTTTTTTATTTTTGTGCCATTAGCAGTACACCATTAAAAGATAATGGGGAGTAAGTGATTTACATGGTTAAGATTTAAACATCAAGGTTTAGTGGTTATTAATCGGAAATTATAATGTGAAGTTAAGGACTAAAAGTTTAATGTTAATGACTACATTAGAAACTTTAAATCACATGTGTTAATTAACGAGAAACCTTGAAATAAGGTGAGTAATAAGTGTGAGGTTAATGGAATGTAAGAGACGACAAGAGGACGTCATACGTTATGACAAGTAGTCGAAGTTAATACAAAAATTGATCGTTCCGACTGAATTAATTATTGGAACGAAAACTAGTCGTGATGCAGCCGGGACTAAGGGGTCGCCATGTAAGGCTAGCCATCCTCAAGGTGACAGGTATGGTTTTCTTGCAACCTGTGTTCTACCGGATTACACCGGCTTGTATGCCAATGTGTTTTTCTGAATGTTTGCCACCTTATAAGATAAAAACATGTAATGAGTTTACAGTAATTCAACTATGTGGCGTGTTTAGTTCCGATACCGTTTAACCTCGAAAGTGTTAAACCATAGCTAACCAAATCTAGGATCACATAAGAGATCGGTATTCGGATTTAACGACCCAAACCATGGGAACGTTCTAACCACGGCTATGCGTGAGTTAGTTGTGTATTGTTTGTGCGTGTAAGTATGTTTACCTCCCTTGTGTGTTTAACCCGGTTGTAATACCTTATGGTGTATGGATGTGATAGGTTCCATAATGGATATATATATATATATTATGGGGGGGTGAGGAATCCGGTCGTTCCGGTCGCGCGTGTTGTTTGGGAGTTGATGTCTACAGTTGCTCTAACTCCCTCTATTATGTTATGGTTGTTTTCCTTCTTGGATTACTACCACCCGCAAGCCCAACTAAGGCTTACCTACCTGACTATTATTCGGGACTAGGGGGATTATGTATAATGTGAACGGTTCTATATTAAGACCGAAATATCTAAGTAAGTAAATGTGTACGGTGTGTTCGGAACTATGCTATATCCGACACATCTTAAGTAAGTATACGTTCTCTAAGTAGAACAATAAATTATTGTGTAACGAGCTTAACATGGGAATAGAAAGATTCTCTAGGTTCCAAAGAGAAAACTAACTCCCGTCTTGGGGCACGAGCCCTCACGTGGCTCTCCCCGAATCATGTTGTATGTATGTTAAGGTGTGATATGTGTTGTTATGTTGAGTATGTTGGTCATGGGTACCAACCCCAGGTTATCATAAGAGGAGTTTAAGTATAACCCGATTAAACGGGCAAATGTCGTCTAGGGAGGAGTTAGCTCCATTAAGGTAGAAACCCTCAAGGGATTAAAGAATGCAATAATGTAAACTAACAAGTGTTGATGTGTTGATTGAGTTGTTTGGATCCTATTGGTTGGATGTGTGTTAAGTGTTTATAGTTTTCCATGCATGATTTAAATATAATCAACCGCATGCTTAGACGACAATTAGTTGTGCGTGGCCCGGTAGTGTGCGGACTGCACGATTACCATACCAGCAAAGGTGCTGAGCCCCTTGGGGGGCCACATTTTCTTTCCTTTTCAGGTACAAGGATCTGGAAGCCGTTCGAGAGTGAGAGTAGGTAGGTAGTGGTTGTTGTTGGCCATGGGTAGTTCATTTAATTACTTATGGATTGTAGGTGTAGTAAGACCGAAATTGTTGTCGGCATTAGTTTGTAAATACTCGGTATAGTTGGAATGTAAATGTGTAATGATTGTTGGAAATGGAAAGAGATTGTAATGTGTAGTTGCTCGGGAATCTGGTCCATCAGACCGATACAATGTATATGTATTAGCCTTGTTAGCCACGTGGGTGGTTAACGGCGTGTAACACCAATGAGTTAAGTAATGTGATGAGTAATGTTTTCCGCTGCAAATGGTTGTCAAGTGTATGGTTGTAGTTGGGGTGTTACAGAGGTAGGTGGTAGATGAATTTGGTTTGGGTGTGTTCACCCATGAGGGTTTCTGGTTTTCGTTTCTGTTTGTGAATGTAAGGAATAATTCTTTGATTTGTTGTGAATCTGACTTGATTTAGAATTGTGTTTCCGCTCTGTTAAAACCCCGCACGCGGGATTGTGTTTCGATCAATTACTTTGCTATGAGATGATTTGTATATTTTAATGGTGAATTTGGCTCTGGATTTGTCAATCTGCATCGTCTCTGATTTTGCAGTTTTTGTGTTGTCCGGACAGTTTCCGCTCTGTTAAAACCCCGCGCGCGAGATTGTGTTTCGATCAATTACTTTGTTATGAGATGATTTGTATATTTTAATGGTGAATTTGCCTCTGGATTTGCCGTCTGCTTCATCTCTGATTTTTCAGTTTTTGTGCTGTCCGGACTTGTATGTCTAGATAGTGTCCTGGACGTCTCTGTGATTTTGACGGTTTCGCCATGCGTCCGGACATTGCGATGACGGGTCATGGATTTGCAGTTTGGCTTGTATCCGAAAATGCAAGTTCAGACACCTCGTAAGTTTATTTTTCGGACTCTGTCTGGACTTGTAAGTTCCGACATATATCTGGACACCCCTTCGGATTTCAAACCCAACATCCGTCCGGACTTGTTCGTCCAGACATCTTAGTTTTGACGTTCGGCATGCGTATGGACTTGTAAGTCCGGACACATGTCCGGACACCACTGTTTTGTGTCACGGCATGCGTCCGGACTTGTAGGTTCAGACACATGTTCGGAAACCTCTTTGATTTTTCCTAAAATGCCTGTTTGAGCTCCATTTTGACTTTTGTTTGTAGGGTTATGATCCCCTAAGTGTGTATAAGCTATTTTGACATGCTTTAGTATGCGTTTACATGTACTTCTGTTCTGAAAGCCTTCGTTCTGCTCTTAATTTATGTTTCTGAAAGTGTGTTCTGGCCTATGAATTCTGTTTTGGCAATGACTTATGTTTCGTTTGTAAAGCTACTGTGCTTCGGTGTTTGTATTTTACTACACCTTTTGTTCTGAAAGATCAAGTTTCTGTTTTGGGACCTAGTTTCTGTGCCTTCTTAGATGTGGTTGACTGGGTCGGGTTAACTCGTAGCATGCTACATAGACATCATTCTGATTTTGTGGGACCGACAGGTCCTTTGGTCTTTGGGCAATTTCTGTTCTGGGGCTGACGGGCCCATTGGTCTTTGATCCATTTCTGTGTTGTCGAGAGGGATCTTTCGATCCATGGGTCTCTGACCCTTTTTGTATGTGTGTGCTGTGAGCTAGGTTCCCGCTTCTGTTTTGTATAGTGAACCACTCTGGCTGATCTTTGCTCTGATTTGAGAACGTTCCACTTTTGAACATTATGTGATCGTGGTTTCTGACTTTGTTCTGTTCTACTGTTGACTATATACTTTTGACTTCTGCTTACCTCCGTTATGTTTTCGACTTCTGTTTATTTTGGAAAGTCTTCTGCTTTGCTTTCCAATTCTGTTTTGCGAAGCTTATGTATATGTATATATATGTTCTGTCAAACCGTTTTGCGCATGCTCAACTGATGAAGTTTATCACCTGTTGAGCTGTGGTTGCTCATCCCTATTTCCGTCTGATTTGCAGGTTTTAGCATTTGGTAGGAGACTTCTACTTTTGGTCTTTTAGTTTTGAGCTTGGATTTGTATTTATATTGTTGGCTTTGGGGCCCATTTGTATCTTGGTTTCCACTTGTATTTTAGCTTCCGCTCTGTAAGTTGTAAGACAAGCTTTATAACTTTCATTTGGTTAACATATGAGCATTTGTTCAGTTTTGGGTATCGCTAGAGTGTAGCCTTGCGTATCTTAGGTAATAAGTGCGCGGCGTATGACGGTCTCAGAATCAGGGTGGTTTTGGGGTCATTACATGTTAGGTGGCATAGGACCAGTGGTGAAAAAGGCTATGAGAGAGGAGGGGAGTTTGGATATCATCATTTCATCATGTGTTGGCATCCTTACAACATTTATATTTATCTAAAGGAAGCCTCTTACTCATGGGCTTTGTTAAAATTTTTTCTCATATTGTGATAGACTTAAACCTTATGAACAAGGCCCTAGTTCATCAATCAAACCTTGATAATAGATCTCGAAGGATTTTATTTGTGTTCTCATTTCGAGCAAATATTGTTTGTACAAATTAAGCATAAAACAAAGTTAGGTTCTTTTAAAAATTTGGTTGGGCAATTGAAATACCCCTAACTAATAAATCATGAATAAAACATCTAATGATATATATTAAGGCTAAAATGTTCCTTAACATTATTAGGGAACAATCTAGAATCATTAACAAGCAAAAATATGTTTTCTAACCACTTAGGCCAAAAATGTGCCCTAAGAAGCTTAAGAGATTGTGTAACCTCAATTAGGGTCCAAAGTGGATTCCTAAACCTTATACCTAAGGTAATAACAAGAGAAAAACCATTACCAAAGAAAACCAAAACTCAAAAATGAGTTAAAACACAAAAGGGGGCCTTAAAACTCCTTAAGACAAATTTTTATAAATGTGTCTAGAAATTGACTTTGGGTGGTTAATTAGACTTGTATACATCACATCTAACTTGTAATGTACACTACATGGTATCACATTAGGAAGCCTAATTCAAAGAATTTTTTAAAAAAAAATCAGAAATATGGCATTGATTTGTGAATAGTACCAAAATAGTGCCAAACAAAGCCTTAATCTTCTAGCATGGTCAATGGTCAATATTAAGCCCATAATATCCCATTAAAGTCGGCAGCAAGGGAGGGTGAATCACCCCTCTTAAGTCATGACTCACTTATTAGATAAGACTAAATTAAGAGGACACCTTTCAACTTTACACTTAAGACACTAAAATATCGTCACTTCTCTTGCTCTCTCCTCTCTCCTACTGCAGAGTTCTTTTCTTCCCTTCATCTTCTTCTCTTTGTTTTTGAGCTGAAGAACACCAAGAACACCAATGGAGAACCAAACTTAAGTGTAGTTCGAGAACCAAGCTTCTGCACTGGAAGTGTATGAAGAATATTGTCCCTTGTGTGGCCAAATTAGCTAGAAGAGTTGGGGGATCGCCCTTTTGTTTTTTGCGCTAAGAATCATATTATGTTCCACACTTTCTTTGACTGCGTGATGGTAATGGATCAGTGGAAGGGTTTGATTGATCTTAATAGAGATCTTTCTTCTGAGGAAAATGGTATTCAAGATTGGATTTTTTCGGAAGCCGAGAAATGGGCAAAGAAAAAGTTAGAGGCGGTGGTCAATACAATATGGGTAATATACGATGCAAAGAACTTAGCGAGGCACAATGATCAGATGTTCAGGCTCGCCCTGATTGAATCTAACCCAGCTTCTACTAAAGCTTACAAGATTAGTTTAAAAACTGATGCTCTTAATGCTCAATCAATCTATACTTGGCTACCTCCTGTGTAGGGTATGATCAAAATTAATTGTAGCACCAAACAAAGGAAGGAGAAAAACTTGGTGTTAGCTGGTTCTATTCGTAAAAGAGATGGATCTATTATGCTAGCTTTTAACAAGACTATGGTAGCTTCTTGTTCAATAGTTACAGTAGAAATTCAAGGCTTGACTTTTGGTTTGAATTGGGCTCATGAGGCTGGTTTTAAGGAGGTTGAAGTTGATGCTAGGCACCCTCAGATTTTTGATTATTTGCGGCATGGTGCACAACAGTCTCTGCAACCATGTTTTCCTTTAGGATGGGACCATCTCCTTGCTACTGCCTCTACAATTCCAATTGCTAAAACTCATCTAGATAATTCGGCTAATGACTTCACCATAATTTTGATATCTCTTTTGTATAATAGTACTTCTAATTTCAAAACTGCCAAGTAGATGCGTAGGTCATGTAATATGGTACTTAATGTTTTTTAGTGTTTTTTTTAAACAAAGATCCATTGTATTACATGGAGCATAGTTTAAGTACAAACTCTGAACAAGCGCCCGGACTCCATGAACAACGCTGATGTGCACAGCGAGCATGGTTAGCCAACGAATGGGCTGCTAAGTTACTAACACGTGGAATGTAAAACCATTTAACTTCAGTGAAATGTGTAATAAGATGTGAAACATGGTCCAGAATCTCTAGTGTAGATTGATGCAGTGCTGTGTCGCCCCCGGAAGACATGTACTCAACAATAGGCTTGCAATCTGTGACTAAACGAATCTGAGTGTCATGAAACTCCATTGCAGCCTGCACCCCAACCTCAATTGCCAAGGCTTCACCATCTGATGGAGGAACGGAAAGATAATCCCCCTGAATACCCACCTGCACAATATTGTGGTTCATGCTTGCGATAAAAGCTGTGCCAAAACGCCCTAGGGTATCAAGGCTAGCATCGACTTCAACATCCAACCATTGTGGGTGCTGATTGCGGTGTTGAAGAAGCGTAGCTTCTGATATAGAACCTGCGTGAGAAATGCTATGGAGATATGCATCAGCTTGACACCAACCATGTGCAAAAGATAGAACCTGAGCAAATGCGATTTGACATCTGGCAAACCAGAGCCGCCAAAACATCAAAGTGACCTTTCTCAGGAGGTGCTTGCTAGCATTCAGACATAACTGAAAGTACCAATCGAGAAGGCCTAGATCTGTGATAACGCCTGAGGGGGGAGAAATATGCATCATATCCCAGTATGGCCGCACAGTTGAGCACGAAATAACAGCATGGGCGATCCTCTCAGGCTCCCCACATGTGGCACATGAAATATCAGCAGCTACTTTAAGACGTTTTTGCAGAACAGTTTTAGTTGGGATAATCCCATGCAGTAACTTCCAACCTAGAAGTTTAACCCGGGGTGGGAGATCTACAGTGGAGAGACGTTTAAAAGCCAACCCAAGTCTGCATGTTGAGGAGGAGTGTTTGTGCATATCCTAAGAAGCCGTAAAATCTGCATGGTAAGCAGTTTTAACTGTGTAAGATCCGTCGACTGTAAGTCCCCAATACCAGGTATCTGGAGGTTGATCATTTGTAGTGATATGTGGAGGTAAAATTGGCAATTCCATACGCTGAATAAGAGCCGCATCTTCTGGGTCAAACCATGAAGTAAGAAGTTGATTATCCCATGTACGATCAGGAGTAATTAAGGTTGCCACAGAGGCATATTTCCTGGCTGCTGGTGGCATCTTCCAAAGAAACGGTTGACCTCCGGGTTTCCCTCGAATCCATCGGTCTGTGAGCTTGGTTGTTGTGCCTGAAACAATCCCCTTTCTTCCACCAACCCGGAGTAAGTCGCGCGTAGTAAGCAAAGCTTTCTAGATGGGGCTTGATCTAGGAGTAGCCGTGGCTTGCCAAATATCAGTGCCACGCAAATACTTATCACAGTAAAACTTGGAGAGTAAGGTGGAACGTTGGGTGATTATCCTCCACATTTGTTTTGCCAGGAGTGCACGATTAAAACTTCTTAAATCCCTAAACCCCAGACCTCCTGCCTCAGTGGCTTTGCACATATGTGACCATTTCCTCCAGTGTAACCCATGCTTTTGAGTAGAACCATTCCACCAGAAACGTGCAAGAAGTTGCTGTATTTGTTTCAACAAAGTTTTGGGAGAAGATAGACAGACAACTAGAATCATGTAGTATCTTAATAAGCTGTCTATAATCAATCAAATTTTAGATATCTACACAATATACATTACTCGTCTCAAGGTAAACATTCTACCAGAACTTACAACCCAAATTCTTCCCCTGGTATCTGTTTAGCAAAGAAATAGGTCCAAGAGAGGGAATCCACCAAAACCTCCAGCAATAGCCCACTAATTCCCAACACATCAATGGGGTTCCATCTTAAAACCAATTGCTCTTAAGTTGGAGTAACCCACATGCTTTATAAGCTACTAATTCTTTCTTAATTTTCTGATTTGTTTTTCACAATTTTTTATGACTCATATTTGTATGAAAGTAAAACATTCTACCATCAAGTGTGAGTCTCTCCTCTCTGCCGCGGCAAGGACAACTACCTGACTTGTCCACTTCCAAATCCCGTCCATTACGGGTCCTCCATTACATGGTTGTTCATGTCCCTTGCCAAACCTGGGCTCTAATACCACTTGTGGGGGAAGAACAAGACCCGGCAGGAGCCACCAAACTTACATCAACAACCCACTAAGGCCCAATAAGTCACGTGGGGTTCCATCCAAAAACCAATTGGCTAGATGTAGTGACTCACTTAGCTATAAGCTGCTTTCAACCTTTATTACAATGTGATTTTCACAATTCTTTGTCCCTAACACTTGTATTAAACAGTATCTATATCACCAGCCCTTATGACAACTACTTTCTAAAAATGATTTTTTGGAGGAAAAATGAGTTGCTTATAGGTGTGGTATACACCCAAGGCAGAATTTTATCATGGAGTGGGAAAGTATAATGAAAGGAAGAAATAATCTCAAGGTACCAAATGTATACTAAAAGGATGTACGGTTGAACTAGTGGTATTTAGGTCAGCCTGACTTCTAAACATGTCATGGGCACTTCTAGAGAGATTAAAGTTGGTGGAACTAATTCCTTGCAACTACATTTGTTACTAGTAAGGTATTTAGTATCGATAATGTTTCTTGACATGATTTGTCACTAATCTCACTGCAAAACTGTATAAGATTACTGACATCACCAACTTCATGCTTTTTCTAAGGGAAGCAAAAAAAAACACTATGATACTGCTAGCTTAGTTTTTCAATAAGTTTGATCCATTTAGCTCATCTCTAATGCCACACACCTCAGTACAGGAACTAGCTTATCACTTTTTCTCTAAAATCCTTTCATCTCCTATCACTTTCTAAACAGGCTATTAGGTTCAGTTATCAACTGTAAAAAAGAACAGGGCCTACAACGCAAGCAACCAAAGCCAGTATATCTTCCCATGATACACAATGCCAAAAAAAAAGATGAATGCTCACAACCTCAAAAGGAAGGGATCCTACACCATACAAAGTCCCCTAACCTCAAGAAGAAGGGACTCCAAAGGATGTCAACTTTCAGACAACAATGAATGAACCTGCATAACCTCCTCAAATGTGATGAATGTAAAGGGATAATCCTAAGCATGGTATCTTTCAAAATTGACCTTTTAAGACTAACTTTCCCACGCTTGATACCCAAAAACAAATATCAAGAATAACAAGTCTTCTTCAGGGCTTCATGTCAAAATTCAAAAGGTCTATAGTTATGGTGTAATGAGTTAATTTCCATTTAGGCAAAGCTTAAGCTTATAAGAAGCAAAAAGGAATACAATGTGAATGGAAGACGGTTGCTATCAGCAATATATAGCACCCCCTAACAAAAAGAGAGTGAATTTATTCATACCACTGTGTAAACCAAGCATCGT
The DNA here is from genome assembly GCA_023374045.1 of Limonium bicolor. Taxonomy (NCBI): domain Eukaryota; kingdom Viridiplantae; phylum Streptophyta; class Magnoliopsida; order Caryophyllales; family Plumbaginaceae; genus Limonium; species Limonium bicolor. The sequence continues at coordinate 251,261,880 of CM041776.1, read as the reverse complement.
ATAAATGAATGCTTCAAGTAGATCAGTAGTCAATACAAATGCCTGAAAAGCATAACAGATAAATGATGGAAATGTCACTTTTCATAGATAGAACACCATTGATACTAGGCACATTGGGAATGCTGGCCCACTTTCAAGAGTGAGTATCAACCCCCTTAACATCTTATTGCCAAAAGTCTATAGGGTAGGCTGGCATCCTAAACCAACTTATGATTGATGCAATGCAAAGTTCTCAAACAGTGATATTTTATTAACATGGATGAAATGAGATAAACCAATTAAGAGCAGATTATTTACATTTTATAATATCTTAGAGTCCAACACTTAAACATACAGTTAATAGACTATTCTAAAAGAAGACCATGGCAACTAGTCAGTTTTAAAGTTTGATCTTATATCCATAGTGGTCAGGTCATACATGTTTTCAATCCCAACATTGACAGTGATCATTCACACTGAATAGTTTTCCAAGCTTACTTAAACTACACAAGCTCGTAATAATAGTTACTAGCTAGCAACAGTCACACTGAATGGTACCTTTAAGAAGAACCACTGAGATTCTACATGCATTAATTTCTGTGACTCTCTTTTGTTTGTTTCAACTACCAATAGTAAGAACTTAGGATACTTTCAGAGAGTTCACAAGAAGGTTCAGAATATATTGACATTTAGCAATGCAGCTCTAATTATAGTGAAAAACACGATCTGATAAATTACTACATTCAATTATGGAAGTCTTAAAACTCATTCCTTTGGCTAGTAGGTGATACTTCCAAATATCAATTATGATTCGTGACAGATTCCATTTCATTATTTTCCCTGAGGACATAGAGTAAAAATATAGGAGATGAAGGCAGATGTATCATGTATACATGGATACGAGCTGTCAGATTTGACACGTGGGCATAGGTCCAAGGGGGGGATATTCACCATGATGTATGTGCAACACCAACATAATCTACATAACCTATGTAAACAAGTTTGGGATATTCAATAATGTAATAGACAAACAAAATAACATAATAAAACAAAGATTTACCAAAGAGTCTGAGTGCATGAACGGGGCCTAAAAACCATGCAAATAGAACATGGAGTAGAAAATTAAGTAATACAAGGACAACAGAGACAGATCAAGCCGCACCATACCAGCCATAGTTTGTCAAGGAAGAGTATTTAAGGATCGGACAGGAGTTGAAAGAGCAGTGAAGAGACGATTTAGGATGATGAACAAATTACGGTTTTGGGTTTTTATTTTTGGCCTTATGATTTTATCCTTGTTGAAGTTACAAAGACCCTGAAGTGCAAAATGCACATGACGCACACCTGCATCAGCAGGCATCATGCATTCCTCAGATACGTGCACATCATATGTGGGCCAAACTTGCAGCGCAATCGCAAGTATGATGGAATTGGCAGGTCGATAATAGTGTAGTCAGGACAACGACGAGCACAGGCTCTGAGGCAGCATCATATTTCAAGAAACAAAGAAACGGCACTATGAAAGGGAAAGAGGAAGAAATTGGACTGAATAAAATGAAATATTATTCATCAAAATAGTAATAAAAGCAACATGATTTCCCGTGGACATCAACACAAGATGAGTAGTACTGTAACAAAATCTCAGCGCTAGCAGTGCATCACAAATACGGCAGTAGCAGTGTACAAGTATAACAAATGTCGGCAAGTTTTAATCCAAATTGATTGAACATTCAACTGTAACAGTCAAATACAATTCTGAAGCAGAGGAACACTCTTTAAAAGCTAACCACCACTTGATACCAATCCAGCAATGGCCGGGTGACGACCTAAGATGATGCAAGATTGCAATTCGATTTGAACAGGAAAAGACCGGCGGCCTACCTGAACAACGTCGATCACGAAAACGATATATAAACGACGGCGGAGTGATTGAAGGCGAAAAAATGACGGATTCGTCTGTAAGGTGCTTTGTTTTCTGCCGAGCATGCAATGTTTTTTTAGTGTATGAGTGAATTAATATAGGTACATATCACACTCATAAAACAAAACATTTATTAGAAATGGATTCGGACCTAATCAAAATTTACTTTTACGGCACACAGGAATCACACACAATGGTTGTGCTTTAACCAGGGTCAAACCAAACCTCTCCTCCACATCTATTTTCTGATTTCTCCTTCTGGAATCTTCCAATCAAAAAACTAATCAAAGACCCCAACACCACGTGTAGCACCCGATGAGCTAATTGAATCCCTAAGCAGACCCGCCGACCTGATCCAAACGGAAGTAGATCATAATTCTGCCCTTTGTAGTCAATCTCTGGGGAGTTCAGGAATCTTTCAGGCTCGAACAATTCAGCATTCTTCCATACCTTCTCATCTCTACCCATCGCCCACACGTTAACCCACAGCAGTGCGTCTTTTGGAATTGCGTGACCGGTACTTAGCTTAACCTCTGCACTGGATTTTCTAGGGATTAGGAACGGTGCAGGCGGGTGAAGTCTCAATGTCTCTTTGATTACTGCTCGTAGGTATGGTAGCTTTGCCACATCTGTGTCCTCGATTAGATTACCTCTGCCGATGACTTGATCAAGCTCGGCTTGCACTTTCTTCAACTTCTCTGGGTGGCGAATTAGCTCCGATATCGTCCACTCGATGGTGCTCGAGGATGTGTCTGTTCCAGCGATGAATAAATCCTGTTTTGTGTTTCACATGAGATTGTCAATTGATTCATCTTCTCTTGAAAATTCAGGAGACAAGTGAAGGGCAAAGGGAACGATGTCAGTTGAAAAGTTATTCAAGTAAGAGAAGATGATTACCGACAAAAAGAACCGCATATCCGCGAGCTCGAACTCGGGGTTCTCCTCATGAATGGTGATAAGCACGTCCAACACATCTTCGTCTTTACTTGAACCACCACCACCGTTACGATTTTCTTTCCTACAACGCGTCCGGTCCTTGATTACATCATCTAGCACTTCCAAAGTCCTATGTTGGGCTACCTTCAAACCGTGGCGAATTCCTTGAGGATCGATTGGGCCAAGCATGGGAAAGAAGTCGGCGATGTTTGGGGATCCAGCTAAGTGTAAGGTCGTTGAGAACAGCCCTTTCAGCTCATGACCAGCGTCCGCACCTGATCTCAAGTCGGCTAAATCGAAAGAGAAGAAAGTGTTGGATAGAATGTTGAGCGAAGTGGAGAAAGCAGCCTGGCTGATGTTCACTGCAGTGGAGGTTTTGCTGCAGTCCTTCAAATACGAGACTAGCTCTTCCACCTTCTTCCCCCGCAAATCTCTACCCGCATCAAGCCTGGATATCAGGATTTCAAAAACGAAAATCAGTCATTAATCAACCATAAAAGAATTTCCCCTCCCAAACTCTGTAAACTCTGTTTGGTTAGATGCGCTTAAACTCAGTCAGTCATTCTGTTTAATGAACTAATTAATCACCTGCTGTTACTAAAGAGATTGGAAGTGCCAATTTTTCTCAAGTATCGCCACTTTGCACCAGGCGGGCTGAATGCAACGGAGTGGAGGTGTTGGTCGTTCAATGTGGTGGTTTGTCGGATCTGCCGGTAAGCCAAGACGGCATCGTGCTCACGTAATACTTCCTGCGCCAGGGAAGGAGAAGAGACGACAATGGTGGTGACCGACCCCAGCTGGAGGGATACCAAGTCGCCATAGCGTCTAGCGATCTCTGTTAAGGATTTGTGTGGCATCTTTCCAAGAGAATGAAGGTTTCCGATGATGGGCAGAGGGAATGGCCCCGGCGGCAGCTTCTTTGGGTTCCAGATATGGGTATGCCTGAGCAGGGATAGGAAGAACTGGGTCACTACCCATGCTGCGAACCCTTGGAGCAGAAGTGAGAACAAAAAGGTGAGTTCCATTGGATTTGACGGCGATGGAGCTGGCGGATTTGAGGCTTGTACTTTGAATTCCAACCACTGATCCTTTTATAGCATGAAATTAAGTGAGCAATTATTTTTTTCTTAACCAAAGTGAGCAATTGTTAGAAAGCATAAAGCTTGTTAGAGCAGTCTTACATGACTCCCGCTTCGCCACGTTTAAAAGTTTCGAAGAGTTTTTTTTAATACGTTCGCGTATTTTTATGGAAAATAATGTGCGAGGCCAGGTTTCTTGTAAAATGTCAAATGAAGATGGCTGTCAGGGGTCGGATTAAACTCATACTTAACTGTTTAATAATTTATTCATCTATATCAAATCTAATATAACTGGGTTTTAATTTTAAATGTCCACCCAAGTAAAATTATATTCAATCCAAATTCAACTTATTTAATCTAAAATATTCTTAATAGATTATTTTTTATAGGATTTTTTTAATCCAAATTATTATAAATCATTATTTGCTGTAAGTCACGATGTATGGTCCTCATCCATTCTAACCTAGTATACATGTAAAGTTGATGTCTTGGAAAAATTTATTTATCAACTTACTCCATGGACAAAAAAAAAGTGTGGATGTTATTTTTATAGAGAAAATTACATCCTCATCCTTACATTTGGTGTAATTAATTACATCATGCACTCTTGTGATTTGTAAATTACTCATTCATATGGTTTCCTCTGTTTGGCTTCCTACCTTTAAGTTGGTTTTCTTTAATTTTTGTTAATTTAAAAGATGTTTAAACGTTGTCTGAAGTTGATGAAACTCTATATGGACTGTAAAGTGTTATTTTTGGACATATGACAAATCCTAAGTTTGTTAAACTCACATGTGACCTGCGTAACTCAAATAATATGCTAGTATGTGTGTACTATTTATTGTACATTTTCTTCTATAAAATAAAGACAATGAGTAGGGGAAGAAACTTGTAACCTATATTTTGTTCCAATGGTGCTGGTCAGTTTTGGGCGGATAAAACCTTACGGAAGTGGCTGATTTCTTTCTCTGGCAATTTTATGGAGTGGCTGGAGTGGGTGGCCTTGTCCTATAATCGAGAGTTTTTGTTCGTAGTTATTCAGCGGCTCTGGTCAGTGTGGTGGGCCAGGTGTGAGCTAATCTATGGAGGGGCCCGGTCTTTTGGAGGTGCGTTATCTTAAGCTGAGGCATTTTTGCATCAATACTTTGTTACTCGGGGAGGTAATGACCCCATCGATGAGGATAGTAAGCACTGGTGCCCTCCTGAGTCGGGCTGGTTTAAAATGAACTCGGATGTGAGTCTTGTGGGTGACGAATCATGGTTGGCTAGTGCAGTTCTGCGTGACTCTTCTGGTTCTTTGACTGCCTGTAACCTCTGCTGCTTGAGGGCAGTTAGTTCTGCTTCTTCGGCTGAAGCTTTGGCTTTGGAAGTGGGAATCAATTGGGCAAGAGGTGAGGGTGTTGGGTGTATTGTTGCTGAGTCCAATTGTTTGTCTGTGATCGATGCGCTGAAGGGTAAAAGTCATCAGCTCTCTGGTGGTGAGGCTGTCATCCACCGTTTACGTGTTCGGAGGACCTGTGACGGAGAGCTCTGGTGGAGTTTTGTAGGGAGGGAGGGGAACATGGTGGCTCATATTCTTGCTGCCAGTCGTCACCTTCTTCCTGATGTAAATATTAGCCGTAGTTGGTCCTCCTGTTTTCTGCAGGACCTTGTTATTGCTTGTAATTGTGATTTGAAATTGAAATGAAATAAAAGAGGAAATTCATTGTAAAAAAAAAAACCCAAGAGATATAATGATAATCCAAACCCGACCTAAAAAATAAACGGAGCAAAAATGTAAACCCAAACTATATTTTTTTTTTTTGAAAATATAACCCAAACTATAAATCGGATACATGATAGATGTTTTTTTATTCTTTAGCCAGCAGTACGGAGCTGGATTTACTGATCACATTTCTGCTCAAGCGATCTGCATTTTTAAGCTTTGAACAAGATGAAGTTTTTATGATATAACGAAATATTTACAATACGTTAAGGTGATTTTAGTACAAGTTATGGTTGGGTTCTATATGGGTTATGTGTCTCTTTTAACAATAGACTACAATGTGTAAAATAACCAAACAACTATTACTATGTGAAACCGAATAGTCTATAAATAATTTACTTTGCTATATTACACAAATGACATGCTTGCTTATAAAACATCTTCTATTCTCATGGTTGATATGATAAAATATAAAATTTTAAAAAGTGGATATGAATATCAAATCCTAACTATTTTCATAGAATGATCACTAGCGGTAAAAAGGAATAAACGACGCATAATAATTTACGGTTAATAGACCAATCGTAATTTAACTAGTGGGCTAGAGATAATTAATCACGATTTTTATATAAACTGTAAATTATAGTGGGTAGGGTGCTGAAAAGCGGGTAACATTAACGGACTTTAGATTGCGGTTATATAGGAAATGTAATTTAAAGGTTGGCACGATGCTTTGGATTACGGTTCTCCCATAAACCATAATTTAAATTTCGTTGACCTACGCACACTCTGATTCACTAGACGACGTCGTTCTACAGGTTTGTATCCGCGCACGCTCTCACTTACTAGATGACGTCGTTGTACAAGTTGGTGTGAGGTTTTAGATTACGGTTTATTACATAACCGTAATCCAAAGTGTGACGGTATTAAAATTGGGCGCGTTTTTTCCAGACTTTAAAGTTTTTCGATACGGTGCAGGTACTATTACCCATACCACCCTAGTCGATTGGATGCTTACACAACTTCCCGTGCATGCTCTCTTTATTTTCCTTCTATTGTCAAGTCGTAACTTTTCTTCCGCCTAAACTAACCATAGCCAGAAACTCTCTCCGCTTCAAGCCGACTGGTAAGCTCCTTTCTCTCTTATCCCTCCTTTCTCTTTGCTTCTATTCTTTGGTTTTGATGAATATTTCCACTGCACAAATCGACACTACTCTTTCACAATGTCACCAAACCCTACCCGTCGACATCGTCAAACATGTTCCGCTGGACGAACAACATAAGTTCTTTAAACTTAATAATGTAAATTAAGTCTCTTTTTGGCCTTTTGTTAATCTGTAGCGTGGATGTGTTTTAGAAGTAGTGTTAAACCAATGCATGTTTCGAATGCATGCAAACTGATTGGTTCATATGTGATTTAATATGTATTGGGTTTATTTGTTCATTTGTATAGTCGCTGAGTAGGGTTTATCCGATTCTTGTGTTGATATCAGTTAAACATATATGTGCTAATTATTAGGAACTGAAATAACCAAATGAACATTAAATTAATCTCTGTTTATTGCTATTACATACGAACACATATATCTCCTCTGTTTTTCTTTATTATATTGTTTTGCTGCATATTGTTATACATAGGGTCAATTGTATCCTAAGAATGATCCCATTAGCCTAGAGGCGGTGTCTGGTTCAGCGTCAATAGAGATGTTAAATTTATGAAAACATTTTCCCTTTTAGATCAAGAAACAGAGAAAGACAAACATGAAAATTTCTCCAAGATGTACAAAATGACAAACAGGATGCAATTTTCTTATTGATCCTTACTCACCTCATCTTGAGAGTTTTGATTTTGAAGAAACAGAGGAAGTCTGTGAACCACATCAGACAGTCTTGCGCAACCAGCATGATGAACATGATACGAGACAACAATTTTCCAAAGAACACTAGCAATCTGTCACGGAACAAAAACCACTGAGAAGATAAAAACGGAACAGAGAAATGCCAAGACACCTATAGGATTACATCGTGAGAAATACAAATAACAAGCAAGACAAACATCCTCCATAACCAAAACATATGATAGCTTTTCCTGTGGATAGTGTAGCTTCTACGTGTTGTTATTCCTCTGATGATATTGGCAAAATAGAAACTAAACCTACTGACTATCATGAAGCTATTAAAGATGAGAGGTAAATTAAGGCTATGATAGAAGAATTTGACGCGTTAGAAAGAACAAAACTTGGGAAGTTGTAGATCTTCCTAAGGGAAAAGGTGATAGGATGTAAGTGGGTACACAAACTGAAATATAGGGCGAATGGGGTCCTTGAGAGACATAAGATAGGTTAGTTGTAAAGGGATACATACAAAAATATGGTAAAGAGTACCAGGAAACATTCTAACCAGTGGTGAAATTCAGCACAATTCGTGCCCTTACAGCCGTGACCTGCAAAAGGAATTGGACCATCAGCCAATTAGATATAATTAACGTCTTTTTACATGGAGATCTAAGAGAGGAAGTGAACATGCAATTACCTTTGGGCTATAAAACTACACAAAGGAATCAAGTTTGTAGACGTAGAAAATCACTCTATGGTCTCAAGCGAGCTTCAAGGCAATGGCATGAGAAACTTAGTTTTTTCCTTTCATACTTAGGTTTTGAACAATCCCTTAATGACTATATAAGAAAAAATGAACCAAATCTGTCTTAGTTGTGTACGTGGATGACATACTTTTGACAGGAGATGATAAGGATATGATTGATGAAATAAAGGAAAAACTGAATATGGAATTCAAGAGTAACGACTTAGTTGTTGTTAACAATTTTCTTGGGATACAATTTATTTCTACCAGAGATGGTATGATTGTCGTACAAAAGCAGTATGTTGAAAGACTTGTTAGATAATTCCATTGTGACAAAGAGAAAATAGTTGTTGCCCCGCTGGAACTCAATACCAAATTATTAAAAGTTGAAGGGTAAGGTGTTATCTGATCCTCTTCTCTACGGAAGACTAATAGGGAAGATTATCTCCCTAGCTCACACTCAACCAGATCTTTACTTTTCCATCCAGTCCTTGAGTTAGTTTTTGCATAGACCAGCTGAACATCACTAGAAAGCAGCCTTGCACGCCTTAAGATACATTAAAGGAACTGCATGTCATGGACTGCTTTTTAATAAAATAACTGATTTTTGTTTAAATGTGTTATGTGATGCATATTCAGTAGGATGCCCCGACACATGGAAATCTATAAGTGGTTTCTACATTCAGCTCGGAGGTTCCCCCTTGTCCTGGAAGGCCAAAAAACAAGGAAGTGTGGCTTTTTCTTCCACAGAAGCATAATACCACTCAATACGGCAAGCAACAACAGAGATTAGTTGGTTAACCAGAATCCTACATGACCTGGAGTGGAAGACATCCTCCCTATACCACTGAAATCAGTCAGCCAGTCTGCAATATACATAGGAAGGAATCCAGTGTTCCACGAAAGAACTAGATACATCGAGATAGATTGCCACTTCGTAAGGCAGAAAATGCAAGAGGCGCTGATAGAAGTCCGGTTTTTCCCTTCACATATACAAGTGACAAACGTCCTCACAAAGACACTATCAGGGAGGGATTATCCAAAGATTGAACAAAAGATGGGAATGCGACAGATCTGTTGAACACATACCAACAGATATTTTGTGAAGTTTTACATCCCTGTTAACTTTGAGGGGGGGGGGGGGAGGGAAGGGGATTTACAATACATTGTACTTAGTTAGTCACTGTAATAATGCTCTCTGTTAGTTAACAGTAAGTCCTAGTTAGTTGATGTTACCGTTACCTTAAGAGTCATTAGTTAGTCTATTAGTCTACATAAGTGCTTACATGTACAAATGTAATTCAACTCTATGATTTCAAGTGTTTTGTTAAGTATAAGAGAGGTTTTGGAGTCTTCGAATTGTATCATTATCTGCTGGAAACAAAGCCTTGGAGGAATTGTTGAGAGAAAAAAAGTAGGGGAAAGCAAGGAGAGGACAATTTGTAGACTAGTGCCAATGGTAAAGTCATGTACTAACACTTCAAACTAAGACATGTTCCTCTAAGTAAACTAGTTGATCTTAAACTTGTCTGTAAATATGATATTCATATGTTTTTGCATGTGATTCTAGTTGTAGGGAAAGATGTGCCAGAAATAAAGTCATGTACTAGTACTTCAAGATTTGTTCCCCGTTTAAGGTTGATTGTGTCATTATTATGTATTAATCTTTGCTACATTTGGAGTTTAGTGGTTATTATTGGACGAAAGATGTTTTTGCTTTGGATAGATAGCCAGTATGCATCGATATTGAAGTTTACACTACTAGAAAACAACAGATTAGAGACGGAATTAGTGATGGACAGAAATCCGTCGCTAATTAGCGACGGACTAGAGAGGGATTAGCGATGGAATTTTTAGCGAGGGATTGGCGACAGATTGGTGACGGAAATTGAGCGGGTGTGGTGGCGCGAGATTTTCCGGCCCTGGCGCCTTCTTTAGCGACGGACTGGCGACGGAATGTCCGTCGCTAAAATGGCGTGGGACGGCGTTCCGTCGCTAATTATTTTAAAATTTTAAAAAAAATATTTAGCGACGGAACATGTCCGTCGCCAAATCTTAACACAACGACGTTGTTTTGTTTCTGTCTATTCTCGCGCTTCGTTAAGTTTACTGAACCAAATGACGTCGTTTTAACAACAATTAGCGACAGACTGGTGACGGATATGTCCGTCGCTAATTTCTTTAGTATAATCAGTCGCACACGACTTCTTCTTTTCTTTTCTCCTCCTTTCTTTCTTCTATCTTCAGACGCGACGGAACAGAGGCGAACGCAGAGTCACCAGAGCTCAATTCCGGCGAATTTCAGGCGGTTTCCGGCCACCAAACACGTACTGGAGTGGTAGGCGACCATCAATAAGCATTCTACATTTGTTCTGGTCAAGGTAAGTGCTTAAAACCCTAACTATATAGTTCCGAAATTAAATTGGGGGATTTCGAAAATTAGCCTAATTATACCCGAATTTGTATGTGATTTCTTGTTAATTTGTGCTACAAATTGATAATTCTAGGGGCATGTTCGTTAATTTGTGCAATGCCAAGATTATTCCAGTCGAATTGATGTTCAATTTAAAAAAATCGGAAAACAATGGAGCAATTACAAGTTAATGGGTTGGCGTTGAGTTTTGTTAGGATATTAAGTGTTAAGTAGCTGTCAATATAGTTAGTAAAGTTAGTCCTATCCGATTATAAGGGTGTAGCTGATTGGATTTTTCAGGTGTGTACGACTTCATGGTTGAATAAGCTCAGAATTTATAATCTACTTCATTTTCTTGTTATGTTCAGGTCAATTCATTTAGTAGACTTGTGGATTTTGCTGCTAATTTCCTTGCTAAAATCTCTAATATTTCTCCAGCTTAAAGGCCCTTCCTTCACTTCCTAAATTCTTTGGCACTTGGACTTGATTCTTACCAGCATGTGGCCCGCCTATGTTTGGATACATAAATTTTAAAAGATTAGCTAAAAAGTAGTATACGTAGAAATGATGTTAAGGTAGAAGTAGGCAGTGTGTTCAGTTGTTATCATTAGATATAAATCTGATTGAGTTTTAGTATTAAAATATTAACATTTTAACTATTGATACGATGCATTTATATTGACTAATATATTTTATATAGCATATCTTAGCATTAAACATTAAGATTCAACATATCATCCAATTAATTTAAACTGATATTTTAATCAATTTATAGTATTTTATTTATTTATCTTACGATATTATCAGATTTATACAAACATATTATTTGATGTCTTTTAATAACCTGAATAGTAGTAGACTCAATATAAGGACTAGTTATTGTTGGGAAAAAAATGCTGATTTGCCGACAGAAAAGAATCACTGAATTGAAGGGGAGCCTCCCCTCGACGTTTCATGGTAAACTGAATATAGGGGCAGATGTAACAGAAGTGGGTGTAGAATCATATGCTGCTTTATTACATATGAGAGTGTAAACTCGGCAGAGAAAGGCGGCTGCCTTCAGCTGGATAAAGTTAACATGCCATGGTATAATTACAAGAAGACAAAAATACTAATTATGTGTAGTATACTACCGTAATCACACCTAAGATATAACCGGTTATCTTATGGATGAAATGTCATTTTAACAATGATACATCTGACATAGATTTTGTTGACCTCCTTTAGACCATGTATGGGTTTATAATAACATATGGGTTTCAATAGAGCTTTTGTGTAACAGAAAGAATGAATCTTACCAAAATAAAATTAATGAATTACAATATGTCGTGTGAAGTATATATAATATGTAAAACAATATTGCATATATAATTATTATATATAACGCTGTCAATTAACCACCAATAAGTAAATCTACGGATAGATCGACGTTGCTGCTAGGTGCTAGCAACAGATTAGCTCGTTTACTATTTGATTCAACATTGCATCTATAAAAATAATATAGTACCATATGAGCTTAATCATACCTTTATATTTTTAATATATACTTTTTGTATGTGTATTTTGTTAGTTACTTAATTTGCATCGATGAATCAAGTGGTTGGATCTGTATGCTGTTGTAGATATTGTGTTGACAATCTGTTGGGTTCTGTTGATAATTGCTGGTATTTATGAATTGTCCTTGTGGGATGCTTAGAAATAAGCGGAAAAGTAAAAAAATAGGGGAGACTATGCCGAATTTTTTTAAAATTTTATTAGTTTTAACTAAAGTGGTGTTTGATTAGTATAGGTATGAGACCCGATAGATTGTGGATGTACGATGAGAGAACCTTTGAGAGAGGTAGAATCTCTGCCGAATGGCTGAGGAAGATGGAAGAGTTTGTCGCTTTTGCACTACAACACCCTGAATGTATGGAAGATGGTAAAATTAAGTGCCCTTGCGACACGACAAGGTGTAGAAACAGACAGTATCTTAAGCCTGATGTCGTTAAGGTTCATTTAGCATAGAAAGGTTTTATGTACGATTACTTTGATTGGATATTCCATGGAGAAGATAACACACCCGTACAAGCTACCTCGAGCAGCACTACGCCTACTGAGGTTCCACATGTTGAAATGTTGGAGCAAATGATTGCACATGCTGCTGGTGAGGTTCAAGAAGAATTCGGGGATACATTTAATTTAATGGAGGAGGTTGAAGAGGATCCTGAAGATACTCCAAATCCTGAGGCTAAATTTTTTTTTGAGTTGATGGAACATGCTAAAAGAAAGTTATTCAGTGGCACGCATCATAGTGTACTATCTATCGCCACTGAATTAATGTCTATTAAGAATGACTACCAAGCACCTCAGGCATTGATTGATTGAGTTTGCAAAACCTACTGCGAGCTCCAACCAGAAGACACTGACATTCCAAAAAACTTCTACGAAGCAAAGAAAATCATACGTGGTCTTGGGTTACCTTATGAAGAAATCGATTGTTGTTCCGAACTATGTATGATTTTCTGGGGAGAAGATAAAGATCTGGATGTATGCAAGTTTTGCACTCGTCCCAGATATAAGCCTATAAAAGAGGGGACAAAGAGGAGAAAAAGTAAGGTACCTTTCAAGAAGATGCAGTACTTCCCTCTCATTCCAAGGCTGAAAAGGCTTTACGCTTCTCCTGCAACGGCTACCGATATGAGATGGCACGCAGAACACAAAATGGAAGATGACAACATGTGTCACCCCTCCGACTCAAAATGTGGAAACACTTTGACCAGATTCATGCTACTTTTGCTTCGGAGTATAGGAATGTCAGACTTGGGTTATGTACTGATGGTTTCCAACCATTTACGGCTTCTGGAAGACAGTACTCTTGCTGGCCAGTTGTAATTACACCATATAATTTACCGTCTGGGATGTGTATGAAAGATGAGTTCTTCTTTCTTACAGTACTTGTTCCTGGCCCTAAAAATCCTAAAGGAAAGATTGATGTGTTTTTACAACCTCTTATAGCTGAGTTGCAAGAGTTGTGGGCTGGAGTGACAACATATGATGTGTCCAGAAAGAAAATTTTTCAAATGAGAGCTGCATTGATATGGACCATAAACGACTTTCCTGCATATGCAATGCTATCAGGTTGGAGCACTGCTGGTAGACTGGCGTGCCCACATTGCATGGAAGACAGTGACACATTCACATTACGTTGTAGTAAGAAGCAGTCGTGGTTTGACAACTCCAGAAAGTTTCTTCCTCTAGACCTCAAGTTTCATAATGATAAAAAGTCTTTCCGTAAAGGGCACAGAGAGACCAAGGTTGCCCCACATTTCAAAACTGGTGATGAAATACTTGCAGAGTTGAATCGGATGGGTTTAATGAAGGTCACTGAGATTGGTTCGGCTGAAGTAAATGTTCAAATTGCTAAAACTTGTGGATGGAGTAAAAGTAGTATCTTTTGGGATCTACCGTATTGGAAAGATTTATTGATCAGACATATTATAGATGTAATGCACAGTGAAAAAAATGTTTTTGAAAACATATTCAACACAGTTGTAAATGTGAAGGACAAGACGAAAGACACATTTAACTCGAGGCAAGAGTTAAACGATTATTGCAACCGTCCTGAGTTGGCACCGGATATGAGTTCAAACACAATTCCTAAGGCAAAATATGTCATGGACAGAGATAATATTCAAATTTGTGTGAATGGGTGAAAAATTTAAAGTTCCCTGATGGATTTGCTTCTAACATTGGGAGGTGTGTTGACATGGCCAACAGAAAAATGTTTGGGATGAAAAGTCATGACTGTCATGTTTTCTTGCAATGGTTGATGCCCATAGCTTTTCGACATCTTCTTGATCAAAAGGTGTGGGTGCCAATTACCGAACTGTGCCTATTTTTCAAGGAGTTGACATGCACGTCGCTTTCAGAGTCGAATATGCAAAGGTTGAACTGTCAAATTCCAGAAATAATGTGCAAATTGGAAAAAAAAATTCCCACCAAGCTTTTTTGACTCAATGGAACATCTCCCTCTTCATCTCGCCTTTGAAGCAAGTTTATGTGGACCTGTGGACAATCTTGGTTTTTGATTAATCATTATCTGATTCTGACTGAACAATCCTGGTTTTTATGTGTGGGAAATGTAAAAAAACAAGGGAGGTTCTGTCAAATTTTTTAAAGGCTTGCTTCTAATTTAATCAAGTGTTTTTTTTGTAGACTAAGAAATACGGTACAGAACCAGATGCTTACACATTGTTCATACACACTCATTCGAGCAAGGATGAGCATGGAAACAGTGTGTCTGTATGCTCCAAGGTCGAGGACACTGCTGTAAGTGTTTTAATTTAACTTATTTAAGTTGATTACATTATTGAAATTTATTCATTAGTCGATGGTACGTCTTATATATATATATATATATATCTATATATATCTATATATATGTCTTATAATATCATTGTGTTGATTATGCATATACGAAGCTGTTAATGCTGCCCCTCAAGTCACCACTCCTGATGATCTGTAACACCCCTCTCCATAATCACGATATAATCCCTCACGTAGCAATAAATAAAACGTCTCACAGCGGAAATAAAACAATTACAAACTCACACGGGTGTCACCGGCCATTACTCGCCATGCGAGCACGTAGCCAACTACATCCAACTTCCAAAATAAACAAACTGCTAACCGCAGTGATAACGAGAAACTCCTATACATCTACTAAGTCCCTAACCATAAACATAGACAGTGAGCGACTACCCATCCTGAAAAATACATAACCTTACCATAAGACCATACACCATCTTCATTACTATAACAACATCTCCAATTACCGTTCCGCTCTTCAGCTCCGACAATGATCAACAACCTGAAATGGTGTAGTATCAGCGATAGACGCTGAGTATGCCGGGTCTGGACCCTAATGGTCACTTGTCATTTTAACCATCTTATTGTTAGATTGGTTTCATGCTTTTCCTTTTTACAGTTATAATCAAAACTGAAGCATAAATGTATAATATACATAATCAACCATCCAAATATCCATAAACATTAGTCATCCATCCAAACCAAACATTATAGAATATTTCAAATAACATTTGTATATCGAACGTATCGAGCAATAACAATTTAATGTACCATGTACATTCGCCGTAGCGTACAGTTTTCATATTTAATTTACCTTAGCCTTGTAGGCTCCATCCAACCATCAACATACAAAAAATAACCACAAGTATAACCAATGAACAACAAAGCGAAACAACGAGAATAATAAACAAGTATTTAGTCTCGTCCATGGTATTGTTCGCCACTATATAAGTCTCAATTGTTTTAGTTGTTCAGTTATACCTAGTGACAATGTCTCGTTAAAACGACATGTCTCTAGTTACCCATATATTATGGGGGGTCACCCACGGCAGTAGCCACTCCAACGGTAGAGTCTCCGACCAACGAGCCATTATAGCTCACTGGAAATTTTCTTGATACTTACGGACCCGTACGCGGACATCCTGGTATCGTTTTTGTGATCACAGCGCGCACCAAGAGCCACATCCTCTTGGCTTTACTTCCATTCCATTAATTAATTAATTATACCATCGCATCGCATTACCAAATTTTCTAACACAGCAGACTAAGGTCATGAAAGACCCCGACCTTAAATATGGCGATTAAATTATCCTAATAGGTAATTAAGAGCCTAATAATGCTTAAGTAATATTGGTAAGGAAAAATAAATCCAAAAGAAATAAAGAAACGCTTTAAAAGCGGAAAACACTAAATAAACGTTAAATAACCATAGGAGGTACGAGGCCTCGGTTAGAGTATTATATGGATTTTGAAGGTTTAATAATACCTAAATAATGTATGGGAATAAATCCCGAAGAAAACGGATCCTTAAAACGGATTAAAATCACTAACGAACCTTAAAGCGCGTTTTTCGAGGTAACCGGGAAAACGTGTCTTTAAGCGGGTCAAATAGACTCGTAACAATTTTGGTCAACTAAATAATCATTAATGAATATTAGTGAAGCTTTAGAACCAATAAAATCAATAAAATGAGAAATTAGTAAAAACTGTCAAAAACGGGAACTTGTGGGGTAGAAATATAAATAACACAAACTTATGTGTCCAATATTGTAAAAAGAAATTCAAAACCCATGTGGGTTCTGTATGCTATCCGATTTTTGTCCCCTCTCTCACACTAGTAATTCCTTTTTCATTTGCAAGATGACAAAAACAATAAAAAGGAAAGCATAAAGTAACATACCTTATTTACTCTCACAATTCTCTCTCCTATCCCTCATTTCTTCACACACCCACGTACTCACTCCCCCTCATTCTCTGAATCTTCCTTTCTTCTTCTCCAAACCAGCGACAACCATGGAGAAATAAGAAAACAACACAAAACCTCACCTTCTCCCTTTGTAACTCCCTCAAATCTCTTCCAAAAATTACAAAAATTATACCATTGTCTTCCTCTTCAAGAGCAACAATTCTTCTTTTCAAAAATCGAAACGGAGAACTTTCGTTTTTATGGGTATACCCCATTTGGAGCTTCAAGACCACCATTGGAACCACCTCATTCTCTTGTTCTTGTGAGGTAAAAATCTTCTTGAAACTCCATCATTTTTCTAGCCTTAAGGGCAAAACGAAATCTGGAGCTAAACCTTGTTTGCTTCTTTGAATACTAGCCGATTTTGGCATTTTTGGAGAGTGGGAAAGGTTGTCCTTGGGCTATCCCAAACAGCACTTGTGCCCTTACAAGGTAAAGAAATTCCTAAACCCTAGAAAATGTACCTTAAAGCTTTAAGATAATTTAAGGGCTAGTATATTAATTATACTTGTTTTGTATGCTTTGGGGTGATGGGAATGGAGTTTGGCAACTCCATTCCCCACAACACCGATTTGTGCAAGAAAGAGAGGAAGAGGAGAAGTGGAAAAAGGAATGAAGGAATTGTAAGCTCAAGGTAAGAGCTCTTTCTTGAATGGTAAATTTAATGCATTAGTGTAATGGGCATGGGTAAGCGAAATAAAAGAACCTAAACTATTGTTGGTATTGTAGTATTGGAAGTTTAAGTATTTGTGAGGAAGTTTGAGTATTTGTGAAATTAGTATGTTAATTGTAGGCCTTGGAGCCAAATGATTGTGTGTGAGTATTAGTATTGGTATTTGAAGAAGTATTGGTGAATGTATATTGTATTGATTGCTGGTAGGACCCTTGTAAGGGTGTGGCTAGAATAGGTATGAACTTGGTGAGAAAATGTGTGTATGGATAAGTTAGAATTGTAGGTAAACTATGGCAAAATTTTAGTAGGAATTATGTATTCAAGAATGACTTGGTGAGTGGGAGAACCAAGGTGTATATTGGGTTGAGTAGGTATGTTTAGTAGTGATGGAGTGGTAGTTGTAGTATGAGAAGTAAGAAGTAAAAAAATCTGTAGCAAGGTGTATGGAAATGCATTAGAGGAGTTAGGAAAAATTAGTGTGTACGAATTGGTAAAAAGAGTGTTGGACTTGGGAATAGATATTGTAGTTGCTGGGAAATGAATTGGAATGGTAAGATGACATTGGAACAAAGTGCAAAATGCAAAGAGGAGTGTAGGAATGCACAAGTGTGCAAAGTATGAAATTGTGAATGAAAATTTGTAGAATTTGAACAAGAAGTTGAGTAAGTATTGGACCATGGATTTAAGGAGTTTTAGTGAGTGTTTAAGTGTGTTTAATTATGTACAAACATGTGGAAAGATTATGGAATGATTGGAGGTGGATTAAGGGTTGATTAGGGGTTGAAAAATCATCCTAGTAGCAGTTTTTAGCAGGGTCCGGGACCTAGGTTATGTACCAAGTCCGGACCGCACCTAAAATTAATTCGAGAGTCACACCAGCAGGTGGTCCGGGACCTTAGTCCAGGACCAAGTCCCGGACCAATAACAAAATTCAGTCGAGAGTGTTTTCAGTGCATGGTCCGGGACCTTGGGTCCGGACCCAGTCCCGGACCACCTATAAAAGCTTGTAAAATGTGATTTTTAGGGGTCTAACCATGGGGCATTGATGGGTAATGGTTTTAGAAGTTGTTAAGGCCTTGTTTGGTGACCTTTAAAGGCCCTAAGAAGTGTAAACAAGTTTGAGAAGTAATTAAGAAAGTTGTAAGTTTAAGAACATTAAGTTAAACCGAAATAACGGGATAACGGGGTAAGTACGGGAGTAGTAATTATGTATGTATTGTGATGCTTAGTATTAATTGAACCATTTGGCATGTAGTCATTGGTTCAAGAATAAGACTCGAGGAACAAGTAAGGACTAAGGAACAAGAGTGAACCAAAGAGACAAGAAGGCACCCGGTAACGTAAATTGTAGAAAAGGTATGGTTTCTTCATGCCCTGTATCCTAATCTGGTTACCCCGATTTGTGTGCTTATTTGATCACCTAATAAGATAAATGCATGAACCGGACTATATTGCACCTACTTGTGCTTGTTTACATTGTTCTTGATATTTGTCTTGAACAATAGTTTGTATAATTCATGAAACATATGAATGATGATGAAGTGTATCATACTTGTAGTGTACTTGTATATTGTAATGTATTGTATGTAAGTGTATATGGGTATTGTATTATTGTGGCTTGGATGTTGACTTGTACTAATTCCTAACTATCTAACTCCTAACTTAAGTGAGTAAATTGGAATGAGTACAAGTCCGATATAGCTTCGGCCACGCGTGAGGATGCGGAGTCACAAGAGGTTGGCTGCAATTCCTGACTCTTAAACTGGTCCGCGGCCCCAAATCCCTTAAATGGGTAGCATCCCGGATTGGTGAGTCAAGTAAATCCCGGAGGGGACGGTGTAGTCCCCAGGGCCGGAGGTCCCGACGACTTAACTTGAGTAAGAGTAAGAGTAAGTAAGTATGGATCCGTAAGTAAGTAAGAGTATGAGTATGTATGTGTATGAAGTAACGAGTAAAGAGTAATCTCCACCCGATTAACCCGGGTGGACCAATGAAGCTAACAAGAATTGTATATTGTGTATGTAATGAGTATGTGTATTTCGGAAGAAGGTAAGTATGTATTGGATGGTTTATTGTATTCCTTGTATGTAATGTAGTGTAGTATGTATGCCTTGCGTAAGTATTGTTGTATTGTGTATAAGAGCATGTATGCATGTATCTTTGAATGAAATCAACGCATGTATTCGACCAAGTGGTCGGCGTACCCTCACTAGTACGGGGGTATGCGGTTCATGCTCGGCGAAAGCTGACCCCTTCGGGGGACATTTTTTTAGTGTGCAGGTACCCGAAGCGAATGTGGTCAAGGCACGAGACCGGTGACTACATTGGATAGTAGTAGCAGAATGTAGAGGTGTATTAACTAGCACCCCCTTGTATTTAGAAAGTAATGTAGTAGTGAGGAATGGGTAGTAAGTAGTCTTTAGTGAGTATGTATGAACTGGAAGAGGTATTATACTTGTATAAGGAACCTAGTAAACTCGGTATGTAGATTATACTGTATTGTACTTGGAGTATTGTATTGAATGAGATTGTAGTAGTATTTGGTAAACGGAGAACGTATTGTAGACTTGTAGTACTCGGGATTCCGGTCCATCAGACCGATGCTGTATGTAGAAGTAGTAGCCTTGTTAGTCACGTGGGTGGCTAACGGCATTGTATCACCCATTGTATGTAAGCATATATCCGCTGCGTGTATCTGAGTAAGGAATTGGACGGTAAGCACGTGTATTAATGGTAGGGGTGTTACAAAAAGTGGTATCAGAGCGAAGTATCGCTCTGATGACTGGAAATACCGAGTTTAGGAATACCGAGTTAGGAATTAGAAGCTTAGGGCTAAGGGCTGAGTGTTAGCATTAGAGATATGCTAGTTAGGAACTACCGTGGAGTACCGGATGCCTACAATACCAGTCCCGCCCGCCGCAAACCCCCATTGTATAACTTGGGAAAGGACGCCAGAGAGAAGGAAAGTCCTCTCATACTCGGGGAAACCCGATCTGGCAGTTGTGAAGCAATCACACAAAACAAGAACCGACATATAGCAAATTCCAAGAATTGGAAGTCCCGGAGATGGATCCCGGTTGAACCACAATACCCGCACTCAATAGCGGTTGAAAGAACACTCCAACCACGAGGAGGCTGCAACTTACAACAGCATGGGGCGACGTGCTTAGCAGTCACGAGACCAAGCTAGACAACAACAGCAGCAGGAAAGAAGCACTAACTGTGCAATAAAAAGAAAAAGGGAGAAGTAAGTAATAACAGAACCCGAGACACAAGTCTACGGGATAGTAATACTTGAATATTACCACCAACGGTATACTAGCTGACTAAGGACATAGTCAGGAACGGTTAACTCCAGAAACCACAACGCTGAAGAGGTTACAATACCTGGCCAGCATAGCTTACACAGCTACAAGAACATCCACGGGATATAATCCGATAGGACTACAGAGTAGTAGTGCCTAAACAAGGTAGGCTCAGTAACCACCACAAATGTGTGGGAACGAGCCACAAGGAACGACGCAAAACCAAATAGAATGGGAGTCTCCAAGGATTGGAGAAACATCCCGATTATCAACAATCACGTCAAGATCATTAAGAAGCTACCTAAAGGAGCGAGTATACCAATTGCAGATCAACAAGATCAAGGGAAAGGTCAACAAGACTACTAAATACAAGCAGAAAACCATACCAAGATTGGTATAGGATTATCCAAAAACCACGATACCGCGCACTTGCCAAGGCAAGTGCAGTAAAGACAGAGATATGTAAAGGAAGACTAAATACGTCACAAGTACATAGTAATGTACGGTAACAGTAACGAAACAACCACAGGATCAAACATCCTAAAACTGAAGGAATGGAACCTTGGAAAGGCCTAACGGCCCGACCACTGTACTTAGAGCATACCAGTCAGCGGGAGGCTAGACTTGGTCAAGACCTCAAACATGGCTATGCCATGAGAGATTTCTTTTAACACTGGACCATTGTTTTAAAACCCAAAATTTTCTTTTCAAAACCACAACCCTCTTTTAAAAACCTTGGATTTTAAAACCAGACCAACAACATTATGGTGAGTATCATGGAATGATACAAGAGGAGCTGGCAACAGAATACTTCACCTAGGCGTGTGACAAACACTACGAGTGTACCCGTTACGGGATGTGGGACAACCGCACTCCGAAGGAGCTTGCGGGCCTGACATATAGTTGGGTAAGTGGCAACGTATCAACATGGTACCCCACGTATGTACACATGTAGTGTACGACACACGGGAAGTAGTCGACTCCGTTCTACGGACCATCAGCAAGTTCAAACCAGAACGACTGGACACCACCGACAATCAAGGAGAAGGAAACTCATTTAAGGAACAAGTGTAAGGAACTCAGAGAATCCATCTGAAGATAAGGGATGAAGATTGGGAAGTGCAAAAAGCATAGACTAATAAATATAGACATTGGATATGTCTCAAATAATCCAAGCAACTACCTGACAGCTGGATGGAATACCCAGCCTAAACACAGTAAGGCGAATGCCTAACGTGACCCTAACAATGCTCAACAAACGGGGCGAAATTCTCAAGAGCAACCCCAAGATTACCACGAAGTGTAACCCATCATTGAAGAGGATTTTGAACCTAGTCAAGAACACTAGGAGAAAGTATAAACAGTCTACCCAAGAACGGGAGACATGATAACTCAAAAAGGGAATAACTCAAATACATACCACAAGGCGGTATAGTAGACACAACATATCGTAAACATTAGCCGGATGTAACGGCACAACTAACAGCACTCAGGAGCAATCCTTGAAGGGTGTCTGAGATAACAGCAGTTGAACAAGCATCATGATAAGAGCACATGAGCTAGAAGGAACATTCGGTTAGGACACCGAAGGGATTTCACTTAACAGGAAATACCCTAGACTACAAAAGGCACTGATCCGCACCAGATTGCCTGAGAGTCTCCTATGAACGGAAGCGTGATGCCACGACTTACCATGGAGCCCAATAATATCTCCAACCTATGATGGTATACAAGGAGTGGAGCATGTATAAGCAGCTTGCAAAGAGCATAGCTTGCAGCAATAAGGCTTAAAAGCCACAAACCAACTACGTTGTGTAAACTTAAACGGTTGCAAAACCCACACCATTTAATAACAAGACTCGCAAGAGATATTGCTTCAGGTGACAATAAATCGACAACTGAACCGCCTAATTTAAACTCAACATCAAGAGTGGCTTGAAGTAATGACTACCTCAGTGTCACTGTCCCTAGAGCGTCAGTCTAGTATACAGTTGACAAGCTTTTAATTACCGCCATGCCTTCTGTAGCAATGGTAGTACAGAGGCATAAGAATCATGATGATACCACATTGGCCTAGTCCGCACTTGGACACTACGAGAAACCCAAGGGAAGGTACCCCTCATTAACCGAGGACCACCAATGTGGTGATGATGTGAACCCTTAGAAAAGGCTTCCACTTACTATAACAATAAACCACGCAATAGATATTGCCAAGGGGTGATGGAATAAGGAAATCAGATTTCCAAACCATTATGACTTAAAGGAGTAAGCATACTCCATATGTACTCAAGCATGTGGTGAACCATTGTGTAAAACACCAACATAGCAAACCTTGTCATTAGACCTATGAGTGGAGACAAACCCCTCAAAAAGAACCTTCACTTGTCAGTGATAGAACACCCTCCAATTGGAGAACGGAACCAGAAAACCCTTGAAGTTTCATGGGATGTCCTGGTAATATACATACAAGCAAAACTACACAGCCAGAGCCTAAACCAATGCTCAGCACTGAAAGGCAATAATTATCAAAGCAATTAATGTGAACACATGAACACCATGAATGACTAACGCTCAAGAGAGCTTATGACCCGATGTTATCTCATCCTTGGTCAACCAAGATACTTGGTAAAGTGTATCAAATGATGATAGAATGTGAGGTAAGTTAACCTACACATAAAACCTAAGTGGAATAAGACATCTCCACATAGGGAAGATAATAAGATTGTCGTATGCTACGACAACCGTCATACACACGAACACAGGGAACTCCTAGTGTATTTACACCATAAGGAAATGATGCCAATGACAATGTCACTAAGTAAAAAGAACTACCACAGTAACAGAAACAGTAAAAACAATGTTGTACAATGAGTAAGAATACGGTGCGCAACAAGCGACCGCTAAGGAGTAGTTAAGCAATAACACGGAGTATAAGTATGAGATGACACACAGAAATATTCTTTCCTATCACATAAGTGACTTACTGTCAAGCGTTTACGCCTCTGCACTCTGTATGACTGAGTGTTTTGGTATTGCACTTGTGCAGCTAATGATCTAGTGGGATGGCTAAGGATATGGAGAATGTAAACCGTAGTAAACCCTCTTTTCACCAACGAATATGGCATAAGCCAGTTAAGCACACTTAGCAACAAACCGTGCGGCCTAAGGCCAAAGAAGCACGAAGAGTGGAAACACACTAACAATCACAAATGTGGAATCCATTGAAAAAAAAAAGGTGAAAGGAGACGTAACAAGTCACTAGGACCGACGCATAGAAATGCAAGGTCATACAAGTAAAGAACACTTGTACTGAAACCAGAAGAACTGGTATGATTCAGAAACTATGAGACCAGAGGAAGCACTACAGTTAAGTGATGACTTGACCTCGCCCGATAATAAGTCGGAGGAGCTTAGTGAATAATCACGGGAGTACGAGTAGTATACATAATAGATCGCCAGAGAGCTGGTTATAAATCTTAAACTCATTGAGTTCAAACAGCGGTAAGAGAATACCACACTGTTAGTACACCCTATTCCCATAACGAAGGGATAAAGGGGCGATGAGTAACATATTTGAAATAACCTAGGAGCAGTAAAGTACTAAGATTATCAGGGTCACGCAGCAGAAGCTAGTGGGCCCTAGATAGGAGATGATATACCTAGTAAGCATAACAGAAGGGCTATTAATGCCTTGAGGCCTAATAGGCTAGAACCGAATTAATTATGAGTTAGATAAACTCATATAGGAATTCTTGGCGCAAAGACTAAACCATTGGTATGGTTAAGATCCCTTTGACCAGAGCATATTGTATAGTATACGGTAGTGAAGCTAAACGCTTCAGTTTGCCCAGACTGATTAAACCAAAGTTTAATAATAATAAAATATGGTAGATTACGTGGGCGTAATCCCTTTTAAGGGGGGTAGAGCGAAAACCGCTTAACGTAAGTTTATGAAAAAACACTTAAACCATGATGTGCATAGCACAAATGAGAACCAAATTAATGATTGATACTATGTTAAATAAACATAAGTACTCATTCATATTGTAATTATGGTAATTAGGCATTAGACATGCAAATACCATATGAGGAGTATACCCATCTTGTAACCCAGTGTAAGAGTATTTGTAAAGAAGAGTAATGAGTAGTGGACGGAGCTCCACAAGTATTGTAACCCTTAAAGAAGTAGTACGAATGGATTATGAGTAGTGGAGGAAAGTAACCAGGAGGAATGTATTCGTAAGTATGTTATTGGAAGTAAATTGAGCACGATTGAATTTCATAAGTACTGTAGTCCTTAGTTAGAATATTTGAGAGTGATGGATGAAAGCAGTGAAGGCTGAGGAAGTGAGCATTTAGGTATTGAACCACGGAGTAAAGCATTTGGGAAGTAGAGTGAGGATGATTGATGGATTGATTCCACCCTTTGGAGATGTATGAATTTGTATCACGACTAGAAAGGGTAAAAAGATAGAAAATGAAAACATTAAATTATTTGGTTGTTTGAAACTGATGTGGGAAGTCGAACTTGATCCTGATCAGATCAAGGGAAACCGAACACAAATTGGGGTGGAAAGATAGTTCAACACTGATGCTGATCACATCAGGGTCGAATGATTCTTGAAGCTCCCCTTAAGTGGTCACAAGAATCACACTTAGGATAGAAGTAATGAATATAAATTGGAACTTGGAGTTGTATGCTTTAGAAAGATTCTAAGTAGTAGCTTGTAAAAGAATTTTCTTAGACTGGAGAGTAAGTAATTGTTTGAAGTTATACCGGAGAGGATAGTAGTGTAGCATATTATATTCCAAGGGCAACAGGACATAGAGGAGTCCTGTGTCGAAATGATCTGAGTGCCTACGGGATTGTGATGTGTATTGCATTGCTTTGGGGATAGCTTTGCACTGTATGTATGTATAAAGGTTGTAATGAGGAAGCGGACGGGTAATAGTAATATGGATTGGAGCAATTATTGTACATTGGAATGATAGGGAAAGGAGAAACCTTGAGTAATGAATTTGGGAATTGTAAGGAGGAAGGATGTGGACCACGGTATTAGACATGTAAGAACGAGAAGCATGGTAAACTTATAACCTCGAACAACTTTGAGGACAAAGTTCTTAAGGGGGGTAGATTGAAAGCCCCGACCTTAAATATGGCGATTAAATTATCCTAATAGGTAATTAAGAGCCTAATAATGCTTAAGTAATATTGGTAAGGAAAAATAAATCCAAAAGAAATAAAGAAACGCTTTAAAAGCGGAAAACACTAAATAAACGTTAAATAACCATAGGAGGTACGAGGCCTCGGTTAGAGTATTATATGGATTTTGAAGGTTTAATAATACCTAAATAATGTATGGGAATAAATCCCGAAGAAAACGGATCCTTAAAACGGATTAAAATCACTAACGAACCTTAAAGCGCGTTTTTCGAGGTAACCGGGAAAACGTGTCTTTAAGCGGGTCAAATAGACTCGTAACAATTTTGGTCAACTAATAATCATTAATGAATATTAGTGAAGCTTTAGAACCAATAAAATCAATAAAATGAGAAATTAGTAAAAACTGTCAAAAACGGGAACTTGTGGGGTAGAAATATAAATAACACAAACTTATGTGTCCAATATTGTAAAAAGAAATTCAAAACCCATGTGGGTTCTGTATGCTATCCGATTTTTGTCCCCTCTCTCACACTAGTAATTCCTTTTTCATTTGCAAGATGACAAAAACAATAAAAAGGAAAGCATAAAGTAACATACCTTATTTACTCTCACAATTCTCTCTCCTATCCCTCATTTCTTCACACACCCACGTACTCACTCCCCCTCATTCTCTGAATCTTCCTTTCTTCTTCTCCAAACCAGCGACAACCATGGAGAAATAAGAAAACAACACAAAACCTCACCTTCTCCCCTTTGTAACTCCCTCAAATCTCTTCCAAAAATTACAAAAATTATACCATTGTCTTCCTCTCTTCAAGAGCAACAATTCTCTCTTTTCAAAAATCGAAACGGAGAACTTTCGTTTTTATGGGTATACCCCATTTGGAGCTTCAAGACCACCATTGGAACCACCTCATTCTCCTTGTTCTTGTGAGGTAAAAATCTTCTTGAAACTCCATCATTTTTCTAGCCTTAAGGGCAAAACGAAATCTGGAGCTAAACCTTTGTTTGCTTCTTTGAATACTAGCCGATTTTGGCATTTTTGGAGAGTGGGAAAGGTTGTCCTTGGGCTATCCCAAACAGCACTTGTGCCCTTACAAGGTAAAGAAATTCCTAAACCCTAGAAAATGTACCTTAAAAGCTTTAAGATAATTTAAGGGCTAGTATATTAATTATACTTGTTTTGTATGCTTTGGGGTGATGGGAATGGAGTTTGGCAACTCCATTCCCCACAACACCGATTTGTGCAAGAAAGAGAGGAAGAGGAGAAGTGGAAAAAGGAATGAAGGAATTGTAAGCTCAAGGTAAGAGCTCTTTCTTGAATGGTAAATTTAATGCATTAGTGTAATGGGCATGGGTAAGCGAATAAAAGAACCTAAACTATTGTATTGGTATTGTAGTATTGGAAGTTTAAGTATTTGTGAGGAAGTTTGAGTATTTGTGAAATTAGTATGTTAATTGTAGGCCTTGGAGCCAAATGATTGTGTGTGAGTATTAGTATTGGTATTTGAAGAAGTATTGGTGAATGTATATTGTATTGATTGCTGGTAGGACCCTTGTAAGGGTGTGGCTAGAATAGGTATGAACTTGGTGAGAAAATGTGTGTATGGATAAGTTAGAATTGTAGGTAAACTATGGCAAAATTTTAGTAGGAATTATGTATTCAAGAATGACTTGGTGAGTGGGAGAACCAAGGTGTATATTGGGTTGAGTAGGTATGTTTTAGTGATGAGTGGAGTGGTAGTTGTAGTATGAGAAGTAAGAAGTAAAAAAATCTGTAGCAAGGTGTATGGAAATGCATTAGAGGAGTTAGGAAAATTAGTGTGTACGAATTGGTAAAAAGAGTGTTGGACTTGGGAATAGATATTGTAGTTGCTGGGAAATGAATTGGAATGGTAAGATGACATTGGAACAAAGTGCAAAATGCAAAGAGGAGTGTAGGAATGCACAAGTGTGCAAAGTATGAAATTGTGAATGAAAATTTGTAGAATTTGAACAAGAAGTTGAGTAAGTATTGGACCATGGATTTAAGGAGTTTTAGTGAGTGTTTAAGTGTGTTTAATTATGTACAAAACATGTGGAAAGATTATGGAATGATTGGAGGTGGATTAAGGGTTGATTAGGGGTTGAAAAATCATCCTAGTAGCAGTTTTTAGCAGGGTCCGGGACCTAGGTTATGTACCAAGTCCCGGACCGCACCTAAAATTAATTCGAGAGTCACACCAGCAGGTGGTCCGGGACCTTAGTCCAGGACCAAGTCCCGGACCAATAACAAAATTCAGTCGAGAGTGTTTTCAGTGCATGGTCCGGGACCTTGGGTCCGGACCAAGTCCCGGACCACCTATAAAAGCTTGTAAAATGTGATTTTTAGGGGTCTAACCATGGGGCATTGATGGGTAATGGTTTTAGAAGTTGTTAAGGCCTTGTTTGGTGACCTTTAAAGGCCCTAAGAAGTGTAAACAAGTTTGAGAAGTAATTAAGAAAGTTGTAAGTTTAAGAACATTAAGTTAAACCGAAATAACGGGATAACGGGGTAAGTACGGGAGTAGTAATTATGTATGTATTGTGATGCTTAGTATTAATTGAACCATTTGGCATGTAGTCATTGGTTCAAGAATAAGACTCGAGGAACAAGTAAGGACTAAGGAACAAGAGTGAACCAAAGAGACAAGAAGGCACCCGGTAACGTAAATTGTAGAAAAGGTATGTTTCTTCATGCCCTGTATCCTAATCTGGTTACCCCGATTTGTGTGCTTATTTGATCACCTAATAAGATAAATGCATGAATCGGACTATATTGCACCTACTTGTGCTTGTTTACATTGTTCTTGATTTGTCTTGAACAATAGTTTGTATAATTCATGAAACATATGAATGATGATGAAGTGTATCATACTTGTAGTGTACTTGTATATTGTAATGTATTGTATGTAAGTGTATATGGGTATTGTATTATTGTGGCTTGGATGTTGACTTGTACTAATTCCTAACTATCTAACTCCTAACTTAAGTGAGTAAATTGGAATGAGTACAAGTCCGATATAGCTTCGGCCACGCGTGAGGATGCGGAGTCACAAGAGGTTGGCTGCAATTCCTGACTCTTAAACTGGTCCGCGGCCCAAATCCCTTAAATGGGTAGCATCCCGGATTGGTGAGTCAAGTAAATCCCGGAGGTGGGACGGTGTAGTCCCCAGGGCCGGAGGTCCCGACGACTTAACTTGAGTAAGAGTAAGAGTAAGTAAGTATGGATCCGTAAGTAAGTAAGAGTATGAGTATGTATGTGTATGAAGTAACGAGTAAAAGAGTAATCTCCACCCGATTAACCCGGGTGGACCAATGAAGCTAACAAGAATTGTATATTGTGTATGTAATGAGTATGTGTATTTCGGAAGAAGGTAAGTATGTATTGGATGGTTTATTGTATTCCTTGTATGTAATGTAGTGTATGTATGTATGCCTTGCGTAAGTATTGTTGTATTGTGTATAAGAGCATGTATGCATGTATCTTTGAATGAAATCAACCGCATGTATTCGACCAAGTGGTCGGCGTACCCTCACTAGTACGCGGGGTATGCGGTTATCATGCTCGGCGAAAGCTGACCCCTTCGGGGGACATTTTTTAGTGTGCAGGTACCCGAAGCGAATGTGGTCAAGGCACGAGACCGGTGACTACATTGGATAGTAGTAGCAGAATGTAGAGGTGTTAACTAGCACCCCCTTGTATTTAGAAAGTAATGTAGTAGTGAGGAATGGGTAGTAAGTAGTCTCTTAGTGAGTATGTATGAACTGGAAGAGGTATTATACTTGTATAAGGAACCTAGTAAACTCGGTATGTAGATTATACTGTATTGTACTTGGAGTATTGTATTGAATGAAGATTGTAGTAGTATTTGGTAAACGGAGAACGTATTGTAGACTTGTAGTACTCGGGATTCCGGTCCATCAGACCGATGCTGTATGTAGAAGTAGTAGCCTTGTTAGTCACGTGGGTGGCTAACGGCATTGTATCACCCATTGTATGTAAGCATATATCCGCTGCGTGTATCTGATATGTAAGGAAATTGGACGGTAAGCACTGTATTAATGGTAGGGGTGTTACAGGTCATTAGTCCAATCCGGAGTCTGTAAACTCGGGATCCAGTGCTAGATACAAGAGCGGCATATAGAAAGGCCAATGCTCCGTATAAAAGTCCCAGATAATATGTATATGTTATTATCATAGTGCTACAACGTTTTACTTACGTTCCTTATATTTCATATAAGATAGCACCATAGCCGCTAGTTCGTTTTATATATATAGGTTCATATATACGAACCAATACTGTTAACTCAACAACAGTAAATAATAAGCAGCTATAAATATACAGTTCATGCATATTAATTATCACATTCAGACAGACAATCTTATCACAGATCACACAGATGTCTGAACTGAGGAAGCCCTCAGGGACAATCAGAGACACATAACAACATACAAGTTATATCAACCAAATCCGAGCCCAAGGAGCAACCTTAGGACAACTCGGATCAAACCCCTTTACATACCGTTCACCCTGACTGTATTACGGTGGAGTATGAATCAGCAAGATCCTACGCTCTGTGTAGTCCGTTAGCTCGTCAAGCATCCATGTCAGAAGTATACTCTAAACGGTAATAAAACTATAAGTCAGTCTCCATGACTAACTACATCCGGTATTTCCGAGTTATAAGTAACCCCGACAGTTCACCCCTGTTTTCTACAGTTGTTTGTTACAGGTTTCTTTAAAACAGTCGGCTTTGTTACTTAAAACGCGTACGTCAAAACATTCAACTGTTAAGTATAATTCCTTATATTTCTTTTAATCTTATCCACATCTAGTTTAGGTACGTAACCTATAGTTGCATGTATGCATGCATTCTTATATTATATTGCATTCTAAAATTCATAACTTATAGTTCGTAACTATATATTTTTTTATAACCACCACCATTAAATCATATGGTTTTCAACCAAAATATATCCACCTTATATACATTATTCCTCTGTATGTATATATTTTTACCACGTAGGTAATTCTCTTGAGTTCCATAAACTCTTATATTTTATGTTACATTTTATCATCTTTTATTAGATGATTATTCCCATTAGTTGTATTATATTATACAACTTATATTAAGATTATTATCCTAATATTATGTAACATTTTATGTTGTATAATTACAACTCCTAAGGTTTATTCCATAAACACCTTAGTTTATAAATCCAATCTATTTATAGTTTGTCACATTCTTTGATGTGAATATCCTTACTCATATTAATTCCACCTAAACCATATAATTGTTATAACATTTATAACATTATAGACCTTAGTCTAAAATTCATTTTCCAAACTTTATCAATTCGGTAAAGCCCTTGAATTTATTTAAATTCTATTTTGACCACATAACATTATGTAATGCTATTACATATGCTAATATCATTGACATGATATTCTTATTTCCTTTAATTCAATAACCTATGGTTTTTATACCAAACTATTTATTATTGCCGCATGGGCACCATATCAAAACCATATTCTTTTTCATAAACCATAGTTTCCTTTATTTACAAAATCACCCCTTAATTTATACCATGTTATATATTCCATTTAATATAACATTTCTAACTTATAAAAGGGTATAACCTATGGTTATTTTTTGTAAATTTCGAACAACCCTTGTGCTATTCTATAATTGCCATTTGGCCCTATTTATAACACATAGTTTTATCATATACTCTTATATAATTCTAAAAATCACCAAATTCCACCAAAGGGTTATAAATATCCTTATTAACCCATATACTTTCGATATTTACCATCCCACCATCTATTTTTCTCCAAAGTGTCATTCCAATAAATTCCTAAAAATTCCTAATAGCCCATGGGTGTTTAAAATACCATTTTACACCCTTATTTTTCGGCAATAACATATTCACCATATATGTTATAAAAAATATTACCATAAGATGCTTATCTTATTATAAAGCCTTAAATAAGTTATCTAACTTATCTAATTTGGTCAAAACCTACCATATGGTCAAGGTTGACCACCTTAATATTTCCTTGACCATTAATTTCCTTTATTCACGGTTTGTACCCATACTTTTCAAAAATTACCATTTAACCCCAAAACTTTATAAAATCTTATAAACTTTATTTTAACTCATTTTTAACTCTAATTTTCGGCCTTATTATTCTAAAGCCCCCAAATTTAATTTAATTACACCATAACCCCTCATTCTTTTCGGTAATTATTTTTCACCACTTAAACTTAATTAAAAGCTTGTAAATGCGTAAATAAAATGGCCTAAAATGCATGGCCTTATTACAAACATTGGCTTGCAAAATAAATTACACATAAATGTCCCAAAATACATATAAATTTTCGGCCTCACCATATATTCTTCATTAAATTACCAAACTTCCACATAATGTCTTAAATTTGACAATTATGTTAATTAAATCTCTTAAATGACTAGCTTAATTTATCTTAGTCATTTTTTTCCCATTTCTAGGTCAATATAACCCATATTTATCATTTCACTCTCGGACATATTTATATATAAGCTTAGAAATTAAAAAAAATCATAGATTTAAGGTGTTTATACCTTGATTTGCTTGAATAATTCCTTGTTTGAATTTGGCCAGCCTAAGATAAAATTTCCAAAGCTTCTCTTGCATGTTTCAAACAGCAAACAAGGCCTAGTTAGTCTCCAAGAAAGATCTAACCATAAGAAGTAATTTAATGTAAGATTTAAGGCAAAAATCACCTTAAAAATGCAAGGAGAGTTCAAGATGGTTTCGGCCTGAATAAAACACACCACAAGGTGTTAGATCCACCATATTGATATAGGAAATAGCTAGATCTCAACAAGCTGCCTTGTTATTAGGTTTTACCTTGGAAAAATGCCTTAAAAGAGGATATTTCCTTTGGATCTCGGCCATCCTTGCTCCAAATGGCTAACCAACAGATTCCACATGAAAAGGAGAAGAAGATGAGGCTATGACCAAAGTTTCACAGCCGAACTTGAAGGGAATCAAAAGTTATGAGCTTAAAGCACATTTTTACCTTAAAATGAGATTTTGAGCAACCTTGGTCTCTAAACTTGTTTCATTCGAATTTGATTGATGTTCTAACCTTAGAACACTGAGAATAAGCCATAGGAAGTGATTAGTCACGAGATCTAAGCATAGGTGGTGAGGAGATGAAGAAAAAGAGCCAAAATAAGCCTTAAACCATTACCTTAGGAGCTTAGAGGTTAGATCTACCTTCCCAACTCAAAAACCACGGTTGAGAGAGCTTGGAGAGTGAATGAGCTCAGTTGGAATGGAGCTTGCTCGTTGGAATGGAGCTAGGAGTCAAGGAAATAATTGAAATGGGAATTATTGAATGAAAAAGTACTTTTGGACTATATTATTGATTTGGAAATGGGTAATGACTCATCCAAGGGATAAGCATGGGCTGGCAACGATTATTGGAGGGGGGAGACAGGCTCACACGTTTTTGGAGGCTGGTGGAGTCAAATAATGGAGCCAAGGTGTATTATTAAGTCATAATAATGGAAAGGTAAAAGGTGGTCCCTTATTTTAGGAAATAATGTTGGAGTTTGATTATTGTATATGCAAGTGACGAATTTGGAGCCTCCTTGGCTTGTAAAGTTCGAACTTATATGGTCTAAGGGGTCAACTTTGACCTCTTGACCAATCTTAGTCAATATTGACTCCTGCGGGCCCCCTTTTAGGGTTTTATTAATATTTTAATATTAAATTTGTAAAAATTCGTAAATTTCTGGAATTAAATTCCTAATATCATATAATATGATATTTTATTATATTTAAAGGTATTTATAACCTTTTAGCTCATTTAAAAGACAATTTCACAAAAACGTGCTTTAAGGAGTTTTAGCGCACATTTTGTGTTGCCTTGTGTTTCTGAGCTCTGTTTTCTTTGACAATGGTCTTGTTGTATTCCTTACATGATATTTGATCATGTAATTCAATTTTATATCATTTAGAGGTCATTTGATTTTTAAGGTTTTCCTAGAGCACCTTTTTGCCCTTTTTGACCTTGAAGCATGTAAATGCTTTTTCTTTGTGTTGGAGTGTTGTCCAACAATTATAATATGTTTAATATTATGTTAGTAAACTTAGGGCAAATTTTTAGGTCCTAAGGAGTTCATTTGGGTATTTATTTACCCTTAACAGTCAAAGGGTGCAACATCTTGTTTTGTGTTGACCGCTGTTGTTCTCAGTTGACTTTTAAGGCATGTTTAGGCCTTAATTAATGTGATTAAATATTTAATCCACGTTTTATTAATTTGGGGTATTTCAATCTACCCCCCTTAAAAAGACTTCGTCCCGAAGTCTCTTAATCAAATAAGTAAGTATATATAAATGTATAACTACCCATTGTTCCCATAATGTATATCTATGTGATATATCATTTACACACATCGTATTGCGCTTATACAGCACATAGCCATCACGTTGTGGCGTTAGTTCAATCATATATGGATATAGGTGATCCATCAGCACCACCATTTCCTATCAGTTCTACCAACCCTGACAACCTCCCTGAGGTGTCCATAACATTCCATCGTTCCACATTCCATATCTAATGATTCATTTCGTATCTAGGCGATACCATATGTAATAATTCTATAAAGCAATATAAATACATATTACAAATAGCATAAGAAAAGTGTTACACACATGGTGTACATACAACATTCAAACAAGTATCTCGTGAGATACATACATACAAGTGTACATCACACACAAACAAACCAAACAACGCACGCCCCGCGTACCAATCATAACCAACAAAATCAGTTCACTGTATGCATACTAAACAATTCACTGTATGCCATGCATACTAAACAAACAAACCTCGTATGCCCCGCACACACTAATTCTTTGTATGCAATGCATACTAAACAAACAAAACTTAGTGCACACATGTGCACAGCCAAGAGGCTCTACCCCCCTTAGAAAGGGTTACGCCCCCGTACCCCACAAGTATACAACAGCCGCTCAACAAGGAGCGCTGGATACTTGGCTCTCAAAGAGTTCTCCCACTCGTGGATTATCCTCATATCAGAGAGACGGGTATGACTCTAGCCCTTCAGGGCTCCACGATACATAAAGGATGTGGCACTAAACTTTTTGTGCTCTCTCCCAAATTCGTTCTTATGGGCCCACTCGCTCCGTATGAGGTGCAGACCCATGATATAGGCTCAATTTGCCTCTCTTTTTTTTTTCCATTGCTGTGAATCCACTTGTTTGGATCACTAGCATACATGTGTGTGTCTTTTCTCACTGATATTCAGCTTGAGGTGCAATATGACATTGACTACTGTGAGTACTTTGTGCTCTTTGCACTTGTCTTTGTAATACTAAGACGTACCAGCCTATATGTCCACAAGGATGATGTTTGTCATCCATGTCTCCTGGTGGTTTTGTTCCGGAGTAACACACTGTTGTAGTTCTCTTTTTTTTTTCTTTTTTTTTACGCACTCGTGTTGATATCCACTTTATCTTTCTGCATTCCCTCTAGATTAATAACTGCAAGAGTGCAATACCAAAACACTCAGTCATATAGAGTGCAGAGGCGTAAACGCTCAACAGCTAATATCCAATGAGTCAAACAGAAAAGATGTGGGAATTATCCTGTAAGTGGTACATTCCGAATCCACTGTTCCTTAAGCAAGATATCTGCTATCATATAGCTTTATCTTTTCTCCTTGTGTACTCACGCGTTTATATCCATATCATCTGGTAGATTTTCTCTGGATTGTAAGAATTTACTCGATCCTTATGAGGATTCTACATATTTTTTGTCCATAATGGGTTTTCCTGTTTCTTTTTTTTTTGGGTTCCTGTCCTTGAACTGTTTCTCTATCTTCACTGTATACTGTCTA
Organism: Limonium bicolor; assembly: GCA_023374045.1. NCBI lineage: Eukaryota > Viridiplantae > Streptophyta > Magnoliopsida > Caryophyllales > Plumbaginaceae > Limonium > Limonium bicolor. The sequence goes on along the minus strand of CM041776.1, from coordinate 251,225,869 downwards.
CTGTTCTCTACTGAAGGTTCTTGATTTCTTTAGCCCGTTAGTTTACCTGCGGCTCTTCTCGTCCATCTTCGAGGTAATCCGTCTATACTGTAGAGTGGAGTTGACTACTTCTCGTGTTCCTAACACTACTTGTCTACTTGCATGGGGTACCATACTGATACATTACTACTTACCCGACTAACTCATAAATGAGTCTGTCAGGCCCACATGCTCCTAACGGAGTGCGGTCGTCCCATGTCTCGTTTAGTAAACTGGTAATGTCCGTCACACGGTTGTTGTGAAGTATTCTGTTGTCAATCTCCCTTTGATGGATATCCTTTTTTTTTTTTCTTCTTTTTTTTTTTGTCTTTTTTTGCTTCTGCTTTTTTTTTTGTCTTCTTTTTGCTTCTTTTTTTTTGTCTTCTTTTTGCTTCTGCTCTTTTTTTTTGTCTAATTGTTCGTGTTATCGGTTATCCTGTAATAAGTGTTATTGCCTTTGTGGCATCCGTGGTAATTCGTATCATAGACTGGTATTATTCAACTCGGTGTAAATAAAATCCGTGCTATATTAGCAAACTCGTTTCTCCCTTTTTTTTCTCACTGAGTACAATACATTTTCCTTTTTCTCCCTGTTTTTTTTTCTGATCATATCTCATCCATAGTTCATATATGTCCCCTCATCCATGTCATTGGATGCATTGCAGATTGCACAATAGCTTGAGCAACTTGGCTCTTCACTTTCCAACCATCCTCACTGACGGTGGTGCATCTACAAAGGGTATGCTTGTCCATAAGGACTAAACATTCATCACTAGTGGTGACTAGAATCAAATGCGGGTATACACTGCCGGTATTTGGCTAATAAGCCCTGTCTGAAAATTCCCAACAATTTAAACTGGTGTGGTTTACAGTCATAGTGGCTGTATAGCTTCCCCAGTTGCAGTGGTTGGACTAACGGTCCTTCCATAGTTGCATAAGTTTCTAATCTCAAGGTTTGAATGAAAACGTTTGAAAAACATTTTTTTTGTACATATAATAAAAGACTAAAAGTAGTAGTTGTTGCAGTTGCATTTGCAGTTGCTATTACTTTGTTGTTGCTGTCGCTGCACTTGCTGTAGCAAGTGCGCAAGGCAGATGGAAATTTCAGTGGTTTTCTTGTCATAGCGCTTGCAATAGCAAGTGCGTCATGCAGGTGGAAATTATGGTTCAGTAATCTCCGGACTCATTGACTTTTTGTCATTTGAGTATTTCTACATTGTGATGTAAGCATTAACATCCAGTTCATATATTATCCGTCAAAGTTTAAAGCTTATAGGTACTGAGTACACACAACTAATCCCAAAGTCTCACACAAAAGGCAGTGGTCCTCGACACACTCTCATATACTAATAACATAAGTCTGTTTAACATCCAAGGTAAGTACATAGAAAGTAAGCAAAGTCTTCCACTAGCGGTCTCGTGGAGTTAGGGTATCCATGCCCTATCTACTCCCTTGCCTTTATAGGCTCCAGCATCAGTAGATGTCTGGCCATCCTGACCGCCTCGTGGTACTCCAGATCCTCAGTTGAGGTCTTCTGAGTATTTTTTTTTGGTGGCCTTAATTACGGCTCTCTGGGTTCATCCAACACTCGAATTCCCTATGGCCCTCTTTGTGGCAGCACCAACACTCGACTTTGCGGCCTTCGCAGTCGACCCCAGGATGGTCCTTCCCACAACGCTTACAGTAAAAATGGCGCTGGGGCTGTCCGGTGCCTGATGGTAGTATTTAAGTGTAGGTTAATAACTGTTGATATATAGGTTAAGGTCACAATTTAATTTAGGAGGTAGGTGTTCTCACCCTTAGGAGGTGCGGATCTCAGAGGTTTAGCATCTATAGCTGGGCCAGTCAACCGAAGGACGGGTTCTTTTCCCTTTGTTCCCTGGTGACCCTGCTGTCCTGTCTTTTTAAAGAATTTCCTGTTCAGGGTTTCGGGTCGGCATTCTTAAGATATTTAATATGGTAAATAGTTTAGAATGGGATAAGTCCTTACTTTCCCTTCTTTTGCCTTTCGCCTGAAGATGCTCCTCCACCCTCAGACTCTCCCTCAGGATTCTTCCTTTTCTTGGCCCCGAGAGTCTCTTCCCGAGTCTGGAGCATTAGCTCCGTCCTCGAGGCAGCCTCATAACACTCTTGGAATCTCCTTGGTAAGTTCTCACAAAGTTAATTGGTAATGTAGTAGGTAAAGAATTTTATGGTTTTCATGTTAGCACCTGGATGGTAGTGTAGAGGGTAGCACCCATCGCCATCTGAATGCGAAATAATAGTCCTCCCCGGAACTTCTCGACCTTCACGGTCTCTGAGTAATCCACACCGGGAATGAAGTCCAGCTAACCAATGAATTGAGCGTAATACTCATCCACGGTCAGACCTTCATAGGTCAATGTTTCAAACTCATGGCGCTTCTTCTGCTTGAGATGCGCCGGGTAGTATTTCCTCTCAGTAATTCTACAAAGGCAGCCCACGAAAATTCGGGCGTAGTCAGGTGCTGGTCCTTGACCAACCTCCAACAGGTGCTGGCTGCATCCTTCAGATGGAAAGCAGCAATGGCGACCTTCTTGTCGTCTGGTACCTGTAAAGCTTCAAATGTTTTCTCATGTTCAACAATGTAACGTTCCAAAGCTACGGGGTCAGGTTCCCCTGAATATGTAGGTGGTCGGGTCTCGCCAACTGACTTCAGCCAGTTCGTTTCCCTGGGCTGTGGCGGGTGGGCTGGTGCTCTTCCTATCTGAGTACCCAGCTGTGCAAGAACGGCTGCAACCGTCTCAGCAACTCCTGGAATGCCGGGGTCACCGCCTCCACCTCTTCCAGTACCACGCCCTCTAGTTCCACCAGACATCTGTAGTATAGTATGTCACATAAATACTCGGTAATTACCGTACACATCCAATAGGTATTAAGTTGCCTTAAGGCTAACCTGTCATGCAGTTTGCGTTACTAGACACAGTATCTTTCAAAGACGAATCGTCTCGTACTTCCCAAATGTTTCCCATAATTTCCCAAGTCCTAAGCTCACTGTCTTAACCTACTTTCTCGTCATCAGAGCGGTACTCCGCTCTGATACCACTTTTGTAACACCCCTCTCCATAATCACGATATAATCCCTCACGTAGCAATAAATAAAACGTCTCACAGCGGAAAAATAAATAACAATTACAAACTCACACGGGTGTCACCGGCCATTACTCGCCCATGCGAGCAACGTAGCCAAACTACATCCAACTTCCAAAATAAACAAACTGCTAACCGCAGTGATAACGAGAAACTCCTATACATCATACTAAGTCCATAACCATAAACATAGACAAGTGAGCGACTACCCAATCCTGAAAAATACATAACCTTACCATAAGACCATACACCATCTTCATTACTATACAACATCTCCAATTACCCTGTTCCTGCTCTTCAGCTCCGACAATGATCAACAACCTGAAATGGTGTAGTATCAGCGATAGACGCTGAGTATGCCGGGCCTGGACCCTAATGGTCACTTGTCATTTTAACCATCTTATTGTTAGATTGGTTTCATGCTTTTCCTTTTTACAGTTATAATCAAAACTGAAGCATAAATGTATAATATACATAATCAACCATCCAAATATCCATAAACATTAGTCATCCATCCAAACCAAACATTCATAGAATATTTCAAATAACATTTGTATATCGAACGTATCGAGCAATAACAATTTAATGTACCATGTACATTCGCCGTAGCGTACAGTTTTCATATTTAATTTACCTTAGCCTTGTAGGCTCCATCCAACCATCAACATACAATAAAATAACCACAAGTATAACCAATGAACAACAAAGCGAAACAACGAGAATAATAAACAAGTATTTAGTCTCGTCCATGGTATTGTTCGCCACTGTATAAGTCTCAATTGTTTTAGTTGTTCAGTTATACCTAGTGACAATGTCTCGTTAAAACGACATGTCTCTAGTTACCCATATATTATGGCGAGTCACCCACGGCAGTAGCCACTCCAACGGTAGAGTCTCCGACCAACGAGCCATTATAGCTCACGGGAAATTTTCTTGATACTTACGGACCCGTACGCGGACATCCTGGTATCGTTTTTGTGATCACAGCGCGCACAAGAGCCACATCCTTTGGCTTTACTTCCATTCCATTAATTAATTAATTATACCTCGCATGCATTACCAAATTTTCTAACACAGCAGACTAAGGTCATTAGTCCAATCCGGAGTATGTAAACTCGGGATCCAGTGCTAGATACAAGAGCGGCGTTATAGAAAGGCCAATGCTCCGTATAAAAGTCTCAGCATAATATGTATATGTATTATCATAGTGCTACAACGTTTTACTTCCTCTTATTTTCATATAAGATAGCACCATGCCGCTAGTTCGTTTTATATAATAGGTTCATATAATACGAACCGAATACTGTTAACTCACAACAGTAAATAATAAGCAGCTATAAATATACAGTTCATGCATATTAATTATCACATTCAGACAGACAATCTTATCACAGATCACACAGATGTCTGAACTGAGGAAGCCCTCAGGGACAATCAGAGACACATAACAACATACAAGTTATATCAACCAAATCCGAGCCCAAGGAGCAACCTTAGGACAACTCGGATCAAACCCCTTTACATACCGTTCACCCTGACTGTATTACGGTGGAGTATGAATCAGCAAGATCCTACGCTCCGTGTAGTCCGTTAGCTCGTCAAGCGTCCATGTCAGAAGTATACTCTAAACGGTAATAAAACTATAAGTCAGTCTCCATGACTAACTACATCCGGTATTTCCGAGTTATAAGTAACCCCGACAGTTCACCCCTGTTTTCTACAGTTGTTTGTTACAGGTTTCTTTAAAACAGTCGGCTTTGTTACTTAAAACGCGTACGTCAAAACATTCAACTGTTAAGTTTAATTCCTTATATTTCTTTTAATCTTATCCACATCTAGTTTAGGTACGTAACCTATAGTTGCATGTATGCATGCATTCTTATATTATATTGCATTCTAAAATTCATAACTTATAGTTCGTAACTATATATTTTTTATAACCACCACCATTAAATCATATGGTTTTCAACCAAAATATCCACCTTATATACATTATTCCTGTGTATGTATATATTTTTACCACGTAGGTAATTCTCTTGAGTTCCATAAACTCTTATATTTTATGTTACATTTTATCATCTTTTATTAGATGATTATTCCCATTAGTTGTATTATATTATACAACTTATATTAAGATTATTATCCTAATATTATGTAACATTTTATGTTGTATAATTACAACTCCTAAGGTTTATTCCATAAACACCTTAGTTTATAAATCCAATTATTTATAGTTTGTCACATTCTTTGATGTGAATATCCTTACTCATATTAATTCCACCTAAACCATATAATTGTTATAACATTTATAACATTATAGACCTTAGTCTAAAATTCATTTTCCAAACTTTATCAATTCGGTAAAGCCCTTGAATTTATTTAAATTCTATTTTGACCACATAACATTATGTAATGCTATTACATATGCTAATATCATTGACATGATATTCTTATTTCCTTTAATTCAATAACCTATGGTTTTTATACCAAACTATTTATTATTGCCGCATGGGCACCATATCAAAACCATATTCTTTTTCATAAACCATAGTTTCCTTTATTTACAAAATCACCCCTTAATTTATACCATGTTATATATTCCATTTAATATAACATTTCTAACTTATAAAAGGGTATAACCTATGGTTATTTTTTGTAAATTTCGAACAACCCTTGTGCTATTCTATAATTGCCATTTGGCCCTATTTATAACACATAGTTTTATCATATACTCTTATATAATTCTAAAAATCACCAAATTCCACCAAAGGGTTATAAATATCCTTATTAACCCATATACTTTCGATATTTACCATCCCACCATCTATTTTTCTCCAAAGTGTCATTCCAATAAATTCCTAAAAATTCCTAATAGCCCATGGGTGTTTAAAATACCATTTTACACCCTTATTTTTCGGTAATAACATATTCACCATATATGTTATAAAAAATATTACCATAAGATGCTTATCTTATTATAAAGCCTTAAATAAGTATCTAACTTATCTAATTTGGTCAAAACCTACCATATGGTCAAGGTTGACCACCTTAATATTTCCTTGACCATTAATTTCCTTTATTCACGGTTTGTACCCATACTTTTCAAAAATTACCATTTAACCCCAAAACTTTAAAATCTTATAAACTTTATTTTAACTATTTTTAACTCTAATTTTCGGCCTTATTATTCTAAAGCCCCCAAATTTAATTTAATTACACCATAACCCCTCATTCTTTTCGGCAATTTTTTCACCACTTAAACTTAATTAAAAGCTTGTAAATGCGTAAATAAAATGGCCTAAAATGCATGGCCTTATTACAAACATTGGCTTGCAAAATAAATTACACATAAATGTCCCAAAATACATATAAATTTTCGGCCTCACCATATATTCTTCATTAAATTACCAAACTTCCACATAATGTCTTAAATTTGACAATTATGTTAATTAAATCTCTTAAATGACTAGCTTAATTTATCTTAGTCATTTTTTCCCATTTCTAGGTCAATATAACCCATATTTATCATTTCACTCTCGGCCATATTTATATATAAGCTTAGAAATTATAAAAATCATAGATTTAAGGTGTTTATACCTTGATTTGCTTGAATAATTCCTTGTTTGAATTCGGCCAGCCTTAGATAAAATTTCCAAAGCTTCTCTTGCATGTTTCAAACAGCAAACAAGGCCTAGTTAGTCTCCAAGAAAGATCTAACCATAAGAAGTAATTTAATGTAAGATTTAAGGCAAAAATCACCTTAAAAATGCAAGGAGAGTTCAAGATGGTTTTGGCCTGAATAAAACACACCACAAGGTGTTAGATCCACCATATTGACATAGGAAATAGCTAGATCTCAACAAGCTGCCTTGTTATTAGGTTTTACCTTGGAAAAATGCCTTAAAAGAGGATATTTCCTTTGGATCTCGGCCATCCTTGCTCCAAATGGCTAACCAACAGATTCCACATGAAAAGGAGAAGAATATGAGGCTATGACCAAAGTTTCACAGCCGAACTTGAAGGGAATCAAAAGTTATGAGCTTAAAGCACATTTTTACCTTAAAATGAGATTTTGAGCAACCTTGGTCTCTAAACTTGTTTCATTCGAATTTGATTGATGTTCTAACCTTAGAACACTGAGAATAAGCCATAGGAAGTGATTAGTCACGAGATCTAAGCATAGGTGGTGAGGAGATGAAGAAAAAGAGCCAAAATAAGCCTTAAACCATTACCTTAGGAGCTTAGAGGTTAGATCTACCTTCCCAACTCAAAAACCACGGTTGAGAGAGCTTGGAGAGTGAATGAGCTCAGTTGGAATGGAGCTATCTCGTTGGAATGGAGCTAGGAGTCAAGGAAATAATTGAAATGGGCATTATTGAATGAAAAAGTACTTTTGGACTATATTATTGATTTGGAAATGGGTAATGACTCATCCAAGGGATAAGCATGGGCTGGCAACGATTATTGGAGGGGGGAGACAGGCTCACACGTTTTTGGAGGCTGGTGGAGTCAAATAATGGAGCCAAGGTGTATTATTAAGTCATAATAATGGAAAGGTAAAAGGTGGTCCCTTATTTTAGGAAATAATGTTGGAGTTTGATTATTGTATATGCAAGTGACGAATTTGGAGCCTCCTTGGCTTGTAAATGTCGAACTTATATGGTCTAAGGGGTCAACTTTGACCTCTTGACCAATCTTAGTCAATATTGACTCCTACGGGCCCCCTTTTAGGGTTTTATTAATATTTTAATATTAAATTTGTAAAAATTCGTAAATTTCTGGAATTAAATTCCTGATATCATATATTATGATATTTTATTATATTTAAAGGTATTTATAACCTTTTAGCTCATTTAAAAGACAATTTCACAAAAACGTGCTTTAAGGAGTTTTAGCGCACATTTTGTGTTGCCTGGTGTTTCTGAGCTCTGTTTTCTTTGACAATGGTCTTGTTGTATTCCTTACATGATATTTGATCATGTAATTCAATTTTATATCATTTAGAGGTCATTTGATTTTTAAGGTTTTCCTAGAGCACCTTTTTGCCCTTTTTGACCTTGAAGCATGTAAATGCTTTTTCTTTGTGTTGGAGTGTTGTCCAACAATTATAATATGTTTAATATTATGTTAGTAAACTTAGGGCAAATTTTTAGGTCCTAAGGAGTTCATTTGGGTATTTATTTACCCTTAACAGTCAAAGGGTGCAACATCTTGTTTTGTGTTGACCGCTGTTGTTCTCAGTTGACTTTTAATGCATGTTTAGGCCTTAATTAATGTGATTAAATATTTAATCCATGTTTTATTAATTTGGGGTATTTCATGATCCATCTCTGCAAGCCACACCAGTAGACCCTAATGAAATTTTTTATAAGGCTGTTGAAGGGAAATCCAGAAAGCAGAGGGTCTACGGTGTGGGCGAGCTAGCACCAGCGTACTTCCCTGACTCATTTCACACCACCGGCACTAGCTCACGTGCTTCCGGCAAAGACCATAGCACATACGAGTCCATGAAGATGGAGATTGAGCAGGAGCTGAGTCAGAAGTTCGATGAAAATTATAGGCAGCAGGTTCATATTGAGGAGAGGGTAGCGGTGCGCCAGGAGATGTTCAGCGAGGAGATGTAGAGGATGATACGAGCGCAGATCTCCCAAATGTTTCCCTCTCAGCAGAGTCAACCGTACGGTGATCCTGGTGCTGGCTCTAGTACGGGTGGATGGGGTCAGTGGCCTAGAGGTCCACATGATGGCTCAGGTGGTTCGGGTGGTCCGGGTGATCAGATGGGATATCGTCCAGGGGATGGACATGGTTGGGGGGCGGGTATTAGATAGATATGACATTTGACTTTATTAGCTTGAACTATGTCTGTATCAAATTCGACTGCACTACTTCATGGTATTGCTTATTTGGTGTGATTGTGTTGACTGAACATTTATTTTTGGTCTGCTTGTGGGATTAATAAGTACAACTCTTTATGGTATTGCATATTAAAGGTGGATATGAATAAAATGTTTTATATGTCCACATTTACAGGTGAAAATATTTCTACAAATTAAAATATTAAATATTTTTTTAAAAAAATACAGTTTAGCGACGGAATAGCGACGGACATTCCGTCGCTAAAAATTAATCAGAAAAAAATAAATTTGCGTCACCAATTTAGCGACGGACAGTTCCGTCTCTAATCCGTCGCAAATATGTTTTTAGCGACGGACAATTCCGTCTCTAATCCGTCGCTATTTGGCGACGGATGACGGCGTCCGACACGACTTTGATTTAGCGACGAAGGAATTAGCGACTGACAATTCCGTCTCTAATCCGTCGCTAATTACGTATTTTCTAGTAGTGTTAGTTGTACTAGACCTAGTCACTTTTGTTGTCTATGTATCTAGCATGCTAATTTTTTCCATTTCAGGATGCTTGTTGTACTATTAAATACTTGATGTTATATAATTTTTTACGATAGTGCATTAAACTTAATTGGGTTGATCTGTGGGTTGATGGATTGGGTAAGGATTGAGAATACTAATCCGATTAATTAATGGTTTAGGTTTGGATTCATAATTTTTAAATGGGTTGGGTTAGGATTGACTATAACCCGATCCACCAATCCGATTTACCAGGTCTAGTAGATATCCATAAGAATACTTGACAAGTAGATAACTGAGCATATATTAAGGTTTGGGTTTATGTTCATTATCATTGTTTATCTTGAACCATTTCCAAAATTTAGTGAGTTATCCTTTAGTTTCATGTTATATTAGTGTTTTTTCACATTTATTCACTAAACCTCAAGGATATAACTTACTAAGAAGAAAAGTAGAGAAATAAGGGAGTGTGTGAGAACAAATGAAATCGAAAATAAAGCTAAAACAAAGACAATAGAGCATAAATAATTTCCTAGAGTAGGACCCACCCTCACTACCGACCCATGTGAGTCCGTTTGAGTTGTGTTTAGTGTTAATGTTGGATTTTGTTGAATTTACTCTAGATTTGTCTACATGTGATTGTGAGACAAATGACAAGGTGTCAATTTGTTTAACATTATTGTGGGTTGCTATGTAAGTCTTAAACATGATTTGTAGATAGAATCAATGCAAACAAAGTACACGTCTCCTAACTCTTTAGCTTCGTTGTGATACTGTTTTCTTTTGTCTTTAAAAAAACAGCCGGTGTTACAATCATAAGAATAATAAAAGAGAGTTGAATAGTGAAGTAGAAAAAAATATTAGTATTATTGTTTTTTAGTATCTAAGTTTCATCATCAACATGGGTACTGTTAGAGCAAAATTATCAAAGAACCCAAATTTGGAATCTTAACACTCTCTTTCCTTTTTCTCTCATCGCCACATCATTTTAAAAACCATATCTAATTTTTACCAACTTCAGAGAACCCATCATTTGGTTTTAAACTCTCTCTATTTCTCATATCATTTTATTTTTTACTTATTAATTATTATGAGAATACAAACATTAATATTTAATTATTATTACTAAAATAATACACAAATAATCTTAACTAAAATATATTAGAGTTTATTATATTATTGAATCAAAAATTAAATATATTCATATATATTATTAATATAATGTTTTTATTATTTTTCAGTTGATATTTAGAATTTAAATATTATAATTAATAGTGAAATGAATTCATTGGTACATAGTATATTTTTCAAGTATATTCTAATATTATATATTTATATCACTAAAAACAAGTAATAAGTATTAATTTAGCTAAAAAAAGTATATATTAAAAATATGAAAAACATAGTCAATATGGATATCATTTTGTAGAGAATGAGATTTTAATAATTTTGATGTAGTATTTGGTTTATTTATATCATTATTAGTTTTAAAAATATATAAGATTCAACTATTTATATTTAACATATTATATTTAAAGGAAAAAAATGATGGGTCCCATTTATGGGTTATTAAAAAGTTCTTCCTCAAGAACTTAAAAGTAGAGTTCTTACCCCTCTCTTTCATCTCATATTTTTAATTTTATTTTTTTACTTAACCCTTGATAATCATATTATAATCATGCTCTTACAACATTTAGTCTACAAAATACTAAAAGATTAGATAGAAAAATTTAGATTATTGTATATGTGGCCTTCGGCTATCTGATCATATTATCAATGTCAGACCTGTCTACATGCTTTTTTTAAGAAAATAAAGTGGCGAAAAATAAAGTGGAGCAAATAATGCAATACCAACGGTTAGTTGGACAAAAAATTCAAAATATGATCTATATCTCGTAAATATTTCTTGTGTCTTTATTTTTTTTATAGTTGCCTGTAAAAACAGTTATAAAGATACTTAGGTTTAGAATCTTTCTCGCAATCAGTACATATAGAGAAAAGCAACATACAGACAAAATTAGCAAGAACTAGCTAGCAGTTAAGCAGTTGGGATAGGTTTGTTGAAGACGCTATCATCTGAGTTGGCGTTGATGACAATGCTCGAGGTCTCTTGTTCCACTGAATCACCAGCCGCTTGATTGATTCTGCAGTATCATTCCAGTCTGGTTCGATCCGTTCAAAAACCAACCGATTGCGAGCATTCCAGATAGCCCATAGGGAGAAGAATAGACTAGACATCCACCATTTCCTAACGGTCTTGCGCACCATTGTACCTTGCCATATGCAATATAAATCGAACACAGAATTCGGGAATACAAATGTGATACCCCACCATTTAAGAATCTGGTGCCAAAGTTTATTGGTGCTGGGGCAGTGCAGAAATAAATGCTTGGATGTTTCAAACGGAGCACTGCATATTTGGCACACACACTGACAAACTGGAATGATGTTCTTGAAGAACAGACGATCCTTTGTGTTAATTTTATCTTGGAGATAGAACCAAGTGAAGAGCTTAATTCTAGGGGGTAAAGTTTTACCAGAAGCTACGATGCCAAGACTAGATAGGGGTGTTGTCGTATTCAAATAGTTTGAGGTAAAACGATTTGACTGAAAATTCAGTGTTACCTGAAGCATGCCATCCAAGATAATCAGGTTGGACTGGTGACGGCGGTGTGAAATTATCAATCTGTAGGAGCAGATCGTTCGCTTGGGCAGCCTCATACGAGAATAGGTGGCGTCTCCTAGACCTCGCAATGGTGACCCGAACCAGAAAAACCGACCCGATCCAACCCGATCCGAACCCGAATTTAAACCAAATGATGTGACCCAAAATGTGACCCGAAAATCCGAACCGAACCAAACCAAAACCGAATCAAACCGAAATTTGATATACCCAAATTGACCCGAACCGAATTGACCCGAACCACACATGAAACTCGATAAACTTCCATTATCCTTCTGTTTATTATTGGCATGTACGAACGCATAATTTCCATGAACTGAGACTAAAATAAAGAATGTTTTCATTCCATTTTTACAACTCTTGCCATCTTTTGCCATGTCCAAGGAAATGGGTTCAAAAGAATAAAGATTACAAAACTTACATCTCACGTAAATATATTTGTATGAATAATTAAATTAAATTAGGGTAAAAAAATGACAAAATAAGAAGATAAAGGGATAACCCCTGCCTGGGAGCAATAAGCTACTGAAAGACGCCCGCACGAGGCGCGCACGCGAGACAGTGATCGGTGGTGCACACACAACATGAAGTCATTGGCGCGAGGTGATGACGGGCGCATAGGGGTACGGGCGTGAGGTGGTGATGGATTGGCATGGGCGCACGACACTCACTCGAGATGACAGGCTCTAACGCAGGACACACGCGAGGTGTGACGGGCAGCGGGATGACAGCAGGCACATGCACAACATCAGGCGGGGGGGGAGGGGGAGGGATAGACTGGGCGTCGAGTACTGAATATTGACTGATGATTCACCAAATTTTAAATTAATACTTGGTTGATACAATTAATAAATCTATAGTTAAAATTTTATATTAAAGATATCGTCATCCAATTTGATTATGTATAACCAACCAATACACAATAGGAATCTTCATCAAGAGTAACACTATATTAAGAGAATTTTGATCCAAATATGAAAATCAATACAAGTTACAAAGGTTGCTTAAATTTGTACTTTAAATTTTTTTCAATTAAGCACAGCGCGGTAAGTCACCCGAATTTGACCCATAACCCGAAAAAACCGAAAAACATAGAGGCTAACCCAAACCAAAAGCACCCAAACCCAAAATAAACCAAACCGTAGTCACCCGAATCTAATTTTAACCAGATAACCCGACCCGATCTGAACCGAACCGAATAGTGAATATCTACAAATTGACCCGAACCGAACCGAACCGAACCCGAACCGAGTGACCCGAATTGCTAGGTCTAGTCTCCATAATAGATTCCACACCCATTGAGACCCATTCCACCATCCCACTTCAGCTATGACCGCTGAGTTTTGTTCACTAATCAGAAAGAGCCTGGGAAACTGATTCTTTAAGGATTGGGTTCTGATCCAGTGGTCGATCCTGAACCGAATCTTGTTACCACTACCCACAAACCACTTGATGTTGTCATTGATCATGTGCTCCAAAGTTGGGTTCCATTGAGACCGCAAACCACGATGAGACCAGAGACCGCAAACCACGATGAGACCAGAGACGGCCAGATTAATTAACCCGGTATTTTTATATAAAATCCAAACCCATAGTACTGCAGAACTGATTGATTTCATTCTTCCCGCCCATTCAAACCTAACATTAAATACAAACATCCTATATAAATAAGGAATATTCCAACACCAACACTCTGCCCCGTCCCGAGCTATATTTAAAACTGATCTATTGCAAATCTGCGTCGTCCAATTCTCCATTCCATCTCTTTCATTAAGGCATGCAAAATGTTTATCTTCAAAGACATTCTCATGACACTAATCAACTTCACTCTTCTTCTTCTTCTGGTTCTTACCTCCTTCACTCCCCCTGTTGATGCCAAAATGACATGCAAGTCAGCTATTGCGTCTATTAACCCATGCCTCTTCTTCTTGCGTAATGGTCCACCTGAAGTCAGCGCACCTCCCGCGAAGTGCTGTGAGGTGATGCGGAACCTCTACACTGACTGTAAAACCAAACCCGATCAAGTCAGGATGTGCAATTGCTTTAATAAGTTTGGACCAATTCTTGGAATTGATCCTCAGATGGCTAATCTCCTCCCTGAAAGCTGTGGGATTCATTTGCCTGTTTTCATCTCACCTGGCATCGACTGCAACAGATAACCATGCAGGCAAAAATATACTTATATTTATTATGTTTCCCCAGTTAATTATTTATGGCTACTTTGTGCGCGAAATTAAATATCTTTTCTAGCTAGTTTGTCTGTCCATGTCTTGATTTGATTTTGTGTGGTTTGGGAATAAATTGCAGGTTGGTGGAGTAAAGAGATTAATTGATCCCGGTTTTCATGGATGGAAAACTAAATAATGTAGTGTGGTTATAACTTATATGGCTTGCTAGCTATATTCAGACGTGCAATATTATACTACATAGTTTCCGATATCTATAGTTTCTCTATATGTAACACAAAACGTTGGATCGATGAGTGTGGAATTAATAAAAAAGGAAGTGCAACTAGTATTATGAGTTCGATCGAGCATGTTTTCATCAATTGTTTGCGGGTTTAACTTTTATTAAAAAAAAATGTTTATGGGTTTAATATATGAAAGTAGCTATATATCAAGTCCCGATGGTTTGGTCGGTAGTGGAAGATGCGGAGAGATACACATAAATCAAAAGATTTTAAGTTTAAAATTATCAATAAAAAAATATTTATGAAAGTCGCTATATAGTCTTCGATGGGATCAGTACTAGCTAAAAATACTGAAAAGCAAATTGCCAAGCTGAATGTGAGAGTTACAAATAAAAGAGGATGTGAGGAAGGTGTTAATGTCATTTGATAGTCGTAAGACTCCTGGCCCGGAAGAGTATAATGTTCTAATTTTCAAATCGGGTGACCTGTAATTTTGTGTCATTTTCTTTATGAATTTTGATTGTCAGACTGTTTTTCTCCTCTGGAGGAGCATGGTGCGTTATATTCTTTTTGACAAAAGGTTGTATAGAGAACTACCGACATGCTAAAAAAGAACCTAATTTCTTGGCTACAACTACATGTAGCTATAGATAGCTACATACATGTACATTCAGTCATTGAAAACTGTATATTTGATCATTCAAAACTGTACTGGTGTATATGTACATGTATACAGTGAATTGTGATATTTCTAAATTTGTACTAAATGTACATACTAACTTTATAAACTGTATAACAAACTTATAAAATATGTACATTTACTCTACACAAACTGTACCATGAAAAATGTAGCCAAAGATGGCTACATATGGTTGTAGCTAAGACTCATTGAAAAAAGAATGGGTTTTCTATTCATTGAAAAAGTGATGATTGGTCTTGTTTTTCACTTGAAATTTATTGGTTTGATTACCATGTGCATTAAAACCATTGTTTTCTCCATTGTTCTCAATAGTTAGTTGTGTTGGATTAATTTTTCAGAGGTGTATCAAGTGTGAGGGTGGATGATCCTATTTTAACCCATGAAGGGGTGTAACTTTTGATCCCAATAGTCTGAAGTATAAGGCGTTGCGGGTAGTGACCAACTGTCACGCCTATTTTCTAGTTAGCCCCTGCGATATGGCTAAGGTCTTGTAGGCTTGCCCATGTAATGTGTGATATGACGATGTTCATGTACTTGTAATCATGTTCGATAATCAATGAAAGAAGTGTTCATGCCTTTCCAATGTGTCCCAAGATTCTTGTGTTCGATTACTTGATGTCTTGTGTGTGTTGTCGGGCAATGCTGCTCTGCTCGAGGGTGCGGCGTGGGGCAGGCAACGAAGTTGGCTTATTGCCCCGCGAGTGCCCACGGGTGTCCAAGCGAGTGCCTGGTTACAGGCACTTGGCAGACCCTGACTAGTCTCCGTAGGCACAAGGTGCAATGTCGAGGGCCCACGAGCCTCGTCGTGTGCACCTTGGGGCATGCAGGCATCACCTTAGGCGCCCAGACCTTGTCTGGGGCACCCAGTGCCTAGTGCTGCAGGAAGCTGGTGCTGGGCGCTGCCGCGGGCACCCAGTGACCACCTGCGCACTGCCGCAGGCACTGTGATGCAGCCGATATGAAGTTGGCTCAAAACGTGTGGGAATTTGACAACTTTGCTGGGGAACCAAGAAGTCCGAAGGTCACCCTTGACTAGTAAGGGATGTTGGCCAAGTTTCGTGGCAATTGGAGCTTGCATCTGATTTTAGTGAATTTTTGAAGTATTTCTAGACAATGCTGGGATTTGGCTGTAAAGGGGCATGTCTGGGTCTGGTCTGGCCTGAAAGGTACATCAACCTCTTTAGGGGGCTGGTTAGTCTCTGCCTGGCCTGCCCCCAGGCAGCCTACACGGCTGTGTCCCGGCTGGGCACCTAAGTGCCCGAGGGCCTCAAAGGCTATATTTTACCCATGAATGGGGATGTCGGGACACTTGGACTCCTTGGCGGTGGTGAGCCCATGGGGCCACACCGGCGGCTAGGTGAACAAGTCGTGGGTCACTCCGGGTTGCCTGGAGAGCACCCGGCTAGACACGTGAGTGCCTAGAACATGCCTATTGGCATGTCCCACTACCTTTAGCTCGGGTAGTGGGCTCCAACGGCTGTGGGGCCTTGCCCCACCTGCCGGTGTCCCTAATGTTAAGTTGTGCCAGCGTACGCTTGTCGTATGACTGGTTCCGCACATGGGCAAGTGCGGGAGTGCGAGGGGCGACGCACTAAGTTGGGACTTGTGTCTGGCATGGCCGAGATGGTCCGGGTGGTGGTGAGTGCACAGCGTTGCCCACGCTAGTGCGTCCCTACTGAAGGTGCTTGGCACTGGGGTTGCTCCACTAGGGAAGGTGTTCATTCAGTGGAGTGCCCCGCACATCCATGCCTTTGGGCAAAGGGGTGTGAGGATGAGGGAACTCACCGTGGGACGGTTCAAGACCACCCTCAGCCATGCTTGTGGCACAAGGGTTGGTTCGGTTAGGCTGGTCGGGCCATGGCCCGACGCTGATCATGAGTGTTGCTTTGTTTGGTTGCCTAGATGTCCCTTGATTCTCGCTGCGTGTGCTTGTGTGCTATATGTGGGCTATGTGTGCTGCGTATACCGCTGGACCTGGCTTCCAAGCGAAAAAAAATTTATTTATGAAATATACTCATGACAAAAGTGGTATCAGAGCCATAACATGTCGGTTGTCCTGTCTTTGCAGGATTGAGTGCTAATCGATACGTTGCAAGGGTATTGAAGTGACCCAGAGTTCGTACGGGCTAGAAGTTATTGTGGCATAATAGACCCAAGTTTTCCAGATGGCTGCTAGTACTACGTCCCGAACTGTGCTTGCGAATAGGCTGAGCACAATAGAAAGGGTACTCGGCCTCACTGACCGAGATGCCTCGGAGTTTGGTCCAGAACATAATATGCTCCGTAGCCTTGAGAGGCTAGAAACAATGATGGACTCTCTGTGTAATGAGGTGCGCCAACTTCGGGCTGGCCCCTCGGTTGAGAACTTGGAAGGGCAACACAACTCAACTGGTCCTAATGACGCGGAACTCCGTGAGCTCCGTGCGAAAGTGGCTCCTACAAGAATCGGTGTCCCCGAGTTTGGGTCTAGCCAAAAAGAGAAAGTTGAAACTCCGGGACCCTTCACCGTACAATGGGACTCGTGATTCAGAAAAGCTTGAAAATTTCCTCTTCGACATGGAGGAACACTTTGAAGCGTATAACACTGACGATGACCAAAAGGTCTTCTCTGCGGTTACCTTCCTTGAGGGTCATGCCAAGAAATGGTGGCGGTGCAAGGTAGCGTAGAACGTGACCGTGCATGTGGCCAAACTCCTACCCGATGTTGGGAGGAGTTCAAAAGAGCGCTGAAGGCTCAGTTTTTCCCTCAGGATGCTGATGATAGGGCCCGTGATCGCTTGAGTAATTTAAAGCAGACGGGTACCATTCGTGAATACATCGGGGAGTTCAACTCCATTATGTCTGATTTGCCCGACATGCACGAGGGTGATCGGGTGTACAACTTCATCAAAGGGTTGAAACCATGGGCTCGGGCTGAAGTACGGAGGAAAGATGTTTCCTCCCTTGAACGGGCAATCATTGCGGCGAAAGCTTGGCTGATTACAAGTTTGACAGCCCACAAGACAAAGTTAGCAGCTCGTTTTCTAAGAAAAGGCTCCAACGCTATCCTCCGAGTAAGAAGTTAAAGCGAGGCAACTCGGGAGGCAAACCACAAAAAGAGTCCCATCCCAAGAAACAGCAGCAAAAGTCTAACAACTTTAAATCAAAACCATCTAAGGTGGTGCGCTGTGGCATGTTATAACTGTGGTGGACCACATTATGCAAATGTGTGCCCGCAAAGAAGGGATGGAGCTGCTAATGCTATGATTGTTCAGCCCGAGGAAGTGGATGGCCG
This sequence comes from Limonium bicolor, assembly GCA_023374045.1. Taxonomy (NCBI): domain Eukaryota; kingdom Viridiplantae; phylum Streptophyta; class Magnoliopsida; order Caryophyllales; family Plumbaginaceae; genus Limonium; species Limonium bicolor. The sequence goes on along the minus strand of CM041776.1, from coordinate 251,207,310 downwards.
CGCAGTGGCCTCTACTGCGATGATGGCCTCCGTTTCGGCGCCTTCACAGGTATATGCCCTCGATATTCCTGCTTCTGATGTTCATCCTAGATTACTTTACATTCCCGTAAAGGTTAATAATTGTCATACGGTTATGGCTATGATTGACACAGGCGCCACGGAGAACTTTTTGAGCCTTAGCACCAGTAAGGTGCTAGGTATTTTGTCGACCCCAAGCCAGCTATCGGCCAAGGCAGCGAACCAGGGCAAGATGCCGTATCATGGCGTTTGTAAATTATCTATTGTAGTGGGTGCCTGGTCAGGGGTCGTTGATTTTGATATTATCGATATGGCCGACTTCCCAATGATTTTGGGAGACTCATTTTGTAACCAAGCCAAGGCCCAACCAGCTCTACACTTGCGTGGTCTTTTGATCTGCGATGAAAGGCAGCCGTGTTTTGTTGAAGCCATGCATGACGCAGAAGGGCAACTGCGGCCGAGTATGATGCAGCTAAAGTCAGAACACAACCGGACGCGGCCATGGTGGTGCTAGGTGTTCTGCGATTGTGGCTGTGATTAGATCGGAGAAGCCGGTAGTCGAGGAGACTGTTCCACCCGAGATGAGAGCTTTGCTTGAAGCGAACGCAGACTTGATGCCTCCGGAATTACCCAAGGGTCTCCCCCCAAGGCGAGCGGTTGATCATAAAATCGAGTTAATCCCAGGCGCAATCCCACCAGCTCAAGTCTCGTATCGAATGGCCCCAATAGAGCTTAAAGAGCTGCGGACTCAGCTTGCTGATCTTCTGGAATCGGGAAAGATCCGGCCCTCCAGGGCACCTTTCGGAGCACCAGTCTTGTTTCAACGAAAAGCTGATGGGTCTCTCCGCTTGTGCATCGACTATCGAGCACTGAACAAAGTCACTATCAAGAACAAGTATCCAATTCCACGACAGGATGACTTGTTCGATCGGTTGTCAAAAGCATCATACTTTACCAAGTTGGACTGCGGTCTGGGTATTGGCAAGTTAGAATAGCGGAGGGCGATGAGGGGAAAACAACATGTGTAACCCGTTATGGGTCTTTTGAGTTTCTTGTAATGCCCTTTGGGCTTTGTAATGCTCCCGCTACATTTTGTAACTTAATGAATGATGTTCTTTATGGCTATATCGATATTTTTGTTGTCGTGTATCTTGATGATATTGTAGTATATAGCGACAACTTGTCTGAGCACTTGCAGCATGTGCAGCTAGTCCTCGATCGGCTCCGTGAACATACGTTGTTCATAAAGAAGGAAAAATGTTCCTTTGCACAACAAGAGATTAGCTTTCTTGGGCATATTATCTCGAAGGGCAAAATTGCAATGGATCCAGCAAAAATTTCGGCAATCACGGATTGGCCAGCCCCTAGAGATGTCGGGGAGTTGAGATTTTTGGGTCTCGCGAACTACTATCGGAAGTTCATTAGGGGATACTCCCGACATATCGCCCCACTCACCGACTTGTTGAAAAAGAGGTGAGCTGGTTGTGGACGCACAACCAACAAGAAGCTTTTGATTGGCTTAAACAAGCAATCTCTTCCGCACCTGTACTTAAAATTCCGGAATTTGACAAACCATTTGAGGTGCATACCGATGCGTCGGGTAGGGCGATCGGTGGGGTGTTGATCCAAGAGGGACACCCCTGCTTTCGAAAGTCGGAAGCTGAAGGGAGCCGAGGAGCGGTACTCCGCTCATGAGAAGGAAATGTTGGCCGTGATACATTGTCTCTCCATCTGGAGGCATTATCTTTTGGGGACTAAGTTTGTGGTGTTCAGATAATGTGGCCAATACCTATTTCACTTCTCAAAAGAAGTTATCCCCTAAACAGGCTCGGTGGCAAGAGTTCCTTGGTGAATTCGACTTTGAATGGCTCCACAAGCCTGGGCGGCACAACGTTGTGCCAGATGCCTTAAGTCGCCGGTGCCATGCAGTGTTAACTGCAATCTCTCGAGTGGAGAGACCTAGTAGGTCGAATTAGAGAAGCAGCAAAGGCCGACCCGTCGTACCAACAAGTCTGTGGGAGGGTTCGGACCGGTGAGACAAAACGCTTCTCTTTACAAGATGATTTATTGCTCGATGAGCAAAGACGTTTGGTTGTCCCCGCAGGTAGAATTCGTATTGAGCTAATGCGGGAGTTCCATGACACCAAATGGGCCGGACATGCCGGTGCAGCTCGAACAACCGCCCTAATCAGGCGAAGCTATTATTGGCCAAAGATGGTACATGATGTACAAGACTTCGTCAAGACTTGTCTTGTTGTCAGCAGGACAAGGTTGAGAGAAGAAGGAGGCTGGGCTCCTCAATCCGTTGCCCATCCCCGAACGGCCATGGGAGTCTATCTCCCTGGACTTCGTGTCTGGACTCCCAAGTGTTGAAGGCAAATCTTCAATCTTGGTTGTTGTTGACCGATTCTAAGTATGCGGTGTTCATGGCTGCCCGATTGCATGTTCCGGGAGACTGCAGCAAAGTTGTTCTATGCTAATGTTGTCAAGCACTTGGTCTCCCTCGAGATATCATAAGCGACCGTGATGCTCGCTTACTGGGAAGTTCTGGACGACGCTTTTTGCAATTATGGGCTCCAAATTGAAGTTTTCAACAGCAAACCATCCGCAAACTGATGGGCAGACAGAGCGCGTCAACGCTTTGTTAGAGGATTACCTCCGACACTTCGTGTCTGCTTCACAGAAAAATTGGCTCTATCTCCTTGATACAGCTCAATTATGCTACAACTTGCACAAGAGTAGTGCAACACAGCTTAGTCCAGCTGAAGCTGTGATGGGGTGGCAACCCCTTACCCCTGCTGTTGGCTAAGCAGTCATCCACGCGGGAGTGTCCTGCTGCTTTCCGGTTTGCCCAGGATCGTCAGACGATGTATCGTAAGGCGAAAGAGAGCCTAGAGAAGGCAGCGTCGCGGATGAAAAGTTTGCTGATAAGAAGCGTTGACCATTGGAATTCAAGGTTGGGGACAGAGTGCTGCTGAAGCTCACTCCTCAACTAAAGAAGAAGATAAAACCTTCGATGCACAAAGGCCTAGTTCAACGATATGATGGCCCTTTCGAAGTAATTCAACGGATAGGCAATGCGGCCTACCGCCTCGCTCTCCCAGAGAGATTGAAGGTTCACCCAACCTTCCATGTGAGCTACTTGAAGCCATTCCACGAAGATGCCAACGAAGCCCACGAGATGGAGATAAGGGCACCTCCGACAATCGGAAAAGAGTTCCAGAAGGAGGTACAAGACATCTTGGCTTACCGGATGCGGGGAAGAAACTTAAACAAGCGAACAGACTTTCTAGTCCACTGGAAGGGAGAATCAAAAGAGGATGCGACTTGGGAAAGGCAAGAAACTTTGTGGCAATTTAGGGATAAAATTCAAAAATATCTAGACTCTTTGCCGGGGACGGCAAAGGCTTAAGCGGGGATTGTAACCACCCTACCATTAATACAATTACACGTCCAATTCCTTACATACCAGATACCGCAGCGGATATATTCTTACATACATTGGGTGATACAATGCCGTTAGTCACCCACGTGACTAACAAGGCCACTACTTCTACATACAGCATCGGTCTGATGGACCGGAATCCCGAGTACTACAAATATACAATACATCCTCCATTTACCAAATACTAATACAATCTTCATTCGATACAATACTCCAAGTACAACACAATATAAGCTACTTACCGAGTTTCTAGGATCCTTTTACAATTACAATACCTCCTCCAAGTTCATACGTACTCACTAAGAGATTACTTACTACCCTTTCCTCACAACTACTTACTTCCTAGATACTAGGGTGTATCGCCGGCTTCTTACCTTGATCAGGTTCCCTTCGGGTACCTGCACACTAAAAACGTTCCCCCTAGGGGGTCAGCTTTCGCTGCGCATGATAACCGCATACCCCGCGTACTAGTGAGGGTACGCCGACCACTTGGTCGAATACATGCAGTTCGTTTTCATACAAGCATACATGCATACATACTCTTATACACATTACAATGATACTTACGCAAGCATACATACATACATTTCATTACATACAAGGAATACAATATACCATCAAATACTTACTTACCTTCTTCCCAAGTACACATACGCAGTACATACACAATATACAATTCTTGTTAGCTTCATTGGTCCACCCGGGTTAATCGGGTGGAGATTACTCTTTTACTCGTTTACTCCATACATACACATACATACTCATACATACTTACGGATCCATACTTACTTACTCTTACTCTTACTCATGTTAAGTCATCGGGACCTCCGGCCCGGGGACTACACCGTCCCACCACCGGGATTTACTTGACTCACCAATCCGGGATGCTACCCATTTAAGGGATTTGGGCCGCGGACCAGTTAAGAGTCAGGAATTGCAGCCAACCTCTTGTGACTCCGCATCCTCACGCGTGGCCGAAACTATCGGACTTCTACTCATTCCAATTTACTCACTTAAGTTAGAAGTTAGGTAGTTAGGAATTTAGTAGAAGTCAACACTCAAGCCACATACACAAATACATCACTCACATACACATTCATACAAAATACAATACAATATTCAAGTACACTACGAGATACATTCACACTTCATCATCATTCATATCTTTCATGAATTATACAAACTATTGTTCAAGACAAATATCAAGAACAATATAAACAAGCACAAGTAAGTGCAATATAGTCCGATTCATGCTTTTATCTTATTAGGTGATCAAATATGCACACAAATCGGGGTAACCAGATTAGGATACAGGGCATGAAGAAATCATACCTTTCACCGTTGACTTTGGACTCACCGACTCCCTTCGGTGTTCAACTATTGAATCCTATCACATACATACAGTTGGATGGTTAATTATCCATAATTAACCTTACTGATTACTTTCCTAAAGTTCCCTAGTTTATACTTACTAATTCTTCATTGTTCAAATACCTTTACTTATGTTACTCACTTAAAATTATTTCCTAAGCTTGTTTATAGCCTTAATGACCTTTAAACATCATTAATCATGTCTTAATTACCTTATACTATCATTACCCATCCTTACCCATCCTTAGTTTTGCTTTAAAATACATTCTGGACAGATTTTGGGGTGGTCCTGGTTTTAAACCCGGACCAACTCACTGGAACATCTCTCGGGTGAAAATAAGGGGTGGTCCTGGTTTGTGTCCTGGTTTTAAACCCGGACCAACTCACTGGAACATCTCTCGGGTGAAATTTTTGCATCGTCCGGGTTTGTGTCCTACTTGCAAACCCGGACAAGTTTGTTTTTAGAACTTACGGGTGTATTTTTGGGGTGGTCCGGGTTTAGGTCTTGGTTTACAACCCGGACCATCCCTTTGTAAAAACTTTCTGTCGTGATTTTAGGCTAGTCCGGTTTTGTATTCTGGTTTGCAACCCGGACTAGTTACAGTATTGTGATTTATATAAGTTTTTCAACTTGTTTAATTTCCAAACTTCTACCAATCTCTTCCCTAATATCCCTACATATAATTTAGTATATTTTAGCATTGATTAAGCACCTTGAACTAGCCTAATCCACCTCTATCCAAATCTGTTACAACCACACTCCACTGTTACATTTTTCTCCTCTGTTACAACTTTTTCTTCTACAATTGTTACAGATTTTCCTTTCCTCATTACCATTCAATACTCCCTACTAATGCTACTCCTAACATCCTCAATGCATTGCCTCAATCCTAGTTCCTCCTTTACTTAAATCCTCTTCTAAATTTGTTACAAAGTACTAAACTACTCACTTAAACTCTCCAAATACACCAAGTAATTTCCTAGGTAGTTTTCTTCTCTTACACAACTAAGTCCTCCTATTTCCATACAAATTTGGGCAGAGGTTCCCCTATATTTTTAACTCTCACCACATATTCTAGTCCACAATTCACACATTTCCCCTGTTTCAATAGTCATCAATATACAATTCCCATACACCAATACTAGCCACAAAATACTCTTAAAATTCCTGCACAACATCTCATTCCCAAACTAGTTTGTAACAGTTTTTAAAATGTCTTTTAAGGGTTTGAAATCTTGTTTCTTCCTACACATTACACTATCCATGCATTACTACCTTACAATACATATTTTAATTCCTCAAAATCTGTTACACATTCATTTATAAAGCTACACAAGGGCAAGCACATTTACCTCGTTATTTCACAAGCTACTCCTTTCCTTCTCCTCCTTCCTTCCTTCTTCTTTCTCACCGGTTTGTAAACCAATTCTAACACTACAACCCATTGATATACACATTTCAATACACCATTCTAGTACACAATTTAACCCTAACCATTATGTAAGTTCTAATATAGGTTTTAGGGTTTAGAAATTATTTTACTTTCCAAGAGTACGAGAGCCGTTTGGGATAGCTCAAGAACAAGGTTTCCTCTCTTCCAACAAAGCCAAAATCGGCTAGAATACAGGGAACCAAACAAGGTTTTAGTTTCATTTTCGTTTTGCCCATAAGGCTAGAAAAACAATGGGGTTTTGAAGAGATTTTTACCTCAAAAGAACAGGAGAACAAGGGCCTTCTAATGGTGGTCTTGAAGCTCCAAATGGGGTATCCCCCTGAAAACGAAAATGTGTGTTTTCGAATTTTGGAAAGATAGAAACGTAGCTCTTGGTGAGAGGATTACAATGGTGTAATTTTTGTAATTTTTGGAAGAGATTTGAGTAGGTTACAAGAGGAGAGAAGTTGAGTTTTTGTGTTTTGTTTCAATCCTCCATGGCCATCGGTTGAGAGAGCAACCAGAGAAGAAAAGAAATAGAGAGGAGGAGATGGGGTCTGTACGTGGAGGAAGAAATGAATGGGAGAGAGAGAGTGTGAGAGAGAGTGGGGTAGTATAGGTTTACTTTTTGATTTGTAAATGTTTTTGTCTTTTGTGAGTAAAAAGAGAAATAAAGAGAGGTGTGAGTGGGGATGTGCAATCGGACCCATACAGAACCCATAAGGGTTTTAAAAATCCTTTTTGCAATATTGGACACATAAGTCTTGGTTATTTATATTTCTACCCCACAACTTCCCGTTTTTGACAGTTTTTACTCATTTCTCGTTTTATTGATTTTATTGGTTCTAAAGCTTCACTAATATTTATTAATGATTATTTAGTTGACCAAAATTGTTACAAGTCTATTTGACCCGCTTAAAGACACGTTTTCCCGTTACCTCGAAAAACGCGCTTTAATGTTCATTAGTGATTTAAATCCATTTTAAGGATCCGTTTTCTTCGGGATTTGTTCCCTCATATTTATTTAGACTTAATTAAGCCTTTAGAATCCTTACAATACGCTAACCGAGGTTTCATACCTCCTATGGTTATTTAACGCTTATTTAGCGTTTCCCGCTTTTTAAGCGTTTCTTTTTTCTTTTGGATTTATTTTTCCTTACCAATATTACTTAAGCATTATTAGGCTCTTAAATACCTATTAGGATAATTTAATCGCCATATTTAAGGTCGGGGTATTTCAGGGATGGTTTGTCACGCCTATTTTCTAGTTAGCCCCTGCGATATGGCTAAGGTCTTGTAGGCTTGCCCATGTAATGTGTGATATGACGATGTTCATGTACTTGTAATCATGTTCGATAATCAATGAAAGAAGTGTTCATGCCTTTCCAATGTGTCCCAAGATTCTTGTGTTCGATTACTTGATGTCTTGTGTGTTGTCGGGCAATGCTGCTCTGCTCGACGGGTGCGGCGTGGGGCAGGCAACGAAGTTGGCTTATTGCCCCGCGAGTGCCCACGGGTGTCCAAGCGAGTGCCTGGTTACGGGCACTCGGCAGACCCCGACTAGTCTCCGTAGGCACAAGGTGCAATGTCAAGGGCCCACGAGCCTCGTCGTGTGCACCTTGGGGCATGCAGGCATCACCTTAGGCGCCCAGACCTTGTCTGGGGCGCCCAGTGCCTAGTGCTGCAGGAAGCTGGCGCTGGGCGCTGCCGCAGGCACCCAGTGACCACCTGCGCACTGCCGCAGGCACTGTGATGCAGCCGATATGAAGTTGGCTCAAAACGTATGGGAATTTGTCAACTTTGTGGGGAACCAAGAAGTCCGAAGGTCACCCTTGACTAGTAAGGGATGTTGTGCCAAGTTTGTGGCAATTGGAGCTTGCATCTGATTTTAGTGAATTTTTGAAGTATTTCTGGACAATGCTGGGATTTGGCTGTAAAGGGGCATGTCTGGGTCTGGTCTGGCCTGAAAGGTACATTAACCTCTTTAGGGGGCTGGTTAGTCTCTGCCTGGCCTGCCCCCAGCAGCCTACACGGCTGTGTCCCGGCTGGGCACCTAAGTGCCCAGGGCCTCAAAGGCTATATTTTACCCATGAATGGGGATGTCAGGACACTTGGACTCCTTGGCGGTGGTGAGCCCATGGGGCCACACCGGCGGCTAGGTGAACTAGTCGTGGGTCACTCCGGGTTGCCTGGAGAGCACCCGGCTAGACACGTGAGTGCCTAGAACATGCCTATTGGCATGTCCCACTACCTTTAGCTCGGGTAGTGGGCTCCAACGGCTGTGGGGCCTTGCCCCACCTGCCGGTGTCCCTAATGTTAAGTTGTGCCAGCGTACGCTTGTCGTATGACTGGTTCCGCACATGGGCAAGTGCGGGAGTGCGAGGGGCGACGCACTAAGTTGGGACTTGTGTCTGGCATGGCCGAGATGGTCCGGGTGGTGGTGAGTGCACAGCGTTTCCCACGCTAGTGCGTCCCTACTGAAGGTGCTTGGCACTGGGGTTGCTCCACTAGGGAAGGTGTTCATTCAGTGGAGTGTCCCGCACATCCATGCCTTTGGGCAAAGGGGTGTGAGGATGAGGGAACTCACCGTGGGGCGGTTCAAGACCACCCTCAGCCATGCTTGTGGCACAAGGGTTGGTTCGGTTAGGCTGGTCGGGCCATGGCCCGACGCCGATCATGAGTGTTGCTTTGTTTGGTTGCCTAGATGTCCCTTGATTCTCGCTGCGTGTGCTTGTGTGCTATATGTGGGCTATGTGTGCTACGTATACCGCTGGACCTGGCTTCCAAGCGAAAAAAAATTTATTTATGAAATATACTCATGACACCAACCATGAAGACAAGCCCGATCGCGTATATTGGAGTCAACGTTGCTCGGTTGGGTCGTACATACTGGTTTTGTGAGTAGTGTTGTCTTACCAAATCTAGCATGAACTATGATGAGTCATTGATGGACTTTAGTGGAAGGCTGGCAGAGGAAAAGATTGGCTCGGACTTAACTTTTGGGCAAGATGCTACAAAGTTAATTTGACACTTTCAAGAGGAATTAATGTGATGTGAATGCACAAGTGGTCGCTTTAAACGCAGAGCTAAGGCTCATTTGATCAAGTGATCAACCACTGTCCAGAGTTAGTTGGGGGCAAATCAGGTACAATTTTCAAGGGATCTACAGTTTTGCGAATGAGAACTTCTGGTTTCTAGCCCTAGTGGATTCTAGAATAGAATGCAATAGCACGTGCTATTATCATGGGATTGTTGGGGTTGATCCCAACTTATGTGCAGATCGATAATATGCCATAATGAACATCATATTAACACTAGTAGAAAAAGGCAATAAATCACAACTAATTCATCACGATTAACCGTGATTATTAGTGGTTCGAAGACAATAAAATACGGTTTATACTAATTCTGATTTAATGAGAGGGTCGGAGCTTTGACGGAAATTGTTGACGGGACTTTAAATCAAGGTTGGGTGGAAAGTGGTAGGATTAGATAAAAGGCACCAGATTGTCTTTATCATAAAGGCAATAATATATGTCATCGATATAAAATTATATATGCCATGGATATGTATAAATATTAGTCATGATTATATATAAATAACAACCATCATATAAAAAACTATCTTAATATATAAATAATTGTTAGTAAAAAATTTAAGTGAATCTTAACGTTTCACTACTACAATGTTGGTTTTGGGGCAATTTTTAGATTACCAATTAGTGCAAGTAAGAGGTTGCACCAAAGTTGGAGCAAACAGTGCAAAGTTTCAGATGCACTAATTGACTATAGCAAATGGTGCACAAAAAGGAAAATTGCACTAATAGATACCAACAAACAGGGGATCAATAAACTTGCACCAATTGATCATATCAATTGCCCTATTTGTAAATGTCACCCAAAATCAATAGAGCTAACATATTGGTGCAACTTGAATTTTTGCACTATTTGACAACTCATATTGGTGCAACTTGAAATCTTGCACTATTTGACAGTGTCTATTAGTGCATACTTTAGCTTGCACTAATATCTAGTATCAAATGGTGCAATTCAATTGCATTTGCCCTATGTGTCGAATGGTGCAATTATTCTGTTGCACTATTTGGTTTGGTCAAATAGTGCACCTATGTACTGTTGCCCCATTTGTACAAATAAATTTTAGTGCATCACAGAATTGCACTAACAGATACCATCAACTAGGAGCAACACAGTTAATGCCCTATTTGATGTGTACAATTGGTGCAAAATATTATTTCACCCTAATACTGTATTACTATTTTGCTCGCGGTCGTATTCCTCTCTTCATCACGTTCAGTTGTATCACATTCATATTCTTCTCCTCACTCACGCAAAATCAACAGAGTATCACAATCTTCATTATCGCACACCAGATTGATACTCAGGGCTGAAAAAAGACGAGGCAGACGAGGCAGTCTTCGTTTCTTCAATCACGGTCATCTTCAACCCTAGAATAAACGAGGCAGACGAGGCTGATAACTCCTATAACTGGTAATTTTCTCCAACCTATCTCTTTTCTTCACTCATGGTAATTTTGCAAGCCAGGCTGGAGAACAAGGAACATATATGCCATCCCAATTTCTGTCCCTTTTGACGATGTGGTCTGGTTCCTCGTCAGAAATCTAATTTCCTACCCCCAAAACAGGTCGAGGAACGCGAATGCCGGGATTATCAGGAAGCAATACCACAAGCTCGGTGGGTAAACCATTTTTGGCTGTTAAATACTTCTAAATGTGGAAATAATGCTATACTGATTGATGCTGCAATTTTACTCGAATGAATGATACGTGACAGACGAGTACTGTTGTTTTTCTTTGAGTTAATTTTTTGTATCCCTCTGACTCCACAGCTTTCCTGCTTCATCCGGACAAAAACCACCACCCCAAGGCTGAGATTGCATTCAAACTAGTTTCACAGGTATGCTTAATCTGATGCTTCTTTCTTCGTTTCATTTGATGGTACCACTTTCCTTATTTTTCAAGTTAAGTTAGATAGCTAAGTTTTGGATGTGTCGGTGGTAGCGGTGTTTGAATCTACAGTAATTGGTTCGATCCTTCATTTGGTTAGTTCTCACCCGTTTTGAATTTGATGTAAGTCATCCATACTGCAGCAGTACTGCACCATTTTTGCTGTTAAATACTTTAAATGTGGCATGCATATGAATCTTATCAGTGTAGTGTATAACCCTTTTTCTGATTCCTACTTTTTTTTCCTGCTTCCTACCTCAGTCTCTCTGATTTTACTCTAGTTAACCTTCTCTTCTTTGAACATTCAACCCACCTGATGGCTGGCCTTCACTCTATTTTCGAGAATAAAAGTAGTAACATAACACTAGTACTACTGCATTTTGGAAAGGGATCAAATATTTACTATAAATACTATAAATAAACTATTTTTCATAGTAGATAAAAAACAGACTAAGGGATTGTTTGCAAAACTCCGAATGTAGTTAGCCTTTGTCCTCAATTTCTATGCCAATCCCATTATTTCTTACCTATTTTATTTATTTTTGACAGTTAACAGCTAACAGCTAACCGTTGATGAACCCAAAAGTAACAACAACCACGACATTGTTATAACATCCATATGTAGTTTATTCTATTTTAATAAGAAAGCTTGGAGCACAATATTAATTACTCAATGAACCTATCTCTATAAAACGGAATCAAATAATTATACTATTTGTACTAGCTAATGTCGACATATATAGTTAATTAAACTGTCTATTAATACCCAATTAGTGTCCTTGATGCACCCAAAACAGATACAATTCAATAAATTATACTTTGTTTTAAACACTACATCATTCGCCACTTATTACCATTTTTTTCCTATAGTTGAGTTTAACAAAGATTGATCCCAACTGAAATTAAGATCTATACATATGAAAGTTCTGAGTTGGATTACACTGCAGCATTTTTTAAATCTGAATTACCCGATTCAACTTTTTTCTTATCTAACATTTGATGCTCAAACCTGATCTTGTACCTGTTTGTGTAGTCACCTTTTTTCATAAGTACGATGGATAATAATAGAGACTGGATGAGGCTTGAAGGGTGGTCAGGTAGAAGACAAGAAGCTTATATAAAGGGTGTTCGCGAGTTTTTGGATTTCGCTTTTAGGGACACTACTCTTGGTTCAGATGTGAAGTTGTTATGTCCTTGCTTGAATTGTGTAAATCGTGTTGTTCAAGATCGAAAAACTATGTGGGCTCATCTTTTTAAGAACGGAATAGACCCTAATTATAATCCATGGACCCGACATGGGGAAGAAGAAATTGTAGTTCCTTTAGATAGTCAAACGGATGAGGATGAAGACGATAATTTTGATGAGGATGATTTTTTGATGTCTGATGAAATGGCGTCTTTGGTTAGAGATGCCACAAATGTGTTCTCTCAGCCTGAGGAAGAGGGGGACAAGGTGTGCGAGGAGGATGTGGAAGGTAACGATGAGTTGCCAGAGGATTGTAATAGATTGATGAAAGCGTCAAAAGAACGACTATACCCAGGGTGTAACACTCATTCAAAGTTATCATTCATTGTAACTTTGATGCATCTTAAGGTAACTGGTCGGTGGAGTAATAAGTCATTCACAATGTTACTCAAAGAATTACACAAGGCTTTCAATTTCGACCCTTGTTTTCCTAAGAATTCTGGTGAAGCAAAGAGATACACAAAAGATTTAGGTTTGCACTATGAGAAGATACATGCTTGTGTGAACCATGTATTCTCTTTCGGAACCAGTATGCCCATGTTGATAGATGTCCTGAATGTCTCGAGTCTAGGTGGGAAGAAGGTGTTGCAAATGTTGATGATAGTGGCCCTTATTCAGAATCACAAGGGGCTTCACAATCACAGCCTAGAGTTCCCCGATTAGTTCTACGATATCTTCCAATCACCCCAAGGCTTCAAAGACTTTTTATTTCCCGAGACATTGCATGCCAAATGAGGTGGCATAAGGAGAAGCGTAAAGATGATGGTATCATAGAACATCCAGCGGATGCTAGTGAATGGAAGAACTTTGATCAGATTAATACAGTTTTTGCAAGTGACCCGCGCAATGTAAGGTTGGGTCTTGCAGCTGATGGGTTCCATCCTGGACAGGGTTATGGTAGAGGGTATAGCATATGGCCTGTTTATATAGTTCCCTACAATCTACCATCTATTATGTTTATGAAAGATGCATTCCGTTTTCTGTCCCTCTTGATCCCTGGACCAATTCAGCCCGGAAACAACATTGACGTGTTCCTTGAACCCCTTATTGAAGAGCTTCAAGAGTTATGGGCAGTCGGAGTGGAGACTTATGACGCACATAGCCGCAGAAAATTCCAAATGAAAGCTGCATTACTATGGACAATCAATGATTTTCCTGCTTATGCTAGCTTGTCTGGTTACTCTACTGCGGGGAGATTTGCTTGTCCTATTTGTCATAGCGAAACTTGTTATGTGAGACTTAAGAATGGAAGTAAGCAATGCTTCTTGGGACATCGTAGATTTTTGACTCCAGATCATCGGTTTAGACTTGATAAGAAATCTTTAATGGAGAAACAGAGAGGAGACCGCCTCCTGCTCCCCTCTCTGGTGATGACATTCTAAACATGTTTGAAGGAATTCCAAATGTCAAGTTTGGGAGGATAGAATCCAAGAAAAGAAAGCGAGGTGAGAGGTACTTGGTTGGGCAGTGGAAGAAAAAGAGTATATTCTTTGAATTGCCCTATTGGAGCAAGCTAGAAATTCGTCACAACTTAGATGTCATGCACATCTCGAAGAACATAGTTGACAATGTACTTGGGACGGTACTTGACATTCTTGGGAAGACCAAGGACAACCTGAATTCTCGGTTGGACTTGGTTGAACTGAACATGCATAAGCATTTGTATCCAGTCCAACAACATGGCAAATATTACGTTCCTAGAGCACCATATCAGTTGTCTGATTCTGAGAAAAAACAAGTGTTGGTGTTCTTGTCGAAGGTGAAACTACCTGATAGCTATGCTTCAAATATATCCCGATGTGCAAACTTAGGAGATGACAAGATTGTTGACATGAAAAGTCATGACTGTCATGTGTTCATGCAAGATTTGCTTATACCAACATTTCGGAATATCTTACCAAAAGTGGTGTTTGAACCATTGGCAGAGCTTAGCTTGTTTTATAAGAAGTTATGCTCTAAGGCTCTTACACTTGAAGACTTGAAGGAATGGGAAAAAAGAGCTGCATTGATACTTTGCAAGCTAGAAAAAATCTTTGTTCCATCTTTTTTCGATGTCATGGTGCACCTCACTGTGCATTTAGCGAGAGAGGCTATGCTTGGTGGACCAGTGCAAGGTCGATGGATGTTTTGATTTGAAAGGTAAATATAATATGTTTCAAATGTGAATGTATATATTTTCAATCATTCGTAGATAATAAAACGTATTAATTACTAATGTAGGGGAATAAGGGAGTTAAAGTCATATGTACGTAACAAAGCACGACCTGAGGGCTCCATAGTGGAAGGCTACATTATGAATGAATGCCTTACATTTTGCTCAAGGTATTTGAAGGGGACAGAGACAAAGTTCAACCGTGTTGATAGAAATGATGTAGTTGAACAACTACCTGTTTCATTTGAACTTTCTGCATTTAAGAAAAGAGGAAGACCATTAGGGAAAGGAACAATTAGAAGGCTAAGTGATATTGAGTGGAGGCAAGCTCAACTCTATATCCTTAGAAACTGCCTAGAAGTTCAACCCTTATTGTAGTAAGCTCCCTCTTTTATCTTTGTTCAATTTTCTCATTTCTTTAATGATTAATAAATCTGAGTACTAACTATCACGTTGTTAAAAGTGAACATGCAAGTTCTGGTGAAGCACATAGAGATTTTGTGGATTGGTTCAAGTCTCATGTAAGTTTTAGCTCATTGAATGTTGTTGTTTTCTTATAGGCTAGTTCTTTTCGATATTTTACTTTACTTAAAACCTTCATCTGTACTTATTCTTTCACATAGATTTGGAAGCTTCACGTTAAGGGTGACCCGAGAGCAACCCCAGAGTTGTTATCTTTATCTAGAGGTCCAAGTAAAACTGTATCAAGCTATAAGGGATACTTTGTCAATGGATATCGTTTTCACACTTTAAAGAAACAAAGAAGAAGGAAAACACAAAATAGCGGAGTAGTTGTCAAAGGAGATGAAGAGAGTGGACAACTAGACTACTTTGGGGTGCTGAAAGAAGTTATAGAGTTGGAATATGATGCTCCTAGAGTTGGAGATAGGGATCCCATTGTTGTTTTATTTAGATGCACATGGTTTGATGTGTACAACAAAAGACATGGGATAAAAGAGATAACTACGGTGTGATGATCAATTCTAAGAAATTTCTAAACACCGGTGAGCCATTTGCATTGGCATCCCAAGTGAGACAAGTTTATTACACAAAGGTTCATAACGAACCAGGCTGGAAAACTTGTATTTATACTACTCCTCGAAACTTTAGCAAGAAAATAATGAGACTAGCTCATCTGATGCTACTACATCACAAATAGATCAGCCAAAGTATATCCGACTTTGGATATCGACAAAAGGGTAAGACAAACTAAGCCTTAAAACTTTTACATTTAACATATACAATTTCCTTTTGGTATTGTTTACACTATTTGCTTTCATATTCTGCTGAAATCTCTTCTTTTTCATATTTCGTTTTCTGCTGAAAATTATCTTTCCTAATCTTATAATAGGGATAAGAATGGTATGTTGAAAGAAGAGGGAGAAATAATTTTAGAAAAATTTAAAGATCTTCATTCAAAAGTGGTTGATGAGAAGGGTGTGGACGATTTAACAATTGAGGATGCATATGAGATGATTCTGGGCCACTCATCAGGATATGCTCGCGGGTTAGGAAGAGGGCATATTGTGCCATCAAAGAAAGAGAGAGTTGGAAGATTGGAGATTGAACAATTAAAGGAGAGAGAAAAAGAGATGAGATCTGAAATGGAAAGGGAATTAAGAGAAGCAAGGGAGAGAGAACAAGAATTAAGGGTTGAGATTGAAAAACGGGAGGAAGAGGCTAGGGAGAGGGAGACTGAGTTGCGGGCTGAGATTGAAAGTAATAAGCAAGAAGCTTTAGAGAGGGAAGAAAAACTACGGGCTGATCTAAAAGCAGAAATGTTGCAGATGTTCAGTAAATTTGCAGGTACGTTTATAAACATTAACTTTAATGTTGGTTTTAAAAATAAGCGGTAGTTTTATTTGAAGGCAATTATTTCAGACAATAAGAAGTATAATGATGTTTGTTTCTCTTTTTTGTTTGTTGTTGTTTATAGGAATTAATGCTAACAACTTATAAGGATCTATGTTTGCAAGAAGATAATCTACTTACAATAGTTTGGTAAGTTCTCTTTTCAGTTTCTGCCCGTTTTGTTTTTATCTTTTAAGTTCCTTTGTTGCAATGCCTATTTGTTCTGCTATATGTATCATGGTCAAGTAATCACTCTGATGGATTGCTGGCTGCTGCTACATGGCCCATTACAGAGATGATATTAGGCTGTTGGTGATGTTAATGGTTTTGAAATCTGCCTGTTACAGATATGTGTATACTTTTCTGTTTTGTTAGGCTGTAGATGAGGAAATGAATAATGGTATAGTCATCTGGTGAGGTAATCTTTTGTTGCTATGTAAAAGTATACATGACAAATGAAAGATAGGGAGTAGCAGCAGCAATAACAGTTGCATAGTTCATGGTTATTAATGTTTTGAATTAACTGCTGGTAGCAGCTGGTTGAACAAAACAATAACATCCATACTCCTCTGTGGGAACTAGGTTGTTGACCAAACTAATAGGTTTGAAGTTGTTTCATTTCCAGCAAAGAAGAAGCTTTTACACTCTTCAATTATCTCAGTTGGATCAACTTTTTCCCTTATTAAATGGTCAAGTAAATCGCTCGGCAAGTGTTGTTTCTGATCACCATGGGAGATCATGTCCTCCTTCTTGCTTTACTATCGTTGTAGCTTGCACCAAATATTGTAAGTGTGATTGTTTCTTCCAACAGTTTGTTGAACAATGTTGAGAGGTTGATTTCTACTGTGTTTGTGTCTGAATGTGTGCAGGTTGTTGACCATTTGTTAAGCATCTCTGTAACGGTCTTCGTCATTGCTGGTAATGGTCTTTGTCATTGCTGGTATCATTAGCTGTTATGTATTTTGCTGGTATCTCTTTCTCAGAATTGAGTGGTTTATGAACTAACTTGTGGAAATCCTTTCTTACTGCTTCCCTCTGAAGATTTCAGATGTTTTATTCATTTGCATCTTTTTTGGTTTTTCTTCCTTTTTGATTCCAGTGAAGACTCATCAACAGGATCTGAGACATATGATGGATTCTAATGGGTGCGTGACCTGGACATCAGTTGCATCAATTGTTTTCTTCTACTTTTGAGTCTTTTTCTTTTTCTCTGGACATCAGCTGCATCAAAACCAGTGGGTTTGTTATAATCAGTGGTAGTTATGCAAAACATTTGTTATAATCAATGGTAGTTGTGTAAAACATTTGTAATGATCAGTGATAGTTTTGTAAAACAGTGGCGGTTTGGTTGAATATAAATAATTATATATAATATTTGACTCATCTATTTGTAATTTTTAAGTTTATTAAGATTTTAATTGATCAAATAATGAAATTATTAATATTATGAAAAATGCAGATTTTTTTTTTAAAGCTGAAAGATCAAATAGGGCATTATTTTTTGCACCAAATGTTGTAATAAATAGAGCAATATGTATGGTCGCTCTAATTTGTTTGTATGTAAATAGTGCAAACACTATCAAATGCCCTATTTGTGTTGTTTACAGCTCCAGCTTTGCTATAGATCAAATAGGGCAATAAATGTATCTTGCACCAATAGAGTGGTGTCATTTAGTGCAACCGAATCCTTGCCCTATCTCTTAAACATCAAACAGTGCAATGTTATGTTAATGCACTATTTGTATACCTCAAATAATGGTGCAACCGAATCGTTGCCCTATCTCTTACACATCAAACAGTGCAATGTATAGTTAATGCACTATTTGTATACCTCAAATGGTGCATTCTTCACAGTCGCCCTATGCTATTGATCAATTGGGGCAATTTTCTCATCTTGCACTAATAGAGTAGCATCATTTGGTGCAACTTCCTAATCTTGCACTAATAGTGTAACATCATTTAGTGCAAGTCAAATTCGCTCTATTTGTAATTGATCAATTGGTGCAAGTTTTGTTGCACTAATAGTTTATGTCAATTAGTGCGAAATAAAAAGTTGCACCAAATTGATAATTGGTGCAAAGCTACTAGTGCAACCTTGGGGCAAGATAAATTTTGCTCTAATTACTCTATTAGAGCAATATTATGATCTATTATTGCAACTTTTGTTGCCCCATTTGAACGCATATGTTGTAGTGTTTATGAACAAAAAATTTCGGGTAGGATTAGATAAAGGCACCTCGGGTAGGATTAGATAAAGACACCTGATTTGCCTTTATCATAAAGGCAACAATATATGTCATCGATAAAATTATATATGCCATGGATATGCATAAATATTAGCCATGATTATATATAAAGGGAAAATTCACGAGATACCCCTGTTTTCTTTCGTAATTCACAATATACCCCTGTGATTTTAGTAATTCAACTTTAAACATGCTTAAATGTTGTCCAAAATTGATGAAACTTTACATGGACGATGCTAAAGTGTTATATTTTGGTCCAATATCAAATTTGAAGTTTTTTAAGCTCACATGTGACCTGTGGGACCCAATGAATTCATTGGGTCCCACAGGTCACATGTGAGCTTAAAAAACTTCAAATTTGATATTGGACCAAAATATAACACTTTAGCATCGTCCATGTAAAGTTTCATCAATTTTGGACAACATTTAAGCATGTTTAAAGTTGAATTACTAAAATCACAGGGGTATATTGTGAATTACGAAAGAAAACAGGGGTATCTCGTGAATTTTCCCATATATAAATAACAACCATCATATAAAAAACTATCTTAATATATAAATAATTGTTAGTAATAAATTTAAGTGAATCTTAACGTTTATGAACAAAAACTTTCTTATGGTGGTTTTTAGGATGTGTGGTGTAGGATAATCCTATTTTAACTTGTTTTATATTTGTCGTCATTGACTCGACACATTTTAAAGGTTTGTGGTAACGACCTTAAACCCTTCACTACATACCCTAAAATAGGTTTTCATTGTTTTAGCTTTCCTATGGTGGTATTTAAGATCTATGCTGACTAACATGTTCAAGTATATGTACAACTAATAATCTTTTATTTATTAGTTTAAACTTTTATATACAAAAAATTGTTGCCATAGACATTAAGATATGTAAGCCATGTATACATAAATATGTATGCCATAGCTAAATAAAATATTGGCCACGGTTGTATATCGTTAATATTCCATTGCTTGTATAAAAGGTTTATGGTTTAGGGTCTTACAATGCTTGTATTATAAACTCTAAAAGTGTTTTCGGTATTTTTTTAACTGATCATATAGTGGTTTTTATGGTTTATGGTATAGGGTAATGTTAGTGTAGAGTAATCTTTAAAAAATCATTTTTGAGGCTGGCTACTGAGCCTGTAGCTTGTATTATATCGCCAACAGCCTATGAGTGCATTTAGTAATTTTGTAACTGCAAATAACAACTTCTTTAAAATATTATTATTAGTTATCTGGTGGCTATCAATTTTCATATATATGGCTAATATTGTCCCATAAAAATGGCTAACATTTTTTTCTCAGTATAACTGACATTAATGCCTTTATGTAAAGACAAATTAGTGTCCTTTAGGGAAACCACACCCGGTTGATTCAAAAGTGGCGGGTGATTTCTAATGACGGTTAACCGGGGGAATGTGTGTTCATCCGCATTTTGAATAAAGGATGAAGGTTTTAAATCACGGTTCTGAAGTTAAACGTGATTTTTAAATGGGCGTGGTACACTTTAAAGTCCGTGTTTAAACGTTAAATCTTAATTTGAATTATAAAAATAGTGTACTAGTAATAATAATAATTTAAAGTAGTATATATATATGAGTTAAAATTTAACATATTAAGTAGTAGTAATCATAATTTAAAATACTAAATGATGTATACATGTATATTTTTAATTTTATAGTTTTAGCTAACATATACTTAAATTTTATTATATTTATACATGTTACTATATAATGCATTTTTATTTACAAAAAACCACATAAATTAATAAGATACAAAAATTGTCAAAGTAATAAAAACTTAAATTAGTTGATGTGTTGGTTAAAATTTGCAATATATATAGTTTAAAAAATGTTAAGTTATACAAAATCATATAAAAATAATATATATTAATGTTTAAATTTACAAAACACCACACAAACTAATAAGATATAAAAATAGTAAGAATTATAACAATTTAATTAAGTTGATATTATACAAAATTATATATCTATTTAAATTTATAAAAATATTAAATTATACAAAATTATAAAGAATATATATAATATATATATATAGAATTTTAATTTTTCATAAAATGATGTATATTTTATTAGTATTTGTAACTCAATATAATATGGTTTTTAACAAAAAAATATTATATCATCTTAGTATTAGTTTTTTATAATCAAACCTGCATCAATATGCTGCTATTTGCTTCTGTTTTTGCTGCTGCTGCTAAATGACATAAGTTGGACAGTGTGAACAAAGAACATACATGCATTTCCTGTACTCCTATAAATCGACAATGTGGATGGAGTGACTATTATGGGTGAGTTCTTGTTGAGTCTATCTTGTTTGTTTTGAATTCTATTACGGGTGCGAGTAAAGTTGGTATCTGTATCATATTCATCAGTGAGAGTAGAACGGCTACTACAGTGACATACCAAATCATGTTTCCCTTGTTATCTGTATCAACGTTATATGATATAACTAAATGGGGGAATGCTTCTATGTTGTATCTGTGCATATTGTAGCATTTGTATAAACAAATGATTTGAAGCATTGTGCATAGAACTGATATTGTCTTGTACTCTTTTATTATTTCTGAGATCAATCTCTGATTGTGAACAATTTGTAAGGAGTGTCTTATATATTGATTCAAACTACAAAACTCATACTTCTTGACCTAGCTAGTGATGTTGTGTCGTGCTAGCTATAAACAAGCTCATTTTGATTCTAGTTTGAAACTGATTTTGATTTTAGTTTAGAAACTATTGTTTTTAATTTTAACTGAGTAATTTAGAATCTAAAAATATGATTTAGTGTCTGCTAAATATAGTTGTAATTTAGCGTCTAAAAATATGATTTAGCATATGATAAATGGTTGTAATTCAATGTATGAAAATATGATTTAGCGTCCGAAAAATGGATGTAAAATGTGTTCGATAAATGGAAATAAAATTAGTATCTGGATATATAAGCTAGCATCCAATAAATAGACGCAAATTAGCGTCCAAATATATGAGGAAGCGTCCAATAAGTGGATGCAAATTGTGGCAAATCTTAGACGCTAATATTCTTCATTTATGAGTTTTGCTATTTGATCGGACACTATTTTGGGGCTGACTTAGCAGATGCTAAATAGTGTCAACTAAATTTTGGATGTAATAATTGAACGCAATTAAAAAATAAGTGTTCATGTACTACGAAAATAGAAGGCGGCTCAGTTTTCAATGAATTTCATCTTTGTATTATGAATGCCGTAGTTATAGACCTAGGGTACTGTTCTTTTTATAGTAGGGTAAAATATCAAAACGTTGTGTACAAGAGATAAATATCTGTACAAGGATTGTAAAGAATATTTGGACTAATTACAATTGGGCTTGATATCGGTTTCAGACATTGGGCCTGTATCGATAATAGGATGTGGACTATTATCGTTAACATTCCCCGTGGTCCAAAAGGGTGAATACCCAGGCGGGATCGAAGAAAAGTGAAGCGAGAAGACGCAAGGGGTTTCGTCAGCACGTTGGCAACCTTATCTGCTCCAACCAAAAATGCAATCTTCAGAGATTGATTCTGCACTCGTTCGCGGACGAAATGATAGTCGAGACCAATATGCTTCGCACACGCATAGAAGACTGGGTTCGAGGCAAGATATGTCGCCCAAGTTGTCGCACCATAGAAGAGGAGCTTGCGACAGGTAAAACCCTAATTCCCCAATTAGATTTTGTAGCCATATTAATTCGCAAGTAGCGTATGCCATAGCACGATATTCAGCCTCTGTTGTTGATCTAGCGACTGTTGGATGCTTTTTAGATTGCCATGAAATGAGGTTTTTTCCAATATAAACGCAATAGCCTGTTGTAGACTTTATGTCTGTGGGATCACTAGCCTAGTCTGCGTCTGAAAAAGCTTGAAGGGTAAAGGGTGAATCTGTAGAGATGTGAAAAGATAGGTGACTTGTAGAGTTGAGATAGCGTAGATTACGCTTCAGGTTTTGCCAATTTTGGCAGGTGGGTGAGTGCATAGATTGGCAAAGTTTGTTGACTGAGTAGCTTAAGTCTGGTCTGGTGAGGTAAAGATATTGTAGAGCCCCCAACAGGCTACGAAAAAAGGTGGGGTTTCAAAGGGGGTGGTGTCATTTGGCTGAGTAGAGGAAGGAGTACTCATAGGTGTTTGAACAGTCCTAGAATCCAATATATTAGCCCTAGACAGAAGGCTCTGAATATATTTCCTCTGATTTAGGTGGAGACTAGTGGGGGTGCGGTGAACTTCAACACCCAAAAAATAGTGTAGATCTCCCAAATCTTTTACTGGAAAATAGAGGAAAGCTTCGGAATAAACTGCTTAACTAGGGTAGGAGAAGACCCTGTAATGATGATATCATCAACGTAAATTAGAATGAAAAGTGTGTCACCTTGATATTTATAAATAAAAAGAGAAGCATCTGCCCGTGAGGGATGAAACCCTAAACTGAGAAGGGTGTCACTGAGTTTAGAAAACCAGGCTTTGGGAGCCTGTTTTAGACCATATATTGATCTCTGAAGTATGCACACATGATCAGGAAGGTAGGGGTGTATGAAACCAGGTGGCTGTGCCATGTAAATTTTTTCTGTGATATCCCCATGTAAGAAGGCATTTTCTATGTCAATCTCATTTATTTTCCAGCCTCTAGTAACAGCAATGGAAAGAACAAGTCTGATGGTTTATGGCTTAATAACAGGACTAAAAGTCTCTGAGCAATCTAGACCTTCAGTCTGATTGTATCCTCGTGCCACTAACCTTACCTTCCTCTTTTCGATTAACCCATCCTGTTTTCTCTTGGTTTTGAGGACCCACTTAACACCCAGGGGTGTAGTGTTTGGGGGGAGGGGAACAGGGGTCCATGTATTGGTTTTCTGTAGGGCATAGAATTCCTTCAACATAGCCTCACGCCATTCAGGATGGTTTTTAGCTTCTCGGAATGTAGGTTCATCAGGAGTTATAGTGGTAGTATGGATAGACGGCCAGACAACTGTGTCATCCATCCTTATTAGAGGTTTCCTGATGTGATCACTGCCCCTTGTGATCATGGGATGCAAGGGTGGATTGTTTTGATGGGAATCTTCTGTGTGAGGAGTAGAGGTAGAGGAGGATGAAGTAGAGCTTGGTGTTTGTGGGGTATGAGAGGTAGTAATAGGTAAGGGAGCAGAAGATGAGGAATTAGGTGTAGATGTAAGTGGTGATCTGTAGTCGTCTTGAGAAGTTGAGGATGGTGAATGAGTACTATTTTGTGGTGGTGGACCGGTGGTACTGAAGGAGAGTAAATAGAGATAGTGGGTGGATGATATGTGGCAGTATCTTGGGATGATGGGGGCTGAGAAAGTTGTGTGTGAGGAAAGGAAGTCTCATTAAATAAGACATCCCTAGAAATGTAGGTCTTAGAGGAAGAGGGTCAAAGCAAAAATAACCCTTGTAGTTTGGGGCATAGCCCAAAAATATGCATTGAACAGACCTGAAACTCATTTTGTGAGAATTATAGGGCCTTAAGTTGGGCCAGCACTCACACCAAACACCCTTAATGATGTAAAATCCGGGGCACGTTTGAAGAGCAATTCATGTGGAGTTTGAAAGTTTAGGATAGGGGTTGGGGTTCTGTTTAGAAGAAAAACAGAGGTTTGAAAAGCATGTTCCCAGAAAACTAGGGGCATAGAAGCATTAGCCAAAAGAGATAACCCCTTATCCACTATGATTCTGTGTCTAGACTCAACTGATCCTTGCTGTTGGTGAGCATAAGGACAGAATATGTGTAGAGAAATTCCTGTCTTAGTAAATAGAGGTCTTAGAGGTTCGAATTCTGTTCCCCCATCAACTTGCACAGCCTGAACTTTAGCCCCAAAGATGTTTGACACAAGATGCAGAAAAGCAGTAAAAATATAATAAACTTCAGACTTAGCAGCCATAGGAAACAGCCAAACATATTTGCTGTAATCATCAACTACAAGAAGATAATACTTGTTCCCATTCAGAGACAAAACATGAGAGGGACCCCACACATCCAAAAACATAAGTTCGAAAGTTTTTTTGAAATTGAGTCTAAAGTGGGATGGGGAAGAGCATGCATCTTCCCTATGTAACAGCCCTTACAACCAGCTTGAACAAAGTTTTTAGCTGAAACTGGGAGACAAAACTTATTTACAGTGTAACTAGTTATTTTAGAGGAGGGATGACCCAACCGTTGATGCCATATTCTAGATGTGGTTTTCTCTGTAACATGAACCTGAGGAGAGGTAGAGCCTTTGAGATAAGAACCGCCAAAGTGATAAAGCCCATTTTTAGTTCCTCCCTTGAGAAGAGTTTTCCCTGTAGCCAGATCCTTAATCAGGAAAAAAGAGGGATAGAAAGCAAACATAACATTATGATCAGCACTAAATTGTCTCACTAAGACCAGATTTTTGTTTAAATCTGGAACATATTAGAGATTAAGGAGAGAATAACCACCAGTATGAGTAGGAAGTATTCTAGTTCCTTGAGCTTTAATCGGAAGAGCTCCACCATTGCCAAAACTTACTTCATCAGATAGAGGGGCTTGAGTGTCCAGGCTGAGGTTAGATAAATCATATGTAAAATGATTTGAAGCACAGCTGTCTGGATACCAGGATGAATCAGTAGTGGTGTAATTAGCTGTAAACTGGTTTGACGGTTGATCCTGATAAGCATGATCAAAGCGGTGGTAGCAAGCAGTGGCGGTATGTCCATATTTGTTACAGACCTGACATTGTACCCTAGGGTCTACTTTACCAGAGAGATGCTGGCTGGTCTTTCCTCCCCTAGAAGAACCACGACCACCTCTATTTCCTCTTCTACCTCTATTACCACGACCCCTAGAGTTACCATTGTTGTAGTTAGAGGTCTGGGACACATTAGTATAGAGGTGGGTGTTGCTGACTATGTCAGCTGTCTGCTGGGCTAGATGGGATTCATAGTTAAGCAATTGGCTATAGAGAACATTCAGGGATACAACATCGGTCCTTAACATGAGATTTGTTTTAACTGACTCAAAATCAAGGGGAAGGCCAGACACAATACAGCTAACAAAATCCGAGTCTGTCATAGGAGTGCCATCAGATGCCAAAGAGTTGGCAATACATTTAGCTTTGTGAAAATAGGTAGTAACACTGTCGGATCCCTTTTTAATACTCATGAGTTGAGCCCTTAGCAGCATAATGCGAGAATTTACTTTAGCAGCAAACATTTCTTCTATTTTGTTCCATGTTTCAGCTGAAGAAGTAGATAGAACTACCTGGGTAAGCACCGATTCTGACATAGATGAGTTGAGAAGGGACATAATGAGCTGATCTGTTTGTTTCCAGGTAGCAAATTTTGGATTGGGAAGAGAATTGACAGTCTCAGCTGGATTGGGTTTGGTGTCGTCGATCCACCCAAAAAGGCCATCTCCACGGAGGTAAGGCTCCAGTTGAATTTTTCAGATGGGAAAGTTCTCGGTGGTCAGTTTGATGAAGTTGGAAGATGGAGATAAGAAGGAGGAGACAGAAACTGAGGTGGTAGAGGAATTAAGAGACCCAGACGACACACTGGTCTGCGCATTGCCTGAGGAATTTGAAGAAACGGCAGACATTTCCAGAAATAGAAGAAGGATAAAGGATAAAGCGCAGTCATCTTAGCAGCTCTGATACCATATGAAAAATAGAAGGCAGCTCAGTTTTCAATGAGTTTCATCTTTGTATTATGACTGCCGTAGTTACAGACCTAAGGTACTGTTCTTTTTATAGTAGGGTAAAATATCAAAACGCTATGTACAAGAGATAAATATTTGTACAAGAATTGTAAAGAATGTTTGGACTAATTACAATTGGGCTTGATATCGGTTTCAGACATTGGGCCTGTATCGATAATAGCATGTACTTTTAGCATCCGATGATTAACGAGCAGTAAACATCTGATGTTGAGTGTCCGAAACCTTGGGATGCTAAATCGCGTTTTACCAATGTCTACTAGTAATCAACAGCCCATGCATTGGGTACTCCATTGAACTTGTTGGCAGTATGTGTGTACACCCACTAATTAACTAGGGAAAGAACTACCAAACCCCCAGTTAATGCATCGACCGTTACCTCAGTAGAATACAAATCTGATTCCTACAGTTTCTGAATTGCAGGAGGAAAATACATAGAAAGATTCATAATTGTTGACGAGTTTGATCATCTATTGCATGCAATATGTTAAATTTAAAGTATTCACTACTCAAGTTTTACGGTGATTAGTACCACCATTAAACAAACACGCATATAGAGAAAGCGATTTCACACTTTCTTTCTCGCCAATTCAACCTTGCATTAAATACAAAAACGACTCCACTCCATTCACCACTCCGTTATAAAGAGATAGCTTGCCCACAAGCAAAACACAATTCATTAATATAGTATCATCTAGCACCCACAAAATCACTTCACCAAATTAAAATGCCTATCCTAAACATGTTCAAAGACATTCAGATTACGAAGCTAATTTTCCTCTCCCTTCTTCTCATCATCATGTCCTCCTCCTCGGCGCCACCCGTTCACGCCGAAATGACCTGCAAATCAGCCTTAGCGATGATGGATCCGTGCTTGGACTTCTTGACGGGAGAGGGTCCGCCCCGAATTGGCGAACCAGACGCAGGGTGCTGCGCTGCTGTTCATAACCTCTACCGTGTATGCAAGACTAAAACCGACCGTGACACGACCTGCGATTGCTTCAAGAAATCCGGACCGGGTTTAGAGTTTGCACCTGATAGAGCTCAGGATCTGCCTGGACTCTGTGGGATTCGTCATAACTTGCATGGGCTCATCTGTACCAACAGGCATTATAATTAATTAGTTAATGCAATGCTCGATCGCGGGCTCTCAAGTAAACTAGATTGTTAATCATGATGATATCGGTTAAGGTTAGCATCATGGAAGTGGTGAAAGAAAGTTTCATACATATCGTTGGCTACTACGTAGTATGGTTTATGGGTATCTGCAGTGGAACGAAACAATGTTTCGTATTTTGTAAAATAAAATGATATATTTGCGGAATTAATATAAGCATGCATCGATAATGAATGTGAGTAATCGAGATAACAGCTAGCGATTTGTCACAGCTAATTAAAAAACCCACAAAAAAGAAAGTTGTTTGTATGAAGAACTGATTTAGTTGCTACGAGAGAATACAACATTGAGTTTTAAAGGGTTCTTCCAAGTTTTCATTGAAAACAAAAGCATTAATTATCCAGAGGAATATAAGGAGTGAAAATTGAAAAAAGTTAAGCGTGAGAAAAACGGATTTCTTAAGACAAGAAAAGACCCAAGACTACGTTATTGAACGAAAACACATACTCCCTCCGTTAATTAATATCTGTCGTTAGGATGTCATTTTTGTTCAAAAATATGTGTCATTCTAGCATTTTGACACACTTTTTTCCACTTTTAACCCTACTATTCAACACAAAAATAATTATTATCTAGATGGAAAAGTAAAAAGCAAAAGTACATGCGTCATTATTCTACATTCCTTAATAAGTTTGCAAAAAAAATGACAAATATTTTTGAACGGAGGAAGTATTAAATCCACATAGGATCTAAGCAAAAACTAACTGAGAAAAAAGTGATGAATTAAAAGCTAGATCAAATCACACCATTACACTTTTTATCACGGTGCTCTATTGTCACAATTTACTAATGACTGCTAAGAAGATCACATTGAGAGAGTAGAGAAAATGTATCGATGAATGTAATACTGTTCATTGAATTTGAAGATATTACAGACTACTATTTATAGAACTGATGACCCAGATATAAGACTGTGAAACACTTATTATAAGATGAATACTAAAACTGGGCCTAAGACCAATGGGCCTGCGACACTATCTTAGTATGCCCCCGCGATCGGAACAGTGGTAAGACCAAGAGACGATCGAAGAACGGTAAATCTAGGAGCAGGAAGAGACTTGGTGAGAAGGTCCGCCAACTGCTGCTCTCCTGCTAAGTGTGTTACCATCAGAGACGAGAGATTGAACACGCTCCCTAACAAAATGATAATCCAGACCAACATGCTTAGTCTTATAGTGCATTACAGGGTTAGCTGCAAGTTAAGTTGCTCCCAAATTATCACAGTATATCACCGGTGGCTTAGATAAAGGAACACAAAGTTCACAAAGTAATTGTTGGATCCAAATCAACTCAGCTGCCCCAGTAGCCACTGCACGGTATTCTGCCTCCGTGGTGGATCGGGCCACAGTTTCCTGCTTCTTAGAGGAGCCAGGAAATAGGAGACGAACAGAAAAATAACATAGGCAGATGTGGATCGACGAGTAGAGCTATCAGTGGCCCAATCAGTATCAGTGTAACCATTAAGAGTAATAGAAGAGTACCGAGGGAGAAACAAGTGAAAATGACTTGTTCCATTCAAATAGC
The DNA here is from genome assembly GCA_023374045.1 of Limonium bicolor. Classification (NCBI taxonomy): domain Eukaryota; kingdom Viridiplantae; phylum Streptophyta; class Magnoliopsida; order Caryophyllales; family Plumbaginaceae; genus Limonium; species Limonium bicolor. The sequence goes on along the minus strand of CM041776.1, from coordinate 251,178,139 downwards.
GGATAACACGTTTCAAAGCAGACCAGTGAAGTTGTGTCGGGGAATGCATAAACTGACATTAACTTGGTTTACCGCCATGGCAAATATCTGGTCTGTGAGACTCAAGTACTGCAGACTGCCAAGAATGCTGTGAAACAAGGATGCATCTGCAAATGGTGGACTGGTAGCATCACCGAGGTCAGTAGTAGTAACAGCAAGGAAGTAGCAACTGGTTTGCAGGAGACCATGTTTGCTTTTGCCACAATTTCTGCAATATATTTAGTCTGTGACAGATAGATACCTTGAGTTGATCGCTGGACCTGAACACCAAGAAAAAGAATGACAGGGATCAAGATCAGCACAGGATGGCACATGAAAAATATGTGATAACAGAAAATCACGATGAGAAAGAGAGAACGTCCTGTGCTTGATTATCAATCTGAATCATGAGCCATCACTCATAGACACAGCATCTGTTCCTGTATAAGGATGAGAGCAATCGACAGATTTGACAAATCATGAGTGAAATGATCAGAAGCAGCTGTGTGGGATACCATGACTGATCAGAGGGTAGAAGAATGTTTATAGGGTGCGGAGGAAAATTAGCTGTGCTGAGGAGTGGGAGACAAACTAGGCGGATGTACGAGTGATTATATCGATGGTAGCAAGCATTGGGCACGATGACCTGGTTTTTCACAATCTGACATACTGGCCTCGTATCATTTTAACATTTAAAATAGTAATAGCCAGATCCAGATCCATTCCAAACCAGATCCGGATCTCGACCGCCTCCATTGTTACGACCTCGACCACGGTAACCAACCGCGACCACCTCTGTAACGCGACCTCTGAAATTTCCTTTCTCCCGTGCGGTGTGTATTAGCGAAACAGTAGAATCAGAAGCAGTGGTATTGTGATTGGCAGGAAGAGAGGTTGTTATTGGATGTAGTACTTGCGGCATGTCTATGATGTGATTTTCACCGCTAGGAGCTGGCTCGTGACATGATGCATTGAGTTTATCAGACTGACCAAAAGAATCGTGGCAATCGAATCAAATTCATCGGGAAGACCGTGTAAGATACAATGACAGAGCTCATTCTCTGTAATGGCAAATCCAGCTGCTGATAATGAAGAAGCGAGCTGTTTAGCCCGATTGAAAAAGCAAGTAATAGAGTCGGCATCCTTTTTCAGAGAATACAACTGAAACCTCAATTGTTGAAGACGAGCCGCAGCCTGAGAAGCATAAATCTCATGAAGATAACTCCAGATTTGAGAAGCAGACTCACAATCTATTACTTGCCCTTGCACATCTTCTGTTAGTGAGGTAATGAGGATTGAAACGATTATCTGGTCACGTTGATGCCAGATCGAGAATTCGGCATCCTGATCTGAAGACGGAGGTTGCTTCGATCCATCTACATGACTGAATAAATCGTAGCCTCTGAGGTAAGATTCAAGTTGACGCTTCCATAGAGGATAGTTCTCTCCATTAAGTTTGTGAAACGAAGCAGCTGGCCCTACGAGATTAGGAATGGTTGTTGTGGTGGTGGTGGATTTTTGCCCGGTGATAACCGGCTCAGGATTGGGATCGGACATTGGAGCTCGATGGAGTGGAGCTCTGATACCATGCTAAGAAGATCACATTGAGAGAGTAGAGAAAATGTATCGATGAATGTAATACTGTTTCATTGAATACTGAAGATATTACAGTATGCTATTTATAGAACTGATGACCCAGATATAAGACTGTGAAACACTTATTATAAGATGAATACTAAAACTGGGCCTAAGACCAATGGGCTTGCGACACTATCTTAGTAATGACACGTGGGAATGTTTCATCTGCTTTTTCCACACATCTGAATGCAGACAGAAATATTCAACTTGGGTAGTGGTCATTAATTTGGAATAGTTAATCACTCTTTCAGTCATTGATGCCTTTTTTTGAAAGAGCATGCATAGTTCATTAATAGTAACCCAATTTGATGACAAGTTCGTATTTCTTTTCATTACCGAAAGAGCATGTATACTCTACAAATAACATGTATCAGTGGGCTTTGATCGAAGATGAAATTAAGAAGGCTTGTTTGTTTGTTCGGCTCTAACTTCCGGCCGGTTCCATGATCTGGTCAAAACCGGTTCGGCCCACTTATCAAACCTAGGTATATCACCTCTCTGAGTTTTTTGCAAGCTAATCTTCCGATTGATCATCCAACTCAATCATGATACCGGACCAGATAAAAGGAAAAGAGAAATGTGATGAAGAGTGAAAAAGAGGGTTGACTGGCTCGAAGTATCCAAATTTAATAATATCATTAAGTAGAGTACCCAGTGATCATAATCGTACGTCTTGCGCTCATGAGATGTTTTTATTCTTTTTTCTTTGTGGCCAGTTAATTGCCACCACCGTCGCATCAAAGCCAGCACCGCGAGGATCTCAAAGCAAGTGATCATAGAATATAAAGAAACATCAAAAGTTGGTCACCGTATTATTTCATTATTAATTGTCAAATACTTTACGATTAAAGTCACGAAATGATACTATCATGTATGATTGAATAACAGCGCAGCTATGATATCGGATGACAAGTATTTCCTCGATGATTCTTCATGTGTGCAGGTGATTGATTGACATAATCCAATCATTATAATTTAATCATAGGATTCTGCTTCTTGTGCTATTATTCATATGTATAAATCGTCATAATCAGCTGGCCATGACTACAAAGAAAAGCTAGCTAATTAGGTATGGTGTGTATATAGAAAATATAACGACACATTACTTAATTAGTTCAAAAATAAAAAACGGTAGAGATGGCATATAATACAGACTAATATCATATAGTAGGGACCATTTTAAAAGAGATATATATGGCTTGTTTTGGGAATAATTCATTATTATTTGTTACTTTTCTATTGATCAACAAATATTTTATTCTCACAAAAATGAGTAAATATGATTATGTGCATGCCAACAAATAATAAAATATTATCACGGTAAGAAAAAAGTGTTGGTACTTATCAAATGAAACTTTAGAATTAAAAAACTACAATCATCAAGAGTAATTTAACAAAACAAAATAGTGTATGAGAAACTTAGAAGAGCTAGAGGAACAAGTTTCAATTCTTCCAAACGAAAAGGCGAAAGGGGGGTCGATTAATAGTACAAAATGAACTAGGAGGATTTGTAAACAACAAAACATGAGACAAGAGATGTAACTCATCATGAGAAGACTGCTTTCTTCGTAAACACCATCTTGCAAAATGAACTAAAACAAGTTCTAAAGTTCTTTCATTACCTTCTACCAAGAGTATCCAAAATATACCTACCATAACCCCTTGGTAAAGCCCTTTCTCTTTTTCCAGAGGCACAAGACATTAGGCAGTCATGTCATGTATTAGGAACAGTTCACTACTAGAAAGTACCTAATTAGAGATAGATTTAACGACGGACAAATTCTGTCTCTAATTAGTGACGGAATAATGAAAGATTAGCCACAGACATTTTAGCGACGGATTGGCGACGAAATGACAACGGATTTTGAGCGGGTGCGGTGGCGCCAAATTTTCCGGCCTCGACGCCTCTATTAGCGTTGGCGACGGTATTTCCGTTGCTATGTTAGCAAGGGACGACCGTCCGTTGCTATGCTAGCAAGGGACGACCGTCCGTTGCTATCTCCTTTAAGATTAAAATAAAAAGAAAAAGAAATGTTAGTGACGAAATGGTTCTCGCCCGCGGTTAAGTTAACTAATCAAAATGGTGTCCTTTTGATTTCATTTAGTGACAGACTGGTCTCCAGTCCATCGCTATATTTAGTAAAATCAGACGTTTCCCATCTCTTCTTCCTCTTTCTCATTCTCCTTATTTATTTTTCTTCCTCGCGAGTTCTACTTCAGCCCCTGACCAGTCCGGCGATTTTCAAGCGTTTTCCAGCCACCGAACACCGCCGAAGTCGACCACGACGACCTGCTATTGTTCCATACCGGTTCTACACAAAGGTAAGTCCTTAAAACCCTAAATACCTGATTCCAAAAATTGATTTGGGAAAAACCAAAAATCTGCTTGTTAATACCGAAATTTGTATGTTTTTGGTTGCTAATTTGTGCTATAAACTGCTAGTAATAGATATATGATGTTGTGACAATTATGGTTGTTAATTTTTTATTTTTGTGGTGTTTTGAGTAGATCTAGGGTTACAATGCTATAAAACCCAAAATTGATTTAGGGAATTTTGAAAATCTGCTTGTTATACCCGAAATTGTATGTTTTTGGTTGCTAATTTATGTTATAACTAGTAACAGATATATTGATGTTGTGTGACAATTACGGTTGTTAATTTTTTATTGTTTTGATGTTTGAGTAAATCTAGGGTTACAATGGTATAAAACCGAACTTAAAATATTTATTTAGCTCAATTGATTAATTAATTGTGCATGTTGCTAATCTGGTAATCGATGGAAGGAATCTAGGAGTTGAAGGAAAATTTTGTTATTTGGTTAGATAATTGATTGACAGAATGTAGGAGTTGATGGAATACAAATTTGTTGTTTTTTTAGAGTAAATTACTCAGAACCCCCTTGAGGATCGGGTATATTACAGTTAACCCCCTTATGTTTCTCATAATGATTGGCACCACCCTGAAGTTACGTATCTCTGACTATGAGCCCCCTCCTATGACTTCATTATCAAAACGTTAACTACGTGCTGACCCATCAGCTTAATCACTTTATTAATGACATGTTGGACAAAAACACTGCTTAATTAGCATTCTTATTGTCTGGTAAAAACGTCAACCTTACCTCAAAAATGTTTTGAATTGGGATGAGGAAGAGTTAGACGATGTTGATTAAGCAGTTTTGTTGTTCAACATGTCATTAATAAAGTGATTAAGCTGATGAGTCAGTATGTAGTTTGTTTGATAATGAAGTTATAGTTCGGGGGCTCATAGTCAGAGATACTGTAACTTCAGGGTGGTTACCAATAATTATGAGAAACACAAGGAGGTTAACTGTAATATGCCCAATCCTCAAGGGGGTTCCGAGTAATTTACTCTTTTTTTAAGAAAGGTAAGTTTTATTGAATTAAAAAAAGTAACATATTTACAAGAGTACAAAAATACTCATTTGCAACAAACTGCAATCCATCACCCGACTCCTTTCAAAACTTTCAACTATACCAGCTCCAAATCCTAAACAAATTCAAGAATTTGATCTAACTAAAAGATCCAGCAAGCCGAATGCCATTAGTGTTCTGCAGTTTTTCTTCGCCCCTCGAAACTCAAACTTACTCCACCTCAACTTCAATTCCCTCTTTATATCCAGAATACATTTTCCATTGTCAGACACCGCACTTTGGAAAACCACTTCATTTCTCAACTTCCATATATGGTATATAACTACACCAACCGCAGACGTCCTCAATTTATAAACAAAAGCTTTCTTGTTTCGTGAATTCAGTAAATCAATCATGCAATCCGAAAAAGTTACCGGGAGTTTGCAGAGCAACCATTTGTGCAGTATACTCTGGAAAATGACTTTACTGGTACTGCATTCGAAGAACAAGTGATCTCGAGATGCATCCATGCTGCAGAAAACACACTTAGAATCAATGTTGCAGCACCATCTTTTGATTCTATCTTTGCTGGGCAATCTATTTTGACAAGTTAACCACCAAATGAAGGATGAATGAGGAGTACAGTAGTTATTCCAGATCACCAAGTCCCAATCCCCCCTTGACAGATTTGGATGGATACTATCATAGACATCATTAACCGCCACCACACCTCTCTTACAGATACTATCCAGTAGCTTATCTTTCAGATTCAGATTTATAATTTCATCTCTGATAGATAAGCAACTCTTCCACCAGAAAGCATGACTACCATTGTGTTTCACATTCCAAATGTTATCATATCTAAGCGTATATGCTCTGCACCATCTTCCTAAAGCTGATTGGGCAGTCCCTTCCTCATTAAGCTTCATAAAATACTGATGGCAGCCGCTTTATTCCAGGATAAAATCTCCTTCGTACCTAAGCCACCCACCTCCTTAGGCTTATACACATTAGCCCATGCCAAAGGGGCTTTCTTCCCATTCTCACATCCAGACCAAAGAAAATTCCTGCATTTCTGTTCAATTAGGTGTATTACCTTCTTTGGAAACAGAAAAACACTAGACCAGAACCGTTGCATACTGATAAGAGTACTATGGACCAACTGTAATCTCCCAGCATAACTCAACTTCCTAGCAGTCCAATGTGATATGCGAGCTGTAATCTTGTTAATCAACGGCATATAATCCTCACACTTAAGTTTCTACGTAGAAAGAGGCACCCCTAGATATCTAACAGGCAAAATGCCCTCTTCAAACCTTAGCTCCTCCATAATCCTCCTTTTCTCATCATCACCAACCCCACCAAAAAACACCCTGTATTTCTTATTACTGACCAGTAACCCAGAAGCAGCAGAGAATTTATCAAGCATGCTTTTGATAATTCTAATTGAGCCCACATCCCCTCTACAGAAAATGAGTAATTCATCAGCAAAGCAGAGATGATTTAACCCAATCCTACTACATTTTGGATGAAAATTAAAGTTTGGGTCATCCTGAACAGAAGACAACAACCGACTCAGATACTCCATACACAAAACAAACAGTAAAGGTGAGAGAGGATCACCTTGTCTCAAGCCCCTCTCCCCCTTAAAATACCCTTGGCTATGTCCACTAATCATGATAGAATAAGATGTGGTAGACACACAAATCATTATCCACTGGACAAATCTCTTATGAAACCCAAATCCAATCAAAGTTTCTTCCAAAAACTCCCAACTGACACTATCATACGCCTTATGAATATCAACTTTAAATGCACACCTAGGAGTAATGTTTTTCCTTTTATAACCCTGAATAATCTCTTGGCATAACAACACATTATGAGCCAAGCTTCTCCCATTCACAAACGCACCTTGACAGTCATTTACAATAACTGGCAACACTCCCTTTAGTCTTGCTGTAATAATCTTGGAAATAATCTTGTAAAGCACATTACAGCAAGCTATCAGTCTGAGATCCTTCATCACTGTTGGGTTAACAACTTTAGGCACCAAAGAAATTAAGGTGGCATTAATCTGCTTCAGAATTTTACCTTTTACAAAGAAATCCTTGACTGCAGACTTCACATCATCACCCAGGATATGCCAACCAGATTTGAAAAATAATGAGTTAAAACCATCAGGACCTGGGGCCTTAGTATTTTTGATGGAATTCAGCGCATCCTAAATCTCTTTATCCTGAACAGGCAGGATAAGATTATCATTCATACCCTCCGATACTTTGTTACCTCTCTGGAATATATCAGCATCACACACCACTCTATCAGACATCCTCCTTCCCAGTAAATTCCTGAAAAATTCAACAATATGATCTGAAATATCCTCCTCCTTCGTCGGTCTATGCCCTTGATCATTCATCAACATCTGGATTCTGGATGAACTTCTTCTTGCATTCATAATTCTATAAAAATAAGCACTTGATTCATCTCCAAGCTGAACCCAATCACACTTTGCTTGCTGAGCAATCTGAATGTATAATAAGCTCACATTCTTATTATATACTTGAATCAAACAGTTTTCCATTTCTAACAGCACCTTATCAAAAGGATTCAATTGGATATCCTTTTGAACATTATGCAACTCCTGTCTATTGGACTCACCATATCTCTCATACGGCCAAACTTATCTTTATTCAGTCCCTTGAGCATAAACTTTATTTGTTTCAGCCGCTGGGTAACTCTAAACATAGGGCACCCACTAACCTCCTTCTGCCAACATCCCCTCACCAGCTCAAAATACCCAGGATCTGATAACCAGATGTTCCTAAATCTAAACATACCCGGAACCTTCACACACTCATTATCTAAGATTACCAGTGCAGGTGAGTGATCTGACACATCAGCTGGCCCAAAATCTGCATGAGCATCAATATAGGAACAGCTCCAGATATCATTCACTAATACCCTATCAAGCTTGCATTATAATCTCGAATTTAAGTTCACCCCATGCTTATTTGTCCAGGTAAAGAAAGCTCCCGAAAACCTCATATCATGAACATCAATATCCTCAACACACTCCACAAACTAGGTATCCACCTCAGTAAAAGATGAGTTGCAGCTTACTTTTTCATCATCCTTCAACAAACAGTTGAAATCACCCATAATGATCCATGGGCCATTAACACTTTGCTTAATATCTCTGAGATCCTTCCATAAACTCTCTCTACTTCCATTCAATTTAGCAGCATATACAGCAGTAAACAGGAAACAAAATTCCCTATTCTTGGACTCAACACTGCAATGAATCAGCTGATTTGTAGTTACTAGACTCTGAATATTCCACATAACATCCTCCCATAACAATAATATCCGGCAATTTTATCCATACCAATATTCGAGACCCAACTCCATCTTTTATTCAACCAACCTTCAGTTTTCTCCCATTTATTATCTCTAATACGAGTCTCAAGAACAGCCATGAGACTCACTTTATTCTTGAACAAAAACTTCGCCACTGCTACTCTTTTATTTAGGGAATTTAACCCTCGAATATTCCACGTAGCTATATTAAACTTACCCATTAGGACTAAGGATAGATCCACCAACCATCACTCCCTTCTCCTTATTTATCACTTGCTTGTTCCCTTGCAAGCCCTTCTTAGTTCCCACAACAATCCAATTTCCCTGACCCTTATTCTCATTCCTTTTTTCCACTACCAAAGGCGCAGCCACACCAATCACTAGGTTCTCAGAGATAGAATTATCATTCTCACCATCCTTCCTAATAATCTCTTCCCGACAACCATCAACAATTTCCTTCTGAGCATCAACCCCATCTTTCTCACATCTACCACCATCCTCTTTCATCTTCTTACAATGAATACTAGAGTGGCCAAAACATTTGCAAAAGTCACAATACCATGGCTTCCACTCGTAGATAATCCTCTGAACATATTTATCTCCTCTTCCATTCTCAAGCACAATCTCATCTTTAGGCTTATTACAACCATCAATCTCAACTAAAATCCGAGCAAAGCCAATCTTCTCCTTTATTGTCGTAAGCTTATCCGCCAAAATAGGCATTCCTATCTTTCTCGCAATTCTACTCAGCATGTGTGATGACCAGAATTGCAGATCTAGGTTAGGAAGTTTAACCCAAACAGGAATCGAGGCTATATTAGCCAGATCCAATTTACACCCAGGCATCCATTCCCGCAAAATAATGGGGTGATTCCCTCTAACAAACTAAGGACCCGATTCAAGGATCTTCATCTTATCCTCCAACCTCTCAAATCGGAAAATAAACACACCTGCATCATTCATGAGGATTTTCGGAATCGCTATCTTCCCCCATCTCGCTTGAACATAATTTTCCATAGCAACATAAGAACTCGTAATCCCAAGCACCACACCAACCAGAGAATTACGCCAGTACTCACATTCCTCTTTAACCTCACTATCCGTGAATTTCAGTATTGGTGACTCATCTTCCGGGAAATTTTCCAACCTCAGACAGTTCCCGTGATCCTGATTATTTGCCACAACTTCACTCCACGACTTCCTAACTTGGGGAACTTTATTAACATCCCCGACCACTCCAGTCGTCCCCGATTGCTGTAATCTCTCAAAAACATTTAAATCCTCATCTGCATTCTCCAGTTCTACCAGCTTCGCATTCTCTACCTCTTTCTCCTTACTCCCAAAGTTGAGAGCCTTTTTAGGAGCGCCGGGAACTACCACTGGGATTGGCTGATCCGGCGTAACATTTCCATTAAGACCAGTAACCTTGCTTTGATTCCCCGGTAATGGCAATGCTACTTTAGGCTTGCGTCCTCTACCCATGGTAGATATAGAGAAGAAAAACTAGAGAGGGGAGGGAGAGTCTCTCTTTATTCCATCACCGAGTAATATTTTAACAAATTTGTTGTTGATAGAGCTAAAGTGCATAAGTTTCTAATCTGCAATTGATGTTTGAAACTACAGATTTAAACTGTAAAGAAATTGTTGCAATTATATGTTAATGAAAAGTTTGAAAATACAAGATAGTGTACTTAATTAACAAAATCAATCGATGGAAGAAAGTTTGGTCAATAATTTCACGAGATAGTTAATTGCTCCCGAGAAATTTACCCAAGTAAAATAAACTAAACATTCAACATCTATTAAATGACAAATGGTTCTTGATATGATTGATAAATAGATATTTTTTAAAGGAATTGATATGATCGATGATTCAACTTGTTGGATATTTTGTATGATATTCTGGATATTGTGTTGATAACCTATTGGGTTCTGTTGATAACCCATTTATCGGTGAACTGTACTTGTGGGATGCTTATAAATAAGTGGAAACGTAAAAAATAGGGGAAACTATGTCAATTTGTTTTATAACTTAATTAGTTTTAACTAAAATAGTATTCGATTAGTATAGATGTGAGACTCGAAAGGGTGTGGATGTACGAGGTAAAATCTCTACCGAATGGCTGAGAAAGATGGAAGAGTTTGTCACTTTTGCACAGCAACACCCTGAATGTACGAAAGACGGTAAAATTCAGTGTCCCTGTGACATGAAAATTTAGAAACAGACAGTATCTCAAGCCAGATGTCGTTAAGGTTCATTTAGCATAGAAAAGTTTTATGTACAGTTACTTTGATTAGATATTCCATGGGGAAGATAACACACCTGTACAAGCTACCTCGAGAAGCACAACACCTACTGAGGTTCAACATGTTGAAATGATGGAGCAAATGATTGCACGATGTTGGTGAGGTTCCAGAAGAATTAGGGGATACATTTAATTTTATGTCCGAGGTAAGAGGAAGTAGAGAATACTCTCAATCCTAAGGCTACATATTTTTTTGAGTAAATTACTAGGAACCTCGTTGAGGTTTTGGGATAATACTGTTAACCACCTTGTGTTTATTATAATTATTGGTAACCACCTTGAGGTTATGGTATCTCTGACTACGGGCCCCTGAACTTTAACTTCGTTAATAAATCATTAACCCATTGCTAACCTGTCAACTTATTTACTAAATGATGCCAGGATGGACAAAAAACACTACTTAATCAGCATCGTCTAAGTCTCTCTCATCTCATTGGTATTTTTATAAAAACGTCAACCTTAACCCAGGAATGGTCTACAACAAAGAAAAAATTCATCCTTAAACGATGTGTAACAGATAAACAACCTCCTAAAAACGTGTGGACCATTCTTGGGTTAGGGTTGACATTTTTAGGAAAATAGCAGTGGGATGGGAGAGACTTAGACGATGCTGATTAAGCAGTTTTTTTTGTCCAGTCTGACATTATTTAGTGAATAAGCTAACAGATCATCAAGGGGTTAACAATTTATTAACAGAGCTATAGTTCGGGGGCTCGTAGTTAAAAATACCATAACCTCAAGGTGGTTACCAATAATTATGATAAACACAAGGTGGTTACCGGTATTATCCCAAAACCTTAAGGGGGTTCCCAGTAATTTACTCTTTTTTTTAGTTAATGAAATATGCTAGAAGAAAGTTATTCAGTGGCACCCATCGTAGTGTGCTGTCTATCACCACTGAATTAATGTCCATCGAGAACGTCTTCCAAGCACATCAGGCATTGATTGACCGAGTCTGTAAAACCTACCACGAGCTTTATCCCGAAAACAATGACATTCCAAAAAACTTCTACGAAGCAAAGAAAATCATACATGGGATAGGGTTACCCTATAAAGAAATCGATTGTTGTTCCGAACTATGTACAATTTTCTGGGGAGAAGATAAAGATTTGTATATATGTAATTTTTGCACTCGCCCCAGATACAAGCCTGTCAAAAAGGGGACAAAAAAGAGAAAAAAGAAGGTACCGTACAAGAAGATGCAGTATCCCCCCCCCCCCCATTCCAAGGCTGAAAAGGCTTTACCCTTCTCCTGCAACGGATGCCGATATGAGATGGCACGCTAAACATAAGATGAAAGATGACAACATGTGTCATCCATCCGACTCAAAAGCGTGGAAACATTTGATCAAGTTCATACTGATTTTGCTTCGGAGACTAGAAATGTCAAACTTGGGTTATGTACTGATGGTTTTCAACCATTTACGGCTTCTGGAAGACAGTACTCTTGCTGGCCAATTGTAGTTACACCATATAATTTACCACCTGGGATGTGTATGAAAGATGAGTTCTTTTTTCATACAATACTAGTTCATGGGCCTAAAATTCCTAAAGGAAAGATTGATGTGTTTCACAATTTCATAGTTGAGTTGCAGGAGTTTCGGAGTGGAGTCACAACGTATGATGTCTCTAAAAAGGAAAAATTTCAAATGCGAGTTGCGTTGATATGAACCATAAACGACTTTCCTGCTTACGCAATGCTATCAGGTTGGAGCACTGTTGGTAGACTGGCGTGCCCCATGGCATGGAAGATAGCGATGCATTCTCATTGTGTTGTAGCAAGAAGCAGTCTTGGTTTGACAACTCCAGAAAATTTCTTCCCCGAACCACAAGTTTCGTACTGATAAAAAAAATCATTCCGAAAGGGCATAGAGAGACCAAGGTTGCCCCACATTTTAAAACTGGTGATGAAATACTGACAGAGTTGAACCAGATGGGTTTAATGAAGGTCACTCAAATTGGTTCGACTGAAGTAAATGCTCAAATTGCTAAAACATGTGGATGGAGCAAAAGAAGCATATTCTATGATCTACTGTATTTGAAAGATTTATTGATCAGGTATATTCTAGATGTGAGGCACAGTGAGAAAAATGTGGTTGACAACATATTCAACACTGTCCTTAATGTGAAGGACAAGACGAATGGCACACTTAACTCGTGACAAAAGTTCAATGATTATTGCAATTGTCCTGAGTTAGCACCAAATTTGACTTCAAACACATTTCGTAAGGCAAACTATGTGATGCACGGAAAGTGTTTAAATCTTGTGTGAATGGGTGAAAAATTTAAAGTTCCCTAATGGATTTTCTTCCAACATTGGGAGGTGTGTTGACATGGCCAACATGAAAATGTTTGGGATGAAAAGTCATGGCTGCCATGTTTTCTTGTAAAGGTTGATTCTCATATCTTTTCGACATCTTCTTGATCCAAAGGTGTGGGAGCCAATTACTGAACCTGCCTATTTCTTAAGAAGTTGACATGCACGTCATGTTCAGAGTCTAATATGCAAAGGTTGAATTGTCAAATTCCAGAAATATTGTGCAAGTTGGAAAAAAATTTCCCGCCAAGTTTTTTTTGACTCAATGGAAAATCTGCATCTTCATCTTGCCTTTGAAGCGAGTTTATGTGGTACAGTGCAGTACAAGTGGATGTATTTATTTGAGAGGTACATTCTATACGACTCTTAAGTAAGGTACTACATATTTTACTATTGTGATAAGCTAGTCATTGATGTAATTGGCATGTACATATATTATAGGTACTTGGGGAAACTGAAAAGGTTTATCAGGAACAACGACAAGGTTGAAGGATCAATTCGTAATGGATACCTTCTGAAAGAGATCACCGAATTCACAAAGTCTTACTTCACTGATGACGGACCGGAATACCCATATCGGCTTAGTAGAAACGAGGCAATTGTAGAGGATGTTGATGACAATCCAGAAAGATTGTATGTTTTTAAAACATTGGGCAAACCAATTGGCAAAGGAATAAGAAGATTGTTGACAGATCATGAGTTAGCTGTTGCTCAATTGTACATTCTTCAGAATTGTGTAGAAATGGAGCCTTATTTTGTGTAAGATACAAATCTTAATTATATCCATTGTTTTATGTAAAATTCATTGTTTGTGTTCACACTTCAAATTAAATCTTATGTGGTTGAATGTACGAGCAGCAACTACGGCAAGAAGAACCAACGTTAACTGATAAGACTATAAACCTTAAAATGGAAAGAGATTTTATATTTTGGCTTTGTTCATATGTGAGTGATTGCATACACTATTAACTATATAAAGGTCGATACACAATTCGGTACATTGATTAAAAAAAATTATACTACAGTCAAACGATGTTTCCACTCCAAACAAATTTGTTCGTAGTTTGGCACAAGGTCCGTTGAACGTGGTAATCTTCTACTCCGGCTTCTATGTAAATGGGTACAAATTTCACACAGAATCTTATTCAGAAGATCGTAAAAGTACAATTGTGGTGTTTGTATTTTTGGGACAAACTATGGTGACTCAGAGTATGACTATTATGAGGTGCTGAAAGAGATTATTGAATTAGAGTATCTCGCATTGCCCGTGAAGAAAATCGTAATGTTTAATTGTCATTAGTTTGACCCGAAAAGAGAGGAGTACAAGTACATCCTCAGTGTAAGCTGGTTGACATTAATCATACAAGGAATTTGACAAGTACGAGCCGCTTGTGCTAGCTGATCAAGTTGTTCAAGTGTATTGTTGCTCATACCCGTCAAAGAAGAGAGATAGGAAAAATTGGTGGGATGTCTCTAAAGTGAAAGCGAGAAGTACTTTGAACATGCCTGACTCATCAACAATTGAGGAAGAGGTTCAGCCACTGCAAGATGAAATTGTAGATCATGTGGTTTTATGAAACACCCACGAATTTTCGAGTTAGGAATAATATAATATATGGTAGGAATGGGTAGTCCGTGTTTAATAATGTTAGTGGCCCAGGGAAGTTAAGCTAATTTCTTACATTGTTTTCCTTTCCCTTCCTAAAATGTTTATAAATATCTACATAAATGTTCTTACTCTATTTAATATTATTATTATTATTATCCAAGTATTACTCCAAAACGTCTCTTAGATTCAATCCTAGAATTACTTTTCTAAATTGATTAATTTTAATTCCTAGAGTTCAAATTCAGTTTTGCTTCCTTTTGGTAAATTATCCCTAACTATAAGAGTTCAGATCCCATTTGACTTCTCCAAAATTAATATTATATTAGGCCCTTATTCTTCTCCCCATATTTTGTTGTTAGTATTTTGGATCTTTCCTTAACGTAATTATATTCCTCTTGCTGGAATTTTTGATGTTGTTTTACTCTATTTCTATTTAATTCAATCTTTTTCCCATATTAAATAAATGTTTATTAATTCTTTCCCTAGATATTTTACTCCCATCCTTAACTTGTTACAACGACTAAACCATTTTCTCCTATTATTTTGAATTGTGGATTTATTAAATTATTTATTTCTTATTCGATGTTGTTAACAATCTCGTTCCTTCTGCTGGTTTCCTTAACGTTAATAATTTTTATATCTTTCAAATATCTATAATACTAGTTACTAGAACTCTTCTTAAAATTATTTAATATCTTTCAAATATCTATAATACTAGTTACTAGAACTCTTCTAAAAAGTAGATCATTATTTATTAATTAACAACATCTTTCTTGTTTAGCTAATTACTTCTATTTAAAACATCGATCTCCCTCATATCTCTTCATCCTCAACACGACTTTTCTACTCCCTTACTTCTACTGAAATATTCACGCTTCTTCTTCCTTCAAACTCTTGCAAATTCACGCTTTTCTACTTGACGTGGTCGAATCGCTTCCCTGGTGCCAGTTAGGGATTCGTTGGGTAAAGTGTTCTACCTAGTTAGATTAATTTTTTTTATTCGATTGTGTTGGTAGACCCTAATTGTTGATTATGTATACCTAGACTCCGATTACATCGACGGGTACTACCAATAGTCCTTAGGAGTTGATTTCTTGAGGTGAATTGATTGTTCAGGTAAATCTCTAAGCTCATGTTTGTCTGGTTTCGAGTTTTGCGATTGAGGAAAAATGTTTTATGACTCAAATGTGATTTCTGCTGGAAGAGGATTTATTGTCGGATCAAGATTTTACAAATTGGGATTAATTCCCGTGCTTTGAGATTGGTGGATTGGAATAATTTTGGTGGTGATTTGATCAAGGTTTTGGGAGTCTTTCATAGGATTTATTATCATGTTTGGGAGGCCATAGGCGCTCCCCATTATTATTAGTATTTGGGCTGCACACATTATTGCAGTTAAGCTCTATGATCTACTCTATGTTACTGTTGTTTCATAGGGGGTGTGCATACTTAAGGACTTAGGGTGAGGTGGTTGTTTGACGGTCCCATAGGTGACTGTTCTGGAATTATCGTTTGGGGTCCCATAGGTGACCCCGTGTTTGGACATTATGGTTGGCTCCTGTTGAAAGCTCCCTACTATGATTTCTGGGAAAATCATTATAATGCCCAAACTCCTTCTCGTCTGATTGACAAATGTTAAAATGTATTTTACACATTGAGGTAGAATTTACTCAGTTTATCTGATTTGTGCGATCCCTTCACGTTTTTGTCTGTTGTTTTCTTATGCAGGTATTGATGAATGAGTTGGGGAATTGGGAACACACTACCACATAGTCTAGGAAGGATGATCATTGATTCAAAATACTGAGTTCAGCTATGTTGGTTTGAAACGTTTTTCTTCAAGTTACAATGTTCAAGAATTATTTGAGATTTGTTTTTGGTTGAATTTAAACCTGAGCACTCAACGGTTGTTGGTTGTGGCGGTAATATGCAATTGAAGTTATAATGCTCACACAAGTTTCTTTGATGATTCACAAATTCTTATAAAATGAACTAAGTATTGTTTTAGTCGTGTTAGTATGAAGTCTACTGCCATAAATATTGCTAACGTATTTTACTATCTACTAATATTTGTTTGGTAGTGATTTTGGTGTTCTTCGTAACTCTGTTTCGCATTAAAAACTGCATTTCATGACCTGTCCGAACGTCCGTCCGGACATCAATGTTCGGACAGGCCCCGAGAAGTTAAATGTTTCGCTGTTTTGGGCGTGTCCGAACTTCTGTCCGAACTTCAATGTTCGGACAGCATGCGAGGACGATTCCAACTTGTAAGTCTCGAATTATGTCCGAACTTACAAGTTCGGTCCAATGTTCGGACGCGCGTAAGGAATTTTTTCGGACTATGATCTTCGACTTGTGTCCGAACTTCGATGTCCGGACACAAGTTTGGACATCTTTGTTCTCTGTCTTTTAAACTCTCAACTTGTGTCCGAACATCAATGTCCGGACACAAGTTCGGACAAGTGGTTTTCGCAGTTTATTTTTCCTCGGCCGTGTTTCGAAACAGAGAATGAATTTCTATGTATTGAAAATACTATCTGTTGTTTACAGAAGTATACAGCGGAATTGATAGATGATTACTCTCTATTTTCTATACTAAGCTACATCAGCTTATATAATAATAGTTCAATTACAAGGGTTACAGAATATAACCGTTACAGATTACAAGTAATAACAAAATAATAACTCAGTGTATATTCCAACAGCCCCCCTCAAGACGAGGGGTATGGAAGATGAAGAAACAGACACGAGTCTTGAATGGTGTTATTACTCAGGTGGAGTGTTGGTTTTCTGTAGGAAAGTCCTGTAATCGTTTGCTGTAAGCTGTTTGGTCAAAATATCTTCAAGTTGGTGTGATCCGGGGATATATTGCAGATTGATGAGGCCTTGCTGAATCTTTTCTCTTACTAGGTGGCAGTCCAGGTCTATGTGTTTGGTCCGTTCATGAAAGACCGGATTTCTTGCAATAAAGATCGCGGCCTTATTATCACAGTGAACTTGTATGGGTGTGATGTCTGTTATGCTGAGTTCATGTGCAAGTCTAGACAGCCAAGTCAGCTCTGTTGTTACTCTTCTAATGGCTCTGTATTCTGATTCTGCTGTAGACAAAGAAACTGTCTGTTGTTTCTTTGATTTCCAGCTAATTGGTGTGCCCCCTAGCAGGATGATGTAGCCACTGACTGAGCGTCTTGTTATGGAGCAACTAGCCCAGTCAGCATCACAGAAGGCTGTCAATTTGTAATCTGGTGTGGAGTTGAAGAGGATCCCTTGTCTGCTGCTGCCTTTGATATACTGCAGAAGGTGAATTGCTGCTCTGTAGTGTTCCTCCATTGGTTCTTTAAGGAACTGACTTAGAAATTGAACTGGGTATGCCAAGTCAGCTCTGCTGTTAACCAGAAAGTTGATCTTCCCAATTATCCTTCTGTAGATTGTTGGATCAGTCCGAGGGTGACCCTGTAACCTGTCTAATTTTACTCCTGTTGGGAGGGGAACTGAAACTGCAGAACTGTTAGTAGGTAAAAACTCATCTAATAAATCCTGTGCATACTTACCTTGGTGTAGGATGACTCCTTGCTAAATACAAAAATTCCATACCGAGGAAGTAGTGTAAACTTCCAAGGTCCTTGATTTTAAATTCAGTATGAAGAGACTGTTTTATTTTTGATATTTCAGTCATGTCATTACCAGTAGCAATAATATCATCTACATAGATTCCTATGTAAGTTCTCTTTTCTCCATTGTACTTAATGAATAAAGAATAATCATTCTTTGACTGCACATAACCATGACAAGAAAGAAAATCATTTAATCTCTCATACCACTTTCTAGAAGCTTGCTTCAGTCCATAAATGGACTTATGCAGTCTACAAACTTTGTTTCTGTATATTTCTTTCATCCCATCAGGAATCTCCATATACACTTCTTCATGGAGATTTCCATGAAGAAATGCATTATTTATGTCAAGTTGGTGTATTTTCCAAGCTTTCTTAACAGCAGTAGCAACAAGCATTCTGATCGTGGTCATTTTTACCATTGGAGAAAAGGTTTCCCAATAGTCCTCTCCATACTTTTGATTGTATCCCTTAGCCACTAATCGAGCTTTGTACCTCTCAAGGGTTCCATCAGCTTTTAGTTTGACTTTGTATACCCATTTGCATCCTACAATGTGTTTCCCTTTATGAATATCTACTATACTCCATGTTTTGTTATCGTGCAAGGCTTGCAATTCAGATTTCATGGCCTGAATCCATTCTGGTTTTAGTATAGTTGTTTTATATGATCTGGGCTCAATAAAACTTTGGGAATTGATGACAAAGGAATAGGACTGAGGGTTAAGAGAACTGACATTGAGGGCTGTAGCAGGTCTTATATCAGCTAAGGGTTCTGAGAGACAATTGTTACTGTTATCACAGTTCTTTATCCTTTCATGTAGAATATTAGTGAAAACATCATCATCAGATATGTGGACTTCTCCTAGAAGATATTCACTTAGGTAGCTTGGTGGATGTCTATCTCTAGTGGATCTTCTAAGAGTTTCAGTTTCAGTGTTAAGCTCTTCACTGGTTTCCTCTCTGTTTTCAGGATGATTTTCCTGTTGGTCTTTATTGGTTTCTGTTGGGTAATCTAAATCACTGTCACTGCATGCCTGTAAATCTTCATCAGAAGTTTTCCTAGGATGGAGGGGAGCATCTGTAATGTGAGCTTTTGTCTTTAAAGGAAACTGGTTTTCATAAAAAGTCAGATCTCTACTAACAAGGACAGTATGCGACTCTAAGTCAAGAACCTTGTACCCCTTTTTATTTTCTGCTACTCCTAGATAGACACATGCAGAACCTCTTGGATCAAATTTCCCTTTTCCCTTTTCCACATGTGTCCTGTAGCACAAGCACCCAAAGACCCACATATTGGAATAATCAGGTTTTTCTCTATAAAGAATTTCATAAGGGGTTTGTCCATTTATTGCCTTAGATGGCAATCTGTTTACTATGTGTGTAGCATATTTAATACATTCCCCCCAAAATTCAAGTGTCAAATTGGCTTGATAATAGAGAGCTCTTGCTGTTTCTAGGAGATATTTGTGTTTTCTCTCCACAACTCCATTTTGTTGTGGAGAGTGGGCACAGGTTGTTTGATGTATGATTCCATTTTCTCTAAAATATTTAATACCCTCATTACTGCTGCCCACCCTCCAAGGCATTATCACTTCTAACTTTTTTGATTTTGAGATTAAATTGAGTTTCAACAAGTTTGATAAAACATGTAAGAGCATAAAAGGCATCAGATTTGTTCCTTAACAACTGTGTCCATGTACTTCTACTATAATCATCAACGAGAGTCAAAAAATATTTGTATTTGTCATGGGTGGGGACCTTAAAAGGTCCCCAAACATCTACATGCAAAAGTTCAAAACATTCTTTGCTCTTAATGCTAGAATCTGGAAAGGGCTTCCTAACATCTCTAGCACGATGACAAGTATCACAAGCAATCTGTTTATGAGAACTTTTCTGTTTGATTAATCCCAAAGTAGACAGCTTACAATATGGAACATGTCCTAATTGAAAATGCCACAATTCATCATTGCTCAGATTCTGTATAGTACTAGTGCAGTTTCCTACATTATGTACAAGAATCTTCAAACTATGGATCTCATCTAGACTATCATTACAGAGAATATACAGGCCACTAACAGAATTTCCTATAATCACTTTGTTACTACCATCACGGTCCTGCACAAAACAAGAAACATCATCGAATATCATAGATTGCCCAATTTGTGTAACTAGCTTCTTAACAGACATCAGACTGAATTTAAAACTCTTAACAAGAAGAACATTTTCCAGCAAGAATCTTCTTCCTAATTTCACCTTTCCCTGTTTACTAACAATCTGTATATGACCATCTGGCATCACTATTCTTCTATTTTCTTCCAGATTTTGAAGATCAACAAATAAGTTCTCATTACCACACATATGTTCTGACGCACCAGAATCAACAATCTAGGAATTTTCATTAACAAAATCAGTAGAACTAGTTAAACAGACAGAACAAAATAGACTGAGTCGTGGATTACCTGCGAAACTGCAGTAGTCTTCTTTAGATTGTTCGTTGGTCTGTCCACGCTGCAGCATGGCTTTAAGTTGCCCAATTTCTTCTACCGTTAAACTTGTTACCCTTGTTGTTCTTTCCTCCTGATTTGTTTCCAGAACTGTTGTACCGGCGATGGTGTTGGACTTTTTCTTCCACCATTCTGGATACCCCACCAATTCGAAGCAGTTTTCTCTGATGTGCCCTCTCTTGTTGCATTTTGTGCAGAGAAGAGCTTGCTTATTCTGATCTTTCCCCGTACTCTTAAAACCTTGGTTTTGCCCAAATTTCTTTGGGGTGTCCCTTCTTGCACTCAGAACAACAGCATCTTGTTCTGGTGTCGCATTTTTAGAAGACATTTGCTTCCGCTTCTCTTCTTGACACACCATTGAATAGGCTTCCTCAATGGTGGGTAGCGGGTCCTTCAAAAGGATATTTTCTGTGGTGTTTGAATATTTATCATTCAACGCCATTAAGAATTGCATCAGTTTTTCTCTTTGCCGTCGCGTTTCGTGTTCCTTCTTCGCTGCGCAGCTACAGGTAGATTTGGTTTCTAGGGCTTCGAGTTCGTCCCAGATACGCCGCATCTTCGTGTAATAGTTCGCAACGCTCTCCGAGTCTTGTTCCATTTTGCTCAATTCTCTCTTCAAGGCGTAGATCTGAGTGGCGTTAGCCTGTTCATACCTTGAACATAAGCACTTCCAGGCGTCCGACGCATTTGCGAAGTAGATAATGGTTTCTCCAATATCTTTACTGAGACACTGACTAAGCCACGCTATTAGCATATTGTTGCACCTTACCCAGCTGCTGTGTTTGGAATCTTCTCGGCTGGGTTCGCTTAGGGTTCCATCAAGAAACCCGAATTTATTCTTGGCCCTCAATGCGACCATAATCTTCTGCTTCCATCCGGCAAAACTCTCCCCGGGCAAGTTCGAGAAGGTATATCCCAATACCAGGCCTGGGTGATCATTGCTGCTCAAGAAATAGGGATCGTTGATGTCGATTTTCCCGTCTTGAGTCGCGTTCTCTGTTTGTTTTTCGGTCATGGCTTACTTCTTGCTTCAGTGGCGAGATTGTGAGAAAAGAAGGAAAGAAAGAACAAGCTGGTTGTGTGTCGGAGAAGAAAGAACGGGAATCGTATACACGAGCTCTGATACCATTTCGAAACAGAGAATGAATTTCTATGTATTGAAAATACTATCTGTTGTTTACAGAAGTATACCGCGGAATTGATAGATGATTACTCTCTATTTTCTATACTAAGCTACATCAGCTTATATACTAATAGTTCAATTACAAGGGTTACAGAATATAACCGTTACAGATTACAAGTAATAACAAAATAATAACTCGGTGTATATTCCAACACTGTGTCCGAACGTTAGACGTCCGTACATAAGGTCAGACATGTTTTGTTTTTCACTTTTAGGACTCGTTTGAAGTCCGTTTTTGTTTCCGTTTACGCCGTTAGAATCGTATTTTCATAAGATTTCATTTAAGGTAAAATCCAGGGTGTTACATTTTAGCACTGTTAGTCAATGATGAAGAAACATTTGATTTTGTGGACATACCAGAAATAGAAATTTAACAAGTAAACTTACATACAACTACTGCAATGTATGTAAATATATTATTGTTTTTGTTTGTTTATTCAATAGTATATAAAAATATTTATTTGATTAAGTATTTAATGTGATGTTTGTCATGGGTTTTCACAGTGATGGCATGTGGTAGGGGTTTCCTTATATCAGCCTGGTCGTTTGGTCAAATCAGAAGCAAGGGAAGCACTTCTACTTCCCAGACAATTCTCAGCAGGCTGCTGATCATGTAGATGGATCCAACCAGGGATCATCGTTGGGTTCTGCACATCCCCTCCTTCGCACTCCCTATCCGGATGAGCACCAATGGGGACCTCCAACTTCGACACTCACCCTCACACTCAGTACATGTCTACTACAGTCCCGGATTCATAGCCGGTAGTTGAGAGATGTCGCTCTACACCTCCACGGCAGCCTACTCCTTCACTCTTTGATGATTCACCATCTAACACACCGCGTAGCTCAGAAGCTTCGCACGGTAGCGGTGTTGATCCTCGCGTCATCATCACTATCTCTGACAAGTAATCACTACTGTGTAATTACAAAACAATTTACGATAAGGTTTGTTTATTAAATTTATGCTCATTGTAAATTTGTGACACACCATATAATTTTAGGGAGTTACTACCTTCAAACAAGGTTGCTCGTGCTCTACTTCCTTGCTTTGAGACCAGATGGTTTCCTGAAGGTTATACCTGGGATGGGTTGTGTAACACCCCAGATTTTCTAGTCTTTTATTTAATTAAAGTTTAATATTAATAAGCTGCGGAATCAAAACCTAATCCGGAGTATTACTGCCACACTCGCCAATAAACGAGTGCTAAGGCCTAAATATTTAACTAAATAACCAAACCATTATTTTAAGTAAGAAAATCCAATGTCCATAATAACAATTCTATAAAATTGTTGAAGTCTCAAAGTCTAAAATAAAATTCAATTACAAATAACCAATCTAGGTGGAGTCGTCCTCCCAAACCCCGAGCACATCAACACTTGTGGCAGAAATCCAAACAAACACAGATTGAGCCACCGTAAAGTCAGAGAAACTGAGTAAGCTACCACTTCACTTTGTAAAAACATTTTCTCTTTAGAAATCATTTTTTTACAATATATTCACACAACAACATACAAATCATTTCACAATATTTTCACACAACAGTAAAAAAAATCATTGCATAATATTTCATGTTTGGTTCTTAATAACCCAAAAATATATTAGTTGAATTATTTTAATTATCTTCTTTGTCCTAACAAGCAGCCAAGACAAAACAATCTTTCTTAATTTTTGGGTACAACACGCAGCTGTAACCCGGACCCCAACACGCAGCCGGGAATCCAACTTTATCACTTTTGGGTACAACACGCAGCTGTAACCTGGACCCCAACACGCAGCCGGGAATCCAACTCGCCACTAAATCCTTAAGTGTGCACACCCCCAATAGTACAAAAGACTAAGGAGTAGAAATAGGGCTAACCGTGTCCTAATGCGGCCCACAGTATCTCAAACTTATGTGTCCTAGTGCAGCCCGCATTTATCATCTCATTCATGTGTCCTAATACAGCCCACATGTACCATGGTTTTCTCCTTTTAAAATTATTTGACAGATATTATTATTCATCACTTAATCTCATCATAATCCACACAGCCACAAATAAATTGTGCAATAAACCATGGTGATTAAATAATTTCATTTTCACATAACATCTCATAAACATTTCCACAATAATTAAGGCTAATCACTTTTATAGTCAAATAATCATATAACCATCGATCCAACCATAATATGCTCAATATGTTAGTTCAACAATCATTCAGTTTCAAACCACAATCATACACACAAATTTCACATCCACTGTAAAATATTATTTTTATGAAGGTATTAAAATCTAGTGAACACAATAACTTACCTGAAATTTGGGTGAAACTTCCACCATAATCAACCGGTGAACAAAGCACTACCTCGCTAACAAACTCAAAGCCTAAAAATAATAACGGGTATTATTAGATACCCGAATACTTTAAATTTAATTATAAATAAATTACCATAAATCATAATTATAATATAGATATATTATATACATACATATGTATAAATATATAATAGTAACATATTATATATTCCAATACAAATTAAACACTGGTTAAAATAATCATTTAAATTAATAGTGTGCTAAATAGAATAAAAGATAAGAGAAAACAAAATAAAAATAGTGACAAATTAGCTGATGTCATCAGGGGTTGAGGGTGGAGAGTTGTACGTGAGTAGTAGTTTTTTTTCCTTCTTGACCGGTGAGTGAAGAGATATATGTTGAACTTTACTTTTTTTCCTATTTTGTGACAGTGAGTAGCGGAGAGATATGCGGATTTTGTTTATTTTCAAGTCTAGCACAGGAGAGAAAGATGAGAATATTTTTTCCCTATCAACCGAAAGAAAGGACACGAAGTGGGAAGAAGAGAAATACAGAAAATCACCCCTTTTTCTTTCTGAAGAGGAATGCACAAAAGAGAGTTTTTGTAGCTGTGTGAGGAATAGAGTTTTACAGGAGAGTAGAGTAAGAAAGCTGATGCCCAAAAGGAATCACATGGCTTAATTTATAGAAAGAGGAGGGGAAACCCAAAGAGAAAGAATACTAACCATTTAATCATTAAAGATAATTTAATTGTTTAGTTAAAATTAGAGAAAATTTAAAGGTTAGGAAATATGAGATATTAGAATTAATTCATAAGTAAAATTAGGAAATATCAAAGGGTAAAAGTGATTTATTAATTAAAGTGAAAATATGAATAGTTACTAGTTCAATAATAAAATCAGGAAAACTCAAAGGATAAACTAATTGATTAAAAAAAGGACTTATTTAAGATAGTAAAATTATAGTGGTATTTAAGTGGTAACATTATTATTATGATTCACTTTTTTTAATAACTAAATATACCAAACTAACCAGATAAATACAATGATCATTACTGCTACATTAATCAACTTATTTTCAAAACGGGGTTATTTATTAAAATGAATCATCTTTATTAAATACCATATAATATACGTGTAAATAATATAACGTACTTATAAACTATATAATATACTTATAATTTATGTCATATATATGTAAACTATATAATAATCATATTCTAAAATTTTATGGGTATTTCAGGTTGGGTCAGGACGATCATATATTTTACTTCAACGAGTTCAAGGTACTTAAACATAAAAGTTTTAGTAATTTATTTTTGGTTTTTTTGTTTGTTGAGTTTTGCTTAAACTACTTTACAAATTTATGCATAAGCGCTTCCATTGGGATCCTAACCTTGAGAGTGTGGTTTATGAGATATTCTGCGAGAAGAGCAACATACGATATTCAGACACACTCTACAAGATGAAGTCTGTGAAGATGAAGAGAAAAGTCAAAAGTGACGTCTGACTAGCATGGGAACAACAATGGACGAGTGTGAAGTACAAGAACATCAGCTAGACTAACTCTCACAACCGTAGGACTGAGCACACACCTGGTGGTGGTCTGTCTACACATGTGTGTGGTTCTAGCACGATGAAAGAGCATAAGAGGGTTCTGGTGAGTCTTTTTGATTCGGCAGTGTTTTACATTTAGTTTAATGTTATTAACTCTTAGAAATAGATTGAAAATATGATATGTTTATATGTAGTGCGGTTGTGAAGTGTCTTTGTGGATATGAGTGAATATGAAAGTGAATGCAAGCATATATGAATGTGAATGCAAGTATATATGAATGCAGGTTTCGAGTTGTGATTGTTATCAGGTTCTGATATGTGCAATCTTGGATTGTATATGTGTGGGAAAATGCAAAAAAAAAAACAGGGGAGGTTATGTTAAATTTTTTAAGACTTGCTTAATCATTCAGGTTATGATATGTATACAATCTTGGATCTTATTTGTGGGGAATGTAAAAAACAGGGGAGGTTATGTCAATTTTATTAACCCTTGCTTAATTATATCTAATTTAACCAAGTTTTTTTGTTAGACTAAGAAACACGGTACGAAGCCAAATTCTTACACATTGTTCATACACACTCATTGTGTTATGATTATGAAGCATAAATACAAAGATTTATTAGATGTTGCCACTCAGGAGTCAGCCGCTCCAGATGATCCATCTACTCAAGCCACACCTGTAGAACCTAACAAAATTTATTACAAGGTAGTTGAAGGGAAATCGACAAAGCCGAGGGTCTACGATGTGGGCGAGGTAGCACCAGAGTACTTCCCTGACTCATTCCACAACACTGGCACTAGCTCACGTGATACCGGCTATGATCAAAGCACATACGAGTCCATGAAGTCGGATATTGAGCGGGATTTACTTTAGAAGCTCAGTGACAATACTGGGAGCATATTCATTCAGAGGAGCGGAAAGCGGTCCGTCAGGAGCTACGTAGCGAGGAGATGTAGGAGATGATACAAGCAGCAGATCTCCTAGATGTTTCCCTCTCAGCAGGGTCCGTACGATGCTCCTGGCGCTAGCTCTAGTGTGTCGGGTGGATGGGGTCCGTGGGGAGGTCCAAGTGGTGGCTCAAGTGATTCGGGTGGTGTAGGTGATCACATAAGGTATCGTTCAGGGGAAGGGCATAGTTGGGACCACATATATTAGATAGATGGCATGAGTCTATTAGACTTTGATTGCATTAGACTATGTTTGTATCAAACTTTAATTGTACTGTTTCGTATCTTTTTCTGATTGAACTAATATTACGTTTAATTGTATTATACTTTCTTTAGTAAAAATAGCATTTTGTGTTTAATTATTATGAATAAATCTTTATGAGATGGCATATTACGGGTGGATTTGAATAAAATGGATCACATGTCAAAATGTACAGGTGAATATATATTAGAAATCAAAATAATAAATAAAATATTTTAATATTAAAAGTAAATAGCGACGGGAAATTCCACCGCTAATCTGTTAATCAAAAATTACTAATTCTGTCACCAATTTAGCGACAGAAACATTCCGTCTTCCAATTATGTGCCCAAATACATGTTTGTTCCAATGTTTCAGGTGAATACCAAGCTGCTTAAGAGACACACTTAAATCTGTAAATTGATTCCAGGTCTGATCCACTATATTTCTGAACTCCGGGTGAGAGAACCAAGTTGCCAAGAACTTGAAGGGTTTAGGTCTGTTATCACTAGTGTTTTTAGGATACAATAAAAGGGAGATTGGACAATGATCAGAGGCAAACTGCGGTAAATTCTCAACCCGAGCTTTAGGGAAAAGGTTTCTCCAACTGAGAAAAGCTAGAACTCTATCTCGCCTTGCTCTATGGTGCCCATTAGTCCATGTATACAGATTGCCAGAAGCATGTAAGTCCACTAATCCTTTAGAGTGAAACCAATCCAGAAACAGGCGATCCACACCAGAGCTCCTAGCATTTGAACAATTCTTATCAGAGGGATATAAAGTGGCATTAAAGTCATCCCCGATAATCCAAGGATCCGTATTGGAGGCATGGGCCTGGAAGATATAGTTCCAAACCTCGTTTCTGATAGCCGGCTGAGAGCTGGCATACACAGCAGTGAGAAAAAATTCCTTGCTCATATCATTGACATGACAATGTACAAATTGACGATTAGAAATTAAAATCTGAATCCTGATTGGATTATTCCATAGAACCCAAATGCCCCCACTAAATCCTTGGGCCTCCTCTCTATGAACATTATGAAATCCAAGTTTACCACATATAAAATCAGCCGTACGACCACTAACACGAGGTTCCAATATTACCAACACAGAAGGATGCTCAGTTCTTATCAACTCTCTTATAGCCCTGTGAAAGCTAGCTTTAGTGTGCCCCTAACATTCCAAAACAATACTTGCATCATAACTTAAAAAGACATCATCTGAATCAAGTTACACCCCAACTGGGATGAGTCTGGTCTTTGATATCCACCGAGGGACTACTATGAGTGGATCTTGGTTTATCTGTGATTGTGTGCTTGGTATAATCCTTACTATTTGGAGGTTTACTCTGACTCTGAACTGAGTGGCCCTGGGCGTGGATTGTCTGACTCATATTTTTTTAGGAACTTCATCAGCACACATAGGGGTATCTTCCATACCCTCGTTCTCTTTCCCCAACTATTGTTTATCCGTAAGAGCCCGGAATTAATAATCGACTTCTACTGGTTTATGAACCATAATCTTTTCCTTTTGGACCTTCCTAGAACTATTTTTAACCATGTTCTTCCTTCTAGGAACCATCCATTCCACAATCTCTGGAATAAGTCGAACTCTTTCACTTTGACTAACCTGTTGCTTTGCATCACGAAACGGGCAATCAGAATCCTTGTGTCCATAGCAGCCACAACTAAAACATACCAAGTTGAGGCCTTCATACTCGATTTTCATTGTCCTTCTGCGAAATCTATACTTGGCCAGTAGAAGCTTAGTGAGATCAACCTCTATCGTTACTCTAGCTAGTCTGGCCTTGCCAAAGGAAGCAGCAGAGAGATCTACCCTTTTGACAATACCCAATTTATATCCCAAGATTCTCAAGAATTCCTCGTTGTAATATTCATTTGGCAAATCCGGAAACCTAACCAACACCTCCAGATTGGACAGCGCTTCAGAATTGGGTTGAAGTTTGGACGCCATCTCCGCACCGTCAAATAGCGGTCCATGATGGGCCATGGACCCACCGTGAGAACTAATTGTAAATCTTTAGTATTTGTAAAACAAATCTTCAAGAAGCCATTTGTAAGATCGTCCATGGAAAATTCTCCCTGAAGTTTCCATCTGTATCTCAATCTATCATACAACATCTTCATTAGTAAATTCTTGCCAATGACCTTCACGATGATTGCATTTCTCCACGACAATCTTTATTTCAACTTTTGCTCTTTAGTAATATAGATTGATGGACATTTTGGGTCGCCATCATCCATCCCCTCATCCTCGTCATCGAAGACATTGTCTAGTCTAGCCACTCGTCGTCTGTAGCTCAATGCGCCTGAGCCTCCATAACAATGCTTTTGAAAGAACTTCGTGTTTTCTGCTCTGGTACAGGGGAAGCGCTTTTCGTTGAATCTTGATTGTCGATGTTCTTGGATGGTTGGAAAGTTGTATCCACATCCTCCATTGAAAAAGAATGACACGAGAGATGGTCGGGGAATAGGAAATATAGAGAAACTGGGGCGGCGGCCGCGAGATGTGGCCACCACAAAACGAAGAACGACAATTCAATCTGAGGGAAGGAGAGGCCGGGAGTTAGATCGACTCTCATCTCTTTCTCTCGTGTTTGTGACAGTATGTTATTGGAGGAGAGCGTAAGACTCACACGGGGATCACCCCTTTATTGTACATTTATGCCATTAAATATGTCATATTTATGCCAAGACCAAACGGAGCCAAAATAAATCTACAAAATATTAATTATTTCCACCCAAATTCAAAAATGAACAATAAAATTTCCATAAAAATATTGTTTCAAACTATTTTTTTAAATACTTCACATTGATATATTTATAGCATATTTGAAGACATAATATTAAAATACTAATGTGTTCCTAATCTCAGTTTCATATATCTCTCACGTTCTATACTAATGATGCCGACATATAAACCAACCAAGATAAAATTATTTAAAAAATGGGAAATTTCATTAAATATCACTAAATTTTTGTTTAACTCATTTTTAAAATTACACAATATAACACTAAATTTTTAATAATTTCACTAAATAACACTTTGTCTCATACTCCGTTAATTATTCTCTTAATATACTTAAAAAAAGTTGAAAATATTGTTAGTTAACCATGTGCCACTGACTAGTGGAATTTATAAATTTGATAGATCTTTGTGAGGTGGATATTTTAGACATTTTTAGAGATATTAATGAAGTAGTTTAGATAGACGAAATGTTATCTCACCATATTTGTTATTTTCTTGTGCAATTCTAAAATTATACTAAATCATAAGCAAAAATTAAATGATATTTGATGAAATTTAAAAATATAGTAATATATACAAAATGAAACAACAGCCGAAGCACTTGGAAATACCAAATCCAACCTTCAATTCCCGATTTGGACAAACTGTCCAATTAATGTCGGGCCGGTGACATTTTCTGCAAAACACCCGCACTTCCCAAATGCTGATTTAAACTTTGCACAAATACCGCACTTGGGAAGTGCGGTTCTATTTTTTTTTTCATTTGTGCATCTACCGCACTTGCCAAGTGCGGGAGTTTTGCAAGGTCAAAACCAGCACTTGCCAAGTGCGGGTGTTTTGCAATACTTTGGTGGGTGGCAGCCCCCTCCCTCCCTATATAAACCCCACTCTCCCACCCTCATTCTTCACACAAATCTTCTTATGTTTTCTTAACATTCTGGAGATCTTGTAAGTGCACGTGCACTACTTGAAAGAGCGTCATCGATCTCGATGGTTGTTTCAAGTAATGAACGTGCGTTTACAAGATCTCCAGAATATTTAGCAGACAAAAGGAGCAATTAAATTTTTAAGCACAAATTTTTGATCCCTTATAAAGTTTTTGCAGTACTTGTAGGCACTTGTGCACTGTTTGATAGAGCTCTGTTGATGGCAGATTCTGACAGTGATCTGCAGAATCCGCTATCGACAGAGCTCTATCAGACAGTTCACTAAATCTAGTTTAACTTTTATGCAGCTCTTTCTAACATGGGAGTACAAGGAAGTTGCATTTGCAGCTTTTTTGTACTCCTGTGTTTGGGTGGCCTGTGTATATGTAGATCAACATAATATTAGACTTCGTACATTGTTGTAGTAGCGCATAACATACGAGTTTATAAAAACAAAAGCGAACTATAAAATGTGATTAACAATTAACATTACACTCTTTTTTTGTTGTGCTTGCTAAAGGCACGACCTGTCAATGCAGGTGCGATTAAAACATATTACACTATTGAATAAACATAGGAAAGTTAAGAAAATATATGCCAAACTAACGGTTACTACCCCTAAACGGACATGATTTTTTTGAGTGCCCCGGCTGTCTACAAATTGAGCAATGTCTAGGCTCCCTGTCTTGTGTTTCATCCATCTCTGTACGGATTCGTGAGTGAGATGGGCGTCCTCTGATCTTTCTTTCCAACATTGGGTTTGGCACAAGGATAGGACTGTTGTACTCTGGCCAGTTGCTCTCGTTTCCTAGGGTATTAAAATGAACTTCCCCGAATGTCTTAATCATTGTATCCAACTTGTAGACATCATCAACATAGTCTTGCCAGTGAGCTCCTGAGTTTGCACACACGGCTATAACATGAGAACAAGGGTACTTGAATGCTTGCCACTCTCCGCATTCGTAAGTTTTGTCAATCATTGACACCCTAAACTTCCCATGAGGACGTCTTGCAGTACTATCGCCTTGGTCGTCAACTTCATAAATAGGTGTAACCGGGTCACAAAGTATAACACCATGCCTCCTTGCGTACTGGCCGTTTACGTTCATTGCGTTGACTAAATGCTCTGTAAACATAGCATTTGAATTTCTCTACGCAGTATATGTTTGGATGTTATGCACAAAATAACCCATTAATTTATATAGTGAGGCCTCTACTATTGATTTCACCGGTAGCATGCGAGCACCCTTCATGACTCCGTTAAAACACTCCACCAAATTAGATGTCATATGACCCCACCGTCTACCATCGTCGTAAGCTCTGCACCACTTTTCTAGGGGTAGTTGGTCAAGAAAAGTTGTAATCCCCGGCTTTGCCGACTTTAAATGCAGCATCCTACGTTCCACTTTATCCCTTGAAAACATGTAAGCTGCGTTTCCAATATGGTATACGTATATAGTTGTGAGCATCAACAAGTAATGGCGTGTGGAACTGTGAAATATAAGAAGGTGCTAGATTAATACCAGTGTTTATTAAATAGTCTTTCAACTCCTTGTTTTTGAATCTTGCATTGAAGTTTGAAGCAATGTGTCGGATACAGTAGTAGTGGTAGCCAAACGGTGGTTGCCAATATACCTCCTCTTGCATCGTCTTGATGATTCCTTGACAATGATTGGATATGATAGAAACACCACTTCGTAAGCCAACTACATGACCACACACATGGTACATGAAGTACTACCACGCATCATTGGTTTCCCCTTCGACTATTGCAAAAGCAATAGGTATGACTTTGTAATTACCATCCTGATCACGTGCTACTAACAATTTACCCCTTAAATTTACCATACAAGTGGGTACCGTCTACTTGAAGTAGGGGCTTTAAATATCGAAAAGTTGTAATGCATGGTCCGAATACCCAAAAACACCGAACAAACCTCCTAATCGTAACCCCATCCTCATTCGTCTCCACATGAAACTTCATGTCCACCACGGTGTTAGGCACAAAATTTTGAATTGCAAGAAGGTACCTGGGTAACTGGGCAAAAGAGTCCTTCCAATTTCCGTAAATTTGCTCGATTGCCTTGCACTTGGCTAGCCAAGCCTTTCTGTACGATATTTGTTTGCTGAATTTGTTTTGCACGAACTGTATTACATTCTTGATGCTTATCGTCGGGTCTGTTCTGATAGAAGGGAGGACAAATGAAGCGATAAAATGATACGTTAGCTGATGATGATCTTGACTGCCCAGGTTTGGGTGACATGTGTGAGCAACATATTTTTTTAACTTCCACTCCAGCGTGTACCTGGAAGCCACCACACGTAGATAAAATGGACAGTCACCTTGCTCGTTCTTACAACTGATGCAGAAAATATTGCTCGAACTCTTTACCAGTGTGAAAGCCAATTTTTTCCGGATGTGGTACTGGCGCACTGCATTTACAAGCTCTTCTTTAGACTCGAACAACTGATTTTCGACAAATTCTTGGCCCACGCTCCAGTAAGGAGCTCCAGTAATGTACACGTCGGACTGCATACTATTCACATCACTCCAATCGATATTGCTTATGAATGACGGAACCTGTGCCTGCACATTCGCTGAACCAGTACCCATGAATGATCGTGAGGAACTAGCCCCACAATGTGGGTTAGACGTACCGGTGCCATCATCCTCAATATCTGGGTCGTCTGGAAGATTTTCTGGCTCCTCATCCAGATCTTCTTCCTCCGAGGCTTCTTCAGGTGCATAAGAGTTATCATCTTCATCGTCTGAGGGTAAATTTTGGCGATTAAGATCCATGAGATAAAATGAATGGTAATTCATTCTTTGGATCTATTTTTGATAGTCTGAAATCTGTAAAAGATGCTTAGAGGGATGAAAGATACGATCTAGAATTTATTTGCTAGTATTGGTTTGAATAACACTATGATTGTAGATAGTTTGAGAGGTACTCTACACAATGGACAACCGTTTGGAGATTACGCGGATATATATATATATATATATATATATAT
Source organism: Limonium bicolor (assembly GCA_023374045.1). Classification (NCBI taxonomy): domain Eukaryota; kingdom Viridiplantae; phylum Streptophyta; class Magnoliopsida; order Caryophyllales; family Plumbaginaceae; genus Limonium; species Limonium bicolor. The sequence continues at coordinate 251,144,469 of CM041776.1, read as the reverse complement.
ATATATATATATATTATATATATATATATATTTATTATATTGACGAGCGAGCCAAAGAGGAGAATGCAAACAAGTTGCACTTGGCAAATGCAGTTTTTTAAATTTGTCTGTAGGAAGTTCTGACGCAACAGTACAAATGCACATGACTGTGACACGGTTTCAACTTTATAGTCCACAGGAACCGCATTTGGCAAATGCGGTTTTTTATATTCGTTTGTAGGAAGTTCTGACGCGACAGTATAAATACACATGACTGTGACACGTTTTCAACTTTATAGTCTACAGTAGGGGTGGCAATTCGGGTTGATGGGTCGGGTTGAAGCTCACCCATACCCGACCCGATTAAAATTGTATTGACCCATACCCGACCCAATTATATTCGGGTTACAAATTATCAACCCATACCCAACCCATATAAAATGATTAAACCCATACCCGACCCGTTTAACCCAACATAATTAGGCTATGCAAAATTTAAAGACCTGAATTAAATTTTTAATATGATTGCTCAAACGGAGTTACAATGAATGAAATCATACATTTAATATGGTAGATATTCCAGAGTTTTCATTATCCTCCGTCGTTTTTCCTTTTCTACATACATGTCGTGCTTAGTGGCACTTAACAGAAGAAGGTGATGTGTACGTGCCTGAGCCAAATATAACTGTATTTTCTCCTTCGGAATATAGAATCAAACATAGACAAAAATCTTCAGAGTACAGAAGAGATAGGACCACAGTGGGAGCTGTGGAGGAGAGAGCAACACACTGTCTTTTGACAATTCACATAATACTCTTGATTTTGCTTTATAAAGAAATACAAAAAGTAGTATTATCAAATAAACAACCTCTCATCAAAAAGATACTACATAATTTGTATTATACTAATAGTAGGTTAACACTTACTTAGTAATATATTTATATTTTTATCTATTTATTTATTATTATTTTAATAAAATAAAATAAACGGGTCGGGTTGACTTCGGGTTAGGACTTTAAACCCATACCCACCCATAAATTTAATAGGCAACCCATACCCGACCCAATAATTAAATGGGTCAATAATCGTGACCCAAACCCGCTATTTTCGGGTTGGGTATGGGTCGGGTTAGCGGGTTGGGTAAAAATTGCCACCCCTAGTCTACAGTACCGCATTTGTCTAATGCGGTTCTTTTTATATTCGTCTGCAGGAAGTTCTGACGCAATAGTACAAATACACATGACTGTGACACGGTTTCAACTTTATAGTCCACAGGACCGCATTTGCCTAATGCGGTTCTTTTTATATTCGTCTGCCGAAAGTTCTGACGCAAAAAGCTCTGACGCAAAAAGCTCTGACATGTCCTGAAATACCCCGAACTTAAATATGGTGATTATTTATTCTAATATGGTATTTAAGGGCCTAATATGCCTAAGTAATTTTTGGTAAAGAAAATAAATCCAAGAAATGAGAAAAACGCTTGGGAAGCGGAAAACACTAAAATGAGCGTTAAAACCATAGGAGGTACGAGACCTCGGTTATATATCGTAAGTACTCCTAAGGCTTATTCATGCCTAATTAGTACACGGGAATGATTCCGAAGAAAACGGATTCAAGAAATGTATTAAAACGCTAAAAGAGCTTTAGCACACGTTTTTTCGAGGGAACCCGAAAACGTGATTTTTAAGTGGTCAAACCCCGTAAAAATTAAATCATTGAATAATAATTATTAAGCATTTATGGAAGCTTAATAACTAATAAAAATAATTAAACGAGAAAATTTCGGAAAACGGGCCCGGTTAATGAATAGTACTAAAACCGGGTGAATAACGAGCGTCTTCTGTAAAAGACGAGAAACTGCTCCAGCTTAACAGTATAGTGGGGGCCGGTTTTTACTGGGTAAACAACCCTCTCACACACACACACACACAAGTAACAAATAAGTAAATCAAAAAGCAAAAAGCAAACAAAGTACATAAAGTAAATACCCCTCTCTCACCTCTCATTCTCACTTTCCCTCTTCTCTCTCCTACTTCCCCCTCTCTCACCGTCTCCCTCCTCCCTTCTCTGAATGTTGGGCGATTTTTGGAGCTCTCCAAACAGCTCCCATGGCAGCCCCTCTTCATCCTCTTGCTCTACCTCCATGTGAGCTCCAAATGAAAAATAAAACACATATTTGAACTCCCCTCATCCCCCTCTACATTTCTATCTTTTCAAAATTCGAAAAGGATGAGTTTCATCTCCATGGGTTTTCCCCATTTGAAGAGAAAAGCACACCATTGTGAAGCTTGGAGTCTCCTCTTTCCAACAAGGTAAAAATCTCCATAAAAGATTCAAGTTTCCTCCACCCTCTCTGGAAACCGATTTTTAGCCCTTTGTAATGCCTTGTTTTTCTCTCTTCTTTTGAGCATCAATTTCACCTAGCCATGGTGGTGGATTCCCTTCTTGAACCAAGGGCTAAAACCCCTCATAAAGCACTCCAAAGGTAAACCCTAGAAATTGGTATTTTGAACACTTCAATGAACTAGCATAAATCTAAGGGTTAGTGTATTAATTATACTTGTTTGATGTGCTTTGGGGTGATGGGAATGGAGTTTGGCAACTCCATTCCCCATGTGATCGATTTGTGCAAGAAAGAGAGGAGAAAATGGGAAAGAAATGAAGGAATCAAAAGCTCAAGGTAAGAGCTCCTTCTCAATGCCTAAATTAATGCATTAGAGTAATGGGAATGGGGAAAATATTTAAAGAACCCAAAACCTTGTACTAGTATTGAGAATTGTGAAGTTTGAGTATTTAAGAGCAAGTATTTGAATTGAAGGCTTTGGAGCCAAGTGTAATGAGTATGTGTATTGGTATTGTGATTGATGGGTATTGGTGTATTAAGATTTCTTGGTATGTGTGCTGGTAGAACCCTTGTGGTTTGGCTAGATTAGGAATGAATTTGGTGGAAAAATATATATGTGGAGAAGTTAGAATTGTAGATGAACTATGGCAAAATTTTGGTAGGAATTATGCACTTAGGGATGACTTGGTGAATGGGAGAACCAAGGTATGTATTGGGATTAGTAGAGATGTTTAGTAGCTAGGGAATGGTAATTGTAGTACGAGAAATAAGAAGTGTAAAATCTGTAGCAAAATGTATAAGGATACATTGGAGAAGTTAGGAGAATTTAATGTGCAGGATGTTGTAGGATGAGTGTTGGAACTTGGGTATAGGTAGTGCAATGTCTTGGAAATGAATTGGTATGGTAAGGATAAGTATTTAGAATGCTAGGAATGGCCTTGGTTGAGAAAGTATTGTATGGGAGAATGGGATTGTAAAATCTGTAGCATAAGTGTAACGAAAACTATTACAAGAGTTGGAAAAGAAGTGAGGAAATTGTGTGAGTGAATTGAAGGATTTAGTAATGGATTTGGTGGATGAATTAGGGTATATTAGGAGGCCTAATGGCACTAAAACATGTGGGATTACATGTAGGAAGATTGGGGAAGTAATGGGTAAAAGAGAGGACTGAAAACAGATTTTAAAACTGAAGTACTGGGCCGGACCGGACTTGCGACCGGACTTGCAAGTTCGGTCGAGCCCAGATTTACAAAGACGGGAAACCTTCTGGAATCGACCGGACTTGCGACCGGACATGCAAGTTCGGTCGGACCAGAAAATTCTCCCGTCAGAAACCTTCTGGAATGGACCGAACTTGCGACCGGACTTGCAAGTTCGGTCGGCCAGAAAAAATTCCCGTAATGCGAGCTACTGGAATGGACCAAACTTGCGACCGGACTTGCAAGTTCGGTCGAGTCAGAAAATTTCCCGTACTGGTAGCTACTGGAATGGACCGGACTTGCAAGGTCGGTCGCAAGTCCGGTCGAGCCAAAAAAAATATATATTTTTATTATATGATTATAACAATCATACGTATATGTATATATATGCCTATACACATATATGCTTATATAAGTAGTACACTAAATGAAATTGTGAAGGTGAGAAAGTAAGTATATGAGTATGAAAGCAAGTGTAAAAGTAACCAAGCAAGTTAAGAGTATAAAAAACATTAAGTACACCGGGATAACGGGGTAAGTACGGGAGTAGTAATTATTTGTGTATCGTGAGAGTATAGTATTAATAATAATGTTGAAACATTATCAGTGGAACAATGTGAACCAAGGAACAAGGGAACACGTGTTAAAGCTAACTCCGGTGAAAGGTATGATTTCCTCATGCCCCGTATGCTAACCGAGTTACGTTGATTGTGTGCTGTATGCCGGCTAATCAAGACTAAAGCATGAAAACGGTTTATTGCCTTTTGTTGCATGTCTTGTTGTATGTTGATTGAGCTAACCTTTCTTGATTGATTGTGTGGCCTCACTTAGTGCGCAGACCGACTCATAGATGAGTCTTATTGTGTATAGACTCGTAGTAAGAGTCACGTGTGAACCAACGGAACCGTAGCAACGCACTAACCAACAAACCAATAAACGATAACGTAAATCAATGAACTCACCAGAATGTGAGAGAGTGTACGGGAGTAATAACCTCCCGGTACGGTAGGAGAAACGAAATGAGTAACCCACAAACGAAAAGTAGTGGAAGTATATAAGTAACCTCTACTAGAGGAACTAAGCTTGGTGCAAAATAGGAACCATGAGAGTAGTGAAGAATGATGAGGGACCTCCAACCCCTTAGTAATTAGTCGATCCATTATGAGAGGGCCCGACTGATGTAAGTATGCCCCGAACGAGAGAGTATTCGATATGTTGGGGAAACCCTTAAATCTGAGGATACTAGACGGTGGTAATTCCTAAGCTAACAGAGGTTATCGAGAGAGATACTTCTAGGCTAACCCATGAGGTTGTATTGTGCTCTGAGAGAAGAGTGTTGGGAATTCGTGTAGTCCGGTAGAACGGACATTGAGTATTTGAGGAGCTAAGCGTATAGCCCTCGTATTGTAGGTCCGGTGGCGAGTCTTGAGTATGACTCCGTCCAGAGGCCAAAGTAATGAGTAATGCGTATGTATGAGTAAGGTAATGGGTATCGAGTAAGAGCAAGTATGAGTATGTAAGGAGTACCGAGTATTGAGTATGTATGAGTAAGTATTGAGTATTGAGTATGTATGAGTAAGTATGGAGTATCGAGTATGTAAGAGTAAGTGTAGAATTGAGTGGTGAGTATGCACCAGTATAGTAACGAGTACAGAGTAAGGATCGTGTACGAGTAAGGTATTGAACATGGAGCGGTGAGTATGCAAGAGTAAGGAGCGAGTATGAGTAGAGTAACGAATATCGAACACAGTACGAAGAGTAATGAATGTATAAAAAAGACGAATGGTTGACTATTGAATGTCTTCCTAGTAAGTATTGAACTTGTACACTTATGTAGGTATCTTTGATTGTATTGTTGTAGTATGAGTATGTATGTATGCATGTAAAATGAACTTCATGTATATCCGACCCAAAGTAGTCGGCGTACCGCGGTTAGCACGCGGTATATGCGGATTTCATATGCAGCGTAAGCTGACCCCCTCGGGGGACCATTTTTAGTGTGCAGGTACTCGAAGCTGGCCACCGTTCGAGAGAGTAGGACGGGGACTGCTATGTAAGCATGGGTAGTAGTATGGAAGGGATGGAACCTGTAATGTATTGGGAAATTTGGAAGTCCAAACTGTATCGGTAAAATTAAGGATTGTAGTATACTCGGTATAGTATTGTATTGGAGTTGTATCGAATTATGGATTGGTATGCAAGGGAAAGTAATGTATTATGTAGAGCACTTGGTATATTCATAATCATCAGACCGATAGTATGTAGTATTGTAATCCGCCTTGTTAGTCACGTGGGTGACTAACGACATTGTACACCCGCCGTTGAGTAAGTAATATCCGCTACGAAGGTAAGTATTTGTACAGTAATGACGGTATTAGCGGTAGGGGTGTTACATGTCCTCTAATGTGATGGAAACCTCCCCAAATGGAAACATAAATGTATGTGTCTCCGGTCTCCATCTCTCGACCAAAGCATTGCATATATAATTATTACCTTTCACCACTAACCTAGAAGGACCCCATAACCCAGTAGCACGTATAAATGGGACAATCAATCTATGTGAGGCTTCATCCAACTTCACACCCCCACGCCCTTTCAGTACTCTATCCATAAGGGGCCGATACTCCTAAATTCCATTATAAATAAATTCTCTAATTACTCTCTAATTTTTATTATTAAATTATCTAAAAACTAATTTTAACTAACTATTAAAACATTTTAGCAATTAGAATACTAACCTCACGTCCAAATAAAATCGCATAAGAGATATGTGTCGTCTGTAGTGAAAACAACTCCGTCTGATCCGGCCCGGGTCCTCCAGCTGCTCCGGCATATCTTCCCGCCATCTCACTTGCAAAATATTTTTGCTACTACTCCTACCAAGCTCACCCAACAAGAGAATATGAGAGAATATGAGAGAATAAGAGAGAGTTTGTGAGATTTGTGTGAAGAATGAGGGAGGGAGAGTGGGGTTTATATAGGGAGGGAGGGGGCTGCCGCCCACCAAAGTATTGCAAAACACCCGCACTTGGCAAGTGCTGGTTTTGACCTTGCAAAACTCCTACACTTGGCAAGTGCGGTAGATGCACAAATGAAAAAAAAAAAAAACCGCACTTCTCAAGTGCAGTATTTGTGCAACGTTTAAATCAGCATTTGGGAAGTGCGGGTGTTTTGAAGAAAATATCACAGGCCCGGCATTAATTGGACGGTTTGTCCAAATAGGGAATTGAGGCTTGGATTTGGTATTTCCAAGTGCTTCTGCCATGAAACAACACTATTTTTGTTTTGGATTCCTACATTTCGTTATACTTCCAACCAATCTGTAACAAATGCGACAAATCCCTAGAAAACGGTTTCAAAATTCAATGCCCACCGGAAAAACTCCAACCCACAAAAGAAAAAAACTCGGTTCACTCGTCCCCGTCACTACTGTCCTGCTTGCACACTTTGGTACCCTAGCAGCTAGGCGGAAAGTGTGAAAATGATGAATACAGACAGATTCCATCAACCTGTCTTTTGTATTTAAATTTTCTCTCTTTCCACCTTGTTCAAAAAATATAAAAAAAATCCGTCTCTCCCTTCTCTCTCCCTCTCCAAAGTGAAGTAGTAGTAGCTTCCCTCAAATCTGTGTCTCTACCAGTCTCTCTCAAAACCCCAATCCCACACCGACAGATATTGATTGACCTCCTTCCCCAACCCCCACCACCCTGATTTCAAAAAAAAACGCCTACTCAAATTCTTCCATTCCGTTCTTTCTCTCACCAGGAATTGGGAATGGTGGCCGCTCCAATCACGAGCTCAGCCACTTCTCACTGACACCCAACCCAAAACCCTCATTTGTCTTTCAATCCGGCATCACCCGCCGACACACAACCAACGTGAACAATGACTCGCATTCCCCTCTTTTTCACCCTCCTCCTCCTTTTCCCCGCATACTTCATCGCCGCCGATCTGAACTCCGACCGCACCGCACTTCTCGCCCTCCGCTCATCCCTTGGCGGTCGTCTTTACCAATGGAATTCATCCAATCCCACTCCATGCTCCTGGCAAGGCGTAGCCTGCAGCAAATCCCAACCGCAACGTGTCTCCGAGCTTCACCTCCCCGGTACAGGACTAATGGGCCCGATCCCGGCCGGAATAATCGGAAATCTCTCAGCCCTCAATTTCCTCAGTCTCCGATACAATGCTCTGACAGGTCCCGTACCAGACGACATATTCACAATTCCAACTCTCCAGTACGTCTATCTCCAGCACAATCGCTTGTCCGGTGAGATACCCGCGTCGGTATTCTCCGTGAAGGGTTTGGTTCGGCTGAATCTCGCCCACAACAACTTCTCCGGTCAGATCTCGCCGGATTTCAACAAGCTGACTAGCATGGCTACCTTATTGCTCGAGGACAACCAGTTCAGCGGCGAAATCCCTAATTTGGACTTGCCCGGTCTTATGCAGTTCAATGTGTCGAATAATCAGCTTAACGGGACGGTTCCGTCTAAGTTGTCGGTTTTTCCTCCTAGCTCTTTCGATGGGAATGATCTGTGCGGTGTGCCGCTTCAGTCTTGCGGCGGAGATACTGGTGGTGTGGGGCAGGGACCGGGACATGGGGAAGGGAAGAAGGGTAAAAAGTTGTCAGGTGGGGCGATTGCTGGGATCGTGATCGCGGGTGTGGTGGTTGCGATTATACTTGCACTATGCTTGTTCTTCCTCTGTTGCAGGAAGAAGAAGAAGGATGACGATGCTAGGACAAGGGAATTACCTGCTATTGCCTCGAAGGAGGTGCCAGATGCTGAAATGGTGGCCGCTGGTGCGGATAACAAGGACAGGGATCCGGAGCAGCAGCGGTCCAGTGCAGCGGTGGCAGCTCCTGCTGCTACAGCGATGGCTGCAAGAACAAGTGGTGGTGGGTCAAAGCCTGTGTTGGGAAATCAGAAAAGCTTGGTGTTCTTTGGGAAAATACCCAAGGGTTATGATTTGGATGATCTGTTGAAGGCTTCTGCCGAGGTATTGGGGAAGGGGAATTACGGGACTACGTATAAAGCGTCGTTGGATGGAGGGATTGCAGTGGTGGTGAAGAGGTTGAAGGATGTGGCTGCAAGTGATGAGGAATTTAGGGCGAAGATGGAGGAGGTTGGGAAATTGAATGATGAGAATCTGGTGGCTTTGAGAGCTTATCATGCTAGTGGGCAGGAGAGGCTTCTCGTATATGATTACATGCCTGTTGGAAGCTTATCTGCACTTCTTCATGGTCAGTTTTTTGCTTCTTATTTGTTACTCTTCTCAATGGCAATCTATTGTTACGTTTCTGCATTAGTTGCTGGTTGCTTGGTATGATATTTACATTTACTGGATTGTGATACCATTAAGTGGCTTGCACGTAGACTTTATCCACTTTTATCCGTGTGTTACGACGTTCCTTATGCCCCATTACTGACTACATTGTGGATCAAAGTGCTTGCCTTGAGTGATCTTGGTTGCGTCAGTGTTAATTGCTTACAGCTATTGCTTTTGGTTGTGGGCTCAGTTAGAAAACAACTGGTCAATAATCAGAGAATTAAAGAATGTAGGAATCATTATGTTTGTTTGATGTCAATTGATCAAGAAGCTTTAGTACACCCCACCGATGCTACTTTCGTAATCATTGTTCTTGGAGGTGAAGTTATTTGAGTTGTTCCCTGTAGTTTTCGGTTCTACAAGACAACGTAATCTCTGCACTGTAGATTTATTTGCCAGATGCAGCTTTATATGAGTAGCACATTATTAACTGTGAAGCTGGAGAATCTGATGACATTTGACAACTATTAACTCTAGAACAATGAACTGTTCCTTACCTACCATAAGACACCCAAGCTGCATTATTGCTTATGACATGCATGTGCCTCGCTGCCATATATTCTTTCCAGCCTGTCTTCTTATATCATTATTTTTGTAGTATGCCAAAGTAATCAATCAGGATGATTCTTTTACTGTGCTACTGATTCTCTTTAACCTCAAGAATTCCATATTGTGTGATTAAGATAAAACATATCTTCAATTTCTTCACTCTTGTGATCAACAGGCAATCGAGCAGGAGGCAGAACCCCTTTAAACTGGGAAACAAGATCCGGGATCGCCTTGGGAGCAGCCCGGGGGATCACATACATCCACTCACAGGGTCCTGCATTCTCTCATGGAAACATCAAGTCCTCCAATATCCTTCTCACTGAATCATATAATGCCCGAGTCTCCGACTATGGCTTATCCCACATCATGACCCCAGCATCTGGTCCCAACCGAGTTGCAGGCTATCGTGCGCCAGAGGTTACAGACCCACGAAAGGTTTCACAGAAGGGAGATGTCTACAGCTTTGGTGTGTTCCTGCTTGAGCTCCTAACAGGGAAAGCACCACTCATGAACGAGGAAGGAGTTGACCTACCAAGATGGGTCCAGTCAGTCGTGAAAGAGGAGTGGTCGGCTGAGGTGTTTGATGCCGAGCTCCTGCGGTACCAGAACGTTGAAGAGGAGATGGTTCAGTTGTTACAGCTTGCAGTTGACTGTGCAGCTCAGTATCCGGATAGTAGGCCGAATATGGTAGATGTAACAGCACAAATTCAGGCAATATGTCAATCTGCTAAAGCCAAAGCCGATGCTGTAGAGGTGGAAGATTCGTCGTCATAACCCGTTAATATGGAACGAGTGCGGGACGGTCTTGTGTTAATTGAACAATGCAAGGAAAAGCACCATACCAGTGATGGTTGGTCCTCACCTCAACATGATTGGTTGATCCGGTAAACATTGAATTTGATTCATACCCTTGTTTGTTCATCCGTTAATTTTTTTTCTAGGTTTAGTTGGAGAGCTTTAAATCCCGCAATTATTCATCTATTGTACTATGATTTATGTCTCTTTTTCCTTTGCTCTCCCATGTTTCATTCCGATAGCACACAAGGGTGAATAGATCGGTTAGTGAGGGGGAGGAAACTTCGTCTCATCATACTTGCTTTATAATCATTCGGCTTCAGTACAGACTGTGGGGGGAGGAAGCTTCTTGTCATTCATCACAACTCTATTATTCTTGGTTTGCGGAATGTAAATGTGATTTTTATGTATTCAGTGCTCTTTAAGTGGAATGATATTGTTGTATATGTGTCTTTGGCGAGATTGGATCTGTTCCTTGCTTTGCTTGCAAACATGTGCTGGTGAGCCACACTTAGATGTAGTTGTATAAACTAATTAAATTCAATTAGAGTTGCTTGACGAAACGTCATAATTTGTTTGGCATCTTGCCGGGAGGGGGTTGCTTTGTTTAATAAGTAGTGGGTGATGCTGTCTCCCATCATAAAAATGGAATTTGAGGTGATGCTCTGTCAAACAAAGGAATTACATTTTATAAAATATTCCAGCTGTGAGTGACCACTGCGTCATTTGGGGTGGTTTCTAGCTAGGCTTTTCTTGAAATAAAATTAAAATGGACGACTAGGAATATGATCAAGATGTGCTTTTCGGCCATAGTAAGGACATGGTAGCTTTTGGCTCTTAAACTTTTTATGTTGTTTGATCATGAGGGTAAATACAAGCGTATTGTTGGTTTATATTATTTAAATAATAAATAAAAATAATATTTATTTGTTAAATATTGAATTCAACGGTAAAACTTGTATAGCATAGCGTTAGGACTTTAAAAGCGCTCTAATTTTTTTAGATAATTTGGGCATTCGCCATATATTAATAATTGATTGAGTACATGGATAAGGTGATAAATTGGGCCTCATTAAAACCCCCTTAGCCAAAACCCAATGGGAAAAAAGCATAAGGAGGGAAAAAGAGTACCCCACCTTCAACATTCTGTAGTACAAGAGAAAACAATCTAGAGCAAGAATAGAAAGACTTGGACCCGAAATCCCTAAGCTCCAGCCGTGAGAGATCTTCAGGAAGTTCAGAGGAAGCGCAGATCTTCTTTTAGCCCATTAGAGTTAACAAAACACTCAAGAGGAATCTGTAATTCCTGCCACCAGGATTTAGTCCAGCGCCATGTCCCCAACTTGGCGTGATTTATTACCCTCTGAATTGTAAAATCCTCGCCTCTGAAGACAGTTATTTCTCTCCTGCCAAATACTGCTAATCCCATAGCACCAGGTCGATCTCCAGACCCGCCTAGACTTGCTACTGAGTTGCACCGCAAACCAGTAGAAATGTTGTGAGAAGTGTTAGGATTCGGACCATTTTCCCAAGATCGTGATGAGATCAACATAGTTACTGAAGTAGAAAACTACAAGATAATGTAATGATATAAAAAGTAACACAAGGATATACATAGTTCGGTCTAAATATGACATATGTCAACGGGAGAAGATAAACATCTTTCATTAAGAGGATGAGGATAACAAGTTTACATGAGTACCCAACCAACTCATCAACCCGCGTTTCCCTTGGTGCTTTTACCCTAGTCCTTTTGAGTTCACATAGAATCACCGTTGACTCTCTTGGATGTGATCCCCACAACTTGGGATGATCCCAAGCTACGAGTTACGAGATTATTTATAGTGATAGATCTTAACCCTTCACTTATCCCCCATATTAACCTAGCTACTAACAACCACCACATAATAGCGTACAAATTACAACGGTTACAACCTCATTAGCATCATCCATTAACATCTAGGAGCAACTAACACTCAGGTATCTAGAAAGCCAGAAGTCTTAACTTCTTCTCTCAAGGATTTTAACTCCCTCATAACTCTCTTCATAATGTTAGAAAACGAAATGCTTCAGACGCTAATAATTTGCATCGCATAAATGCTCCCACTAATACATCTCCAACTTCTGTAAAACTCTTTGTGAATAAGACATTAATTAGAAGATGAAACCAATAAACTTTATAAGAGCAATTCAAGAGATTTAGTATTAATTATTAGAAGAAGGAGTTAGTTAGAAACGCATTTCAGTATATTTATTTATAATTTCGAAGTGTTGGGAGCTATTTACAATGGTTTGGTGTGGTCCAGTGCTTTTGGATGATACATTGGTTGAGACCGACAAGGTGTAAAGGTGATGCCATCGATAATAGTGTGTTGGAAAAGCCTGATCAAAACACGGAGTAAGATGTGTCACCGTTCAAAAACTCCATGGACTTGACTAAAAAGAAAAAACTATTAAACCAATCAAAGAAATGAGACTTGGGCCCGAGAAAGCCCAAATTATTTCTGTATCTTATTAACCAAAAGCACCAAGTATCAAGCTTCAAGTGGGACGGAGTAAGACAAACACGTTTTTGCTGTTGGGCCGGCTGGGTCATCATAACATCTAGTAGTACGTAAACCGAGTCAAACCTACCGAATCTTTGACCTTTTACACCACAATAAGACAAAATGGGTTATTGTGAGTGGACGACAACAGTGCTACCATAGCTGTCAACGGATGAATGCAATTTTGGACTTATCAGGCCCAAAGTCGAAGTTCATAGTATTAATCACTCCAACACGTACGAAGACCATAGACTTTAAAACAGTGCAGATCATAATTAAAATTATCGATTTTTAAATGTCAAAAGCATAAGTAAGAGTAGGGGTGGCAATTTTTACCCAACCCGAAAACCCGACCCGAACCCGACCCGTAAATAATGGGTATGGGTTAAGATTATTAACCCATTTAATTAATGGGTCGGGTATGGGTTACCTATTAAATATATGGGTTGGGTATGGGTCAAAGATCATAACCCGAATTCAACCCGACCCGTTTATTTTATTTTATTAAAAATAATAAAAGTAGATATATAGATAAATATGTAAATATATTACTTGTATTAATTCTATAGCTATTAGTATACTAATAGATAAAAAACACTACCAAAATGTTTTAAGCCCACCAAAATATCTATAAATCCTAAAATGTGTTTCATTATAATTACCATAATCTGCGGCCCTTTAAGATATGTAAGGGTGCATAAGAATTATATTTACACTACACGTCTTCATTTCACATCGATCAGTAACCACCAATCCAAATCGGTTAGGCTTCGATACCTATCAAGAATTTAAATAGAAAATGTGTCAAGAGGGTCTGCCTTCGGGCGCCCCACCAAAAGCTCACTAAAAAACTTGGGGGTGAGAGATCGGACATAATGCCACCACATGGGTGGAATGTACAACATTTCTTCTTCACTTAATATACAATACATAAACTCAAGTCTCCATACATTTTGTTCCATATTGTCCGGATCCACTTGGCTGGAATTCAAAAGTATTAGTATTTAATTGCGACAAAAAAAGTATTAGTATTTAATTTTAGTTCTTTTAAATTTTGTATAACCTAATTATATGGGTTAAATGGGTCGGGTATGGGTTTAATGATTTTATATGGGTTGGGTATGGGTTGACAATTTGTAACCCGATTATATTGGGTCGGGTATGGGTCAACATAATTTTAATCGGGTTGGGTATGGGTAAGCTTCAACCCGACCCACCAACCCGAATTGCCACCCCTAGTAAGAGTCTTCTTTTGTTTGATTCGATAATTACTAGTCAACCAACATTGAGATGTTTCATACTAGTCAAAAGTAATGTGTATATATGAGGTTGTCTTGCATTGACAATGTTTGGCGACTAGTAATTTCTTTTGACAAATTAATGGGACAATTTGCTTTGTTTTGGATTTCAAGTTAGCGGATAATTAAGTTGCTTAGGTATGGTCTAAACTAAACTTGTCTCTTAATTAATAACGCTGCGTTGCGTCCATTAAAATGAAAGAAAACATTGATTGAGATTGTGTAATTTTCCCCATCTGTATGTGTGTTCTCCTTTTATTTTTTGAGAAAAGTGTATTCCTTTCAAAACTAAGGGCTGGCTTGTGGGTCAGCTAGCTTACATAGTTGATTATGATAGTTGGTAACTATAAAATTGATGTTGTTGACTATTAATTATAGTTATTTCATATCATTATGGTAATTAGTGTTGTTGACTGTTTAAGATTGCTGTGTAGGTAGGAGAATTCTGAATGTAATTGTTATGTGATGAATGTTGTCTCGACTGTGATTGGTATGTGTAATTGTTGACTCTTGATATAATATATACACATATATGAGAAATAAAAGAAATATTTAACATCAACTGAAGTGATTGGGTGCTGAAATATTCTTTATTTTTGTTCTATTCTTTCTCTTGTCTGTGGTGAGTACAACAAATACACGACCAGTGAATAAAACTTACAAAAACAAATAATTAAACTGAAAGGAAAACTGTATCAAATGTGGATGTACGGCGAGGGGGCAGTAGTGAAAACAAAAGAAAAAGTAATGACAGGACGGCTCTAGCTGCTGCTGCTTTCATTTTTTCAACTTTACAATTTGGGAATCGGTATATAACGATACCAATTAAGTAATAATAAGCGCGCGCGCGCGCGCGTGCGTCTCAAATACTCCAATCTTGAGGATGAGAATCATGAGTTGTGATGATGGATGGTGAATCTGAATATTACTGATTATTAATTAGAATTAATAATCCAATCCAGATTGAAATCCTGGTCAACATCCCACCAAAATTCTCTTCCAACAACAGTAGTGGTGTTGTTATTATAGTAGTCAAGGAGAAAGGTGTTGTTGGATTGGTTGGTAGTAGGAAGAGGAGGAGGCCAGTCTAATCCGGGTAATTGGAAGTCATCATTGAAGATGGAATAGTTAGGAGAGTCATCACATGAAGAAGATGAACTAGATGATGAAGTGGTGGAATTAGATGAATGATGATGAGTGAAACAATGGTGATCATCAGTAGTAGGTGGTATTATGATTTCGTAAGGTTGAATGATTGGTACATCTTCGACACAGAAGGTGTCTATTGGCATCATTATATTGTCTGTGACCGGTAATAGATGTTCAATTTCAAGCTCGTTTATGGTGGTGTCATGGTGATCACCTGTTACTGTAGATGTTACTGGTGTTTCTATGGCAGCTGCTGCTGCTGGTTCTTCTTGTTTTAGTTGCTGGTGGTGATGTGTGTGTTGTTCAATGTCGACCGTTGTTGTTGTTGTTGATTCTGCTGGTGCGGGTTTAAGTATTTTGTGATGATCTGTTGGTGGTGATGTGTCTGGTTTTGAAGAAGGAAGTGTTTGGCGGTGGTGTGATGATAATGAAGAAGAGATGATGATGATGACTGTTGTTGTTGTTGGATGATGAGGAGTGGTTTGTGGGTGAGTGGATCAATACCCATCTTTTTCAGCTTTTTCTTAATGTGTGTGTTCCAGTGATTCTTGATCTCATTGTCGGTACGTCCTGGCAGATGTGAAGCAATCTTCGACCACCTATTTTCATCATGTCATATAAGATAATACATCATAAACATTTTAGCATGCGCATATTTTCAGAGATAACTATAAGTGGTACCACACCACACTCACTATGTCCCGTTACATTGCAATTGCATGCATGCGCGATAGATTAATCAATTAATTAAACCTTATACTAGTATAAACTTGGTATATCTGTCGGTATATACAGAAAAAAAGACTGATGATTGTTTCAAGTTTAATACTTTATCTTCTTCTTGTGTTACTTTTTATTTTCTTATCTACATTTGTTTGTGTTAATTAATTTAAGTATAGGCTGACTGTATATATGGCAAGGAGGATGATGACGCATGCAATGATGATAATGCAAGTGAGTCATTTTTCTATATGATCATCTTCAAAGTCGATCAGTCAGTAATCATCATAAAGGTAATTAGTAGAATATTTACCTGTTACCAAGTTTGGCATGGAGGTCAATCACCATCTTCTCTTCATATTCAGACAGCAGACCTCTCTTAAGATCCGGTCTCAGGTAATTCGTCCACCTCAGCCTACAACTCTTTCCACACCTCAATAGTCCTGCGCACAGTAAGTAATTAATAATTATATGATCTTTCAATTTAACATAGAAATAGCTAACTATGGTCAAAGATTAAAACTTTTAATTAATTACCTGCGAGTTTAGGTACCGCTCTCCAGCAGCATTGACCATGGGTAAGAATAAAGTTGATGAGTTTCTTGTCTTCCTCTGCTGTCCATGGACCTTTCTTCAACCCCACTTTATCACAACACGGTTGCCTCCCCATTTTTAATTTTCCTTCCTCTAAAACTCAACTCTCTCGAATGGAATTTTATCACAATGTTTTCAGAGTATGTGTGTATGTATGATCAAAAGGAGGCTGTCGGTGGTAGTGGAAGAACAGAGACGCGGGGCGCACAAAAAGAGAGAGAGAGACACTCACTCACACACACACACACAAATTTATGATCGAAATACAAAGAAGAATGACTTGTAAGAATCAATGAAACTGAGGAGATGGGAAAGCTCCCACCAACCCGAACTCACATATTTATAGTACTAAGCAATCTCAACTTACCTAAATTATAAAAATAAGTTACTTACTGGTAACATCAAGTCAACTCATGACAAAAAAACACTCCCAAGAGCCCCCACCATCAATAAGGTGGGAAGTGGGACCTAATATACATACTATTCATGTATCATAAACGCGGCTTAATAATTTGCCTTTTAATTTATTATACAATATCTTACATACTTTTTTTTTTCATTATTAAAATCTCAAATTATATACAAGACCAAAACAAAATTCTAATATCACATACATTATACATTCCTTCGCTTCCCTTTCATTCTAAGCGCGCGTGCATGAGATGGGATCTATGATCCAGTAAAAAAATAAACTTGGGGACGAAGACGACGACTGATGAATTAGGGTATACACAAAGTAATACTACATGAATACAAACAAGCTTGTCCCGTGTGCAGTCATATTCAGTTCCAGTACTACAATATATTGAGGAGTATCAACAAGGCAAACAAACAAGGGGGGACAAAATTCTCAATCGCCAAACAGACAAATCATGCTTTAAGTTTCCAACTTCCTCAAAACCGTCAATATTTTACACTACTGCTTCTTTTATTTTATTTTTAAAAACAAAATTAATCCCCCCCCCCCCCCTCTATTGATCGATTTTATATAAAGCAAACACTACAAAATCGACACCAATTAATTATATGTGGTACCACCACCACTGTAGGGGATTTCAAGATAATTAATTCATTGTTTAACCATGAACTTAATTGATTAGATTGAAAAGAAAAAAAATTGTAATCATGGTATGCTTACTTGGCTTTTTCATTGTATTGTTGTAAATGATTAAGGATAAGTATTGTTATTATATTAATTGAAAATAACTAACTTAATCAATGAGAAGTTACCAAAAATTAAAAGATATAATTAAGTTTACTTTGTTATATTGTTAGGAAGACAAATAGCCCCTAGTATAGAAATTAAAAATGGGGATAGATTGAGCTAAGCTTCTTTGAGGCTAAATCGAAAACATAGAAATATCTTAAATAAGTTCTATCACGTAATTTAAGGACATTGACAATACTGATTTCAGAATGAACTTGTAGCTGGTTTTCTTTAATTGAGTTGAATTGAAGCTGATTGATATGCGATAAGTTTTTTTTTTAGATAATTTGGCTTACGTCATATATTTAGCCATTCCTTATAATGGGAATCATGCATTATATATGAGGACATAGGTATTTGAATGAGCCTGTTATGCAAAATCCAGTGAGAAAAAACATAAGGAGGGAAAAAGAGTGCTCCACCCCTGCACATCAAATAGCTCAATTAGCTTGATCCCCTTCCAAAATAAAAAACGTAAATACTAGTACAACCCGACTACCATTCTTTTGCATAGCTGATAATCTAACTGATGTCAGTTGTCAGCTGAAAATTAGAAAAAGTAGAGGGAAAAAATAGTTGATATGACAATTGATGTATGTGACATACAAAGACAATAAACTAGCTGATCAAATAAACTCGGTGAAATGAGGCCTTAATGATAAAAACAAAAATATAAATACCGCACACCATACAGTCAGCGTATGAACTGCTTCTTGGGCTAACTGAGTATTTTCTGTGTTCCTTCAAAAAAATCTCAGATCGTCACTAAGACCCGAGGAGCAAATGAATCTTTTACTTGGGATCGGCATGTCATGTTCTTATCCAGTGCAAGACTCCCAACTTTACTGAATTTACTAGCTTGACTTGGTCGAGATTGTTTCCCCTGAACACACAGTCATTCCTATCTTGCAAGATGCAGCTCACTCCATAACACCATGTTGATCTCCATACTTTCTGAGCTTTGCCGCCTATACTCACATTGAACCAGTCGGTGAATATCTCCTCCGCAGTCTCTCTAAACTTGAACTCCATCTTCCACCAACAGAGTAAACTCCCTCAAGTAGATAAATCTGATTATAATTTATCTTTTTTGTTGTAGATTCGATATTAAGTATTAACCGTTAGTAAATTAAGTAACAATTGATACCTGAAGTTGAATTAAACTATAAAAAAAAGTAGGGAACAAATTCAATATCCAAAACGAAAAATTGTAATAATTAATGTGATAATATACGTGACATAAAAAAAAAAAAGTAACTAATAGCTCCAAGAAGGAGAAATTGAAGACCAACGTCAAATGTACACGATTGATGGATAACCTTGCTTTGTAGGACAATAAGCATTTTTCCCGCTAGATATTCCTATTTGTGTTGTTTGCCTTTTTGTACGATATTGAAATGTAATTTGGTTTTTTTTTTGCAAGCTAATTGGTTGAGTTGGGTACTAGGTTTGGTAAAGCACTATTAGTTTTTATTCTCCATGCATCTTCAGTTTATGTGGTTAACGAAAACATCAAGATTGAATAATAGAACATTATTATTTATGTAAAGATATATATATCCAGTTGATGAACAACAACATTGGTAGTTTTTAGATGATCAAAATTTTGTTGTTAGAAGGTTGGTTAGTGGTTTATATATGACGAATTTCTTTCATTGGATCTGTTAATTTTTTTTTTACTACTATGTAGTAATTCGATTGCATTATCATTCTTTCTTATAAAATTAAAAAGTGAGAAGACGTCTTAACAATAATTACACCGCGTTACCGTTCGTCTGTTTTTTTTTTTTTGCAGTCCGAGGAGTGGCAGGATAAAAGACAGAAACGGAGTGCTCCATGAACACTCTTAAGTTTGTTTAATTAAACGATGTACTATAGATGGGTCCATCCGTGCATACTCGGTCTTAAGTCAATCTTCTCTTTTTTTAGAAGATGGATAAGATCAGAGAAATCAACAGTTAATTAATTAATTACCCAAACAAAGTAAAACAGACAGAAATTAAACACGTACGTGCGATACCAAGTGAAGTGACTATTGAAAAGTTAAGGCTAAATAAATGGGTGTGAACGCAGACCAACGACTCGGAGACATTTTAGTGTCGATCAATTTGTTCGTTGTTCGCATGCGATGCGAGTGGTGTGGCGGTGTGTGTGATCGGGCGGGGTCCAGTCTCTCCGGCGGCAGGTGAAAATGACCATCGTGCCATCACACGCTTTTGCTAGTCCTAACTTTTTAATTTCTTTTGGATTAGTTCATCCTAAATTTTTTAATCGTCCCTCCATTCTAATTATTTATATGATTGCAGTAATTAAATATTGTTACTTTATTTTTCTTTCACATAACTTTTTTATGGCATTTATTTTTTAGTTCTTAACCAAAAGATTAGCTATTATCCTTAGTCTTTAGTTTATATATATATTACTTACAATTCACCTTATTAGTAGCTTTTAATAGTACTCACTGCAAAACACTGATGTCCGGTAGAAGTTGTTTACCATTACAAAGACACAAAGGTGGAAGAGATAGGATTGGCATTTCAAGCATATATATCGATCTGTCAATATACAAAACATATATCCATAAGAGTTGTTATCTATAAATAAGGGTAATTAAAATCCCTGAATTGACATAGAGTTTGTGACTTTACTTTTTTGCACAAAACCAAAACCTTTTTTTTAAAAAAAAAGAGATCATTATCTAGAAGCCATTGTTTCAAAACAAGACTTATACTTGTCTTCTTGTTCATGTTAAGACTTGTATCACAGCGAATGTTATAAGTATGAACGTCTTCCCGTGACAGCCAATTTTTTGATAACATACCTTAATTACTCTTACAAGATTCCCATCGATTGACCGATTTACTATTTCAACGTGTAATCTTCTTTGTACTACAAATTAAGAGAGACAAGTAAAAAGTCAAAACCAGAATTTTATGATGTATGTCACAATCTAGTACCATCGCTCATCTAGACGAGCATGTATGAAATGGTAAATATCGTTGTGAGTCTTATTTTATTGTGACCGTTTTTTTTTAAAAAAAAAAGTAAAATCAATGCATGACCTTTTGTAACTATTATAGTGTTAAACAAATTTATTACTAATTGATTTCAGCAAATCACCCTAAAATTGAGCAAAGTACTTATTAAACAAGACGTGATAAGTGATTATGTATTAGTATGTTGGAAGTAAACACTCTCTCTCTCAATGCTATGGCTATCCCAGGTCTTAATGATAGAAAATAAAGAGAGAATGAAAGCTCTCGCTATCGACCTTAACTAAATGGGAAATACAATGAAGCAAGCAATAATATAGGAATTTGCTAGAAAAGTAATAGTACTAGTAAAAGAAGGTATCGCCATAAATATAACAAGAAAAATATAAGTCGCACTAGTAGAAAGAAATCCAGAAAGTTCGAAGATGAGTGACGACAATCCATCGAAAGCATTACATCACCACCTCTCAAACCAACGCAGTTCCATTTTATCCACCAATCAAATTGACCATTATTCATCCCCTTTTTCCATCCTCAAATGATTTTTTTTTTTTTTTTGAAAACACTCAAATGATTATTAGAAGTGCTTTATTTTTTTTTCCTTTCGCTAACATAATACTACTACTATTATAATAGTACGTGACATATTCCGAGCGTGCCACGAGTTAGTACACTTTTTTTTTTTTTTCTTTTCACCCCGACTTATAAATTTTTTAAAAAAACTGTGGTTTTCGACATTTTGTGGGGTGCATGAAAAAGAGATGTCACGATCGCACTACCTCACTCGAAGATCCTCTGTTTTCTTTGCAACTCTGTTGTATCGATCGTCTAGCTAACACGTACACAAACTATAAAAAAGTTTAACGTCTTTTTTTAACAAAGATATCATAAAACAAAAAAAATGTTCGCCATCGAAGTGATGCAAGAGTTTAATTGTTAGTGGCAGTGAGGGTCGTCAATAGATAGAAACCAGATTACGCGTACATTTCATTTAAATGAAGTGGAGTGATGACATGGTTCGTTTGTTTGGTCCATCCCTTGAGTAGATGACGATTGGCATAATTTGAATTTGTTTTTTTTTTATATAGTTATAAGGTAATTAATTAAGTAGTCAAAATGGATATTATTAATATCTGCTCCAATATCAAATCATTTCATACTATATAAACTCAAAAAGAATTGTAATCTTTCTGATCAGTTAGGTAAACTTAGTGCGCTAGATTGATCTTCCCTCTTACCCATTAATTTCTCGAAACAGTCTACTATGTAGTACTAAGTGTAATCTAAACAAACCATAAAAAAAAAAGGTACGGTGGTGTCGGTGATTACCATGGCACTTTTAATAATTAACGTTACGACTAATGGGTATTTTTTATGGTTAAAGTCTAGAAACAGGATGAGATGAGACAGAGATTAGACAGTAAGCACACATCTTGATAAGAGTTAGTTGTCATATACACCATTTAACCAATACTGTCATGTACGTACGTCGTACTATAAATCTATGTGTGTTTTCTTAGTTCACCATGACGAATATCAGCGTTCATTCATGACTCATCATCATCATTTGCTCTCAACTCAATGTTGTGGCCAGGTTTCTGTAATATTGATTAAGAAACCTAATTATATATAATAAAGATGATACATCTATATATACACACACACACACTATATTAAGGGTATAAGACTTTAACTTTTTGAATTGTACATAATCAAATTAGAATAAGGCTCTCAATTTCGTTTTCTCGGATTTGTTTAATAGCATCGAATTCCTACTCCTCTTTATTTTTGTAAGCAAATGCATATTTAGTTGTTAATTACCAAAATAATAACTTGGAAATGGTTGAAAAATAAAAATGATGAATTTTTTAAGGACTAATAGATATGTTTTAAAACATGAGAAATGAAAGGAAAATGTATTATTACACCCCCTCTAATTGTAATTTGTGTCTCCTCCGATGAGAAAATTGTTGTAAATATTTCTCCATAGCAAGTTCATGTTCAACAGATACTATGAGATATGGTAACGGACCTTAAAACAAACCATAAGGCTAGGTAAGTTGAAGTCAAGATAGATCATCATTGGAAAATTAAGTTGAAGAAGAAGTGGAGTGTGTATGGTGTGAGACAAACAGACGAACTGTGAAGCTACCTAACTCATGCGTGGAAGCGTGGTGGTGGTGACAGTAGTACTATACTACTACTACTACTACCAGTTAGTTCATATCGCGCGTCTTTTCAATGAAATTCTGTTTGGTAGGATGATACTTTCACTTTTTTGTGTTTCTTAAGGATAGATCATAGATCCAGACCTTTTTTCATATTTCTTCTAGTTGTTGTTATTTTAGGAGGAGGACGCGTAGAATATATAGTATTATATATATGTGGGAAATCGTTACAAAGTGGTGACAAACGGAGGAACAGAATTTCCTAATCAATCTTTAATAATCATTGTTATCATGGTTGTGGAGAAGTATGATTTGGTATGTATCATATGGAAAAATGGTCATGAATAGTGCCTTGTGACCTAAAAGTTACCCAAAAAAGTAAAGAAAAGAAAACAATCAAATATGTGTGGTTCATTTAGAAGAGGTAGCTTGGACGTAGCTATAAAGGGACCACACCATAGAATAGTATAAAAACACCTCATTCGGACATCTACATATATTATCTTTACATAGGAATATATCTATCTATGGCTTGTGTGCGTCCTTAATTTGGTTGGGCGGTTTCTAATTAATCTTCTCTTTTTTTTAATGATGGAGAAGGAAACTAGTAGGATAATGTTAGTATGTATTATACTGCCGCCCCGCCCGCTCGCCCACGCTAGAATTGTCCACTAAACGAATGTAGTAGTAATGAAGTTTGGGACCGTTTTGAAAGATCTTCCCCACCTCCACTTCTTCTAAGCTATCTAATCATTTTCGTTATCGGCTGTCTATGGCAGTGAATTAAGTACAGCTGTTGATGTTACTGTTGTTCCTGCTGCTGGCTTTTTATCTTATACGTGTCTTTGCATTTGGATGAACTACTTTAATTTGATGTAAACCACTTAATTCTATCAATATCAGTATCGCCTTAGCTAGTGCTAATGGCGGTGGTACAGCAGATCGATCCAGTGTGTATGTATGTGTAACACTCAGTTTGTTTGTATGTCTTTGGGATGGCTTGATCGGTGGTAGTGGAGTTATATTTTTTGAACTAAAGGTTATTATGGGTTCATAACTTACCCATTATCATATTATGATAAAGATTCCTTTAGAGTTTCGGTATCGTTGGGTAGCTGATTTTCAACACATCCAAAAATATAATAGTAGTAGTAGTATTAATTAGTCTAACATATCTAATACTTGACTGATTGCTCTTTAGTTAATTGGGTTCAGTTTCAACTATCATCTTATATAGTTTTCCTAATGAGGGCATATGCACTAAATAGTCAAGTCAACATGTCAATCTATGACGTAAAGCTTGCGTAATCACAACCTAGCAGCTTACATTACATGCGGGACTGTTATGGATCAATAACATGAAGCTACAGTTGTTTATCTTTGATGCGTGTGTGCGCGCGTACCTTTTTCCAACCAACAAACTGGAAGATCAATGATTTTCATTCTTAATTTCATATTCTCCTGTCGACTCCACAGTAGAAAGCGAAAGCACTTCTTATACTCACAGAAAAACCACCATCAAACTTCATGTAGGGTCATCACTCGATTCTTTTATTTTACTGTGGATAAGACATGGAAAGAGATAAATGAAAAAATCATATTTAATATATATAAATAGCATGCTGTAGATAGGGTTATAATGATAATTAAACATTATGTGTCTATTTTTTGTGGAATATATAAATAAATAACCGTCCATGCAATCATTTTTATTTGAAAAAAATAATCCACTACCTTGGGAGCGTTACACGTGGAGATTGAGCATTCTACACAATTCAGCTCTTCATTGGGTTAGTTTTATATGTAAACAAATTTGCTTATCATCATAGAGTAGGCCCTTAGTACATTTCAGTTATTGGGCCCTCTTTATTGCTTTTTGCCATTTCATGGGTTTGTGTTGTGTGAGTTGTAGAACGCAGAGCCTCAAATTGGAGTACAGCAAAACAGAATTGGAAGGACGGAAAGTTAATTGAAAAATGCAGCACCTTCTTCTTCATCTCTTCTTTTTTCAAGATGATGATGATCAGAAGGAAGAAGGGAGAGATGCTACTACTATTATAAAAACCCGACCCTGGCCATTTCGTGTATGTCGTCCACTTTAATCATGGGAAATAAACCTTATCTTTAGAGTATTCAACTTAGAATCGTGTTTATTTCTACATTGTTCCATGTCTGTGTGTGGGGGTCTATGTAAACATTAAATTTTCCTGTTTATGGACGCTTTTTAGAGATGACCATTTACATATATAGTCCGGAATTTAATAAAATTGAACTTTTTAATTATAGGGTTTTGTTTCTGATGAGACACATAGCTATGTAAGTTAATTATGTGTTTTATAGTTCGATTTGATTCGATAAGATTAGAGTATGATCATGGTTAACGCTTTTTTGATACTTTTTGCTCATCAGTTTGGTTAGCCGTATGTTGCAATTATATTGGGACACATCAGTTTGGGTAAATAGTGTACTAAAGTAAAAAGTAATTGTGATAATTACATGATTGTGTGTGGGTTAAGTGGTGAAGGTAGATTAGTGTAGTAGTAAAATGTTGTTGGTTTTCAGCTATACTATCTTTTATTTTGACTTTTTTTTAATATTAGGATTACACACTCTTTGTCACACTACTAATCAGTTGTCTGAGTCTAATTACCACTATTGTAGCATATATATTGGCCAGATGTTGTCTTCTTGGTTTTAACTTTGTAATATTTTTTACCATACATCCATACACGTTAGAAGAAGGAGTAATTCCTATAAAGCTAAATTCAATATTTGTAACTAATCAATAAAGACGAACTGTAGGCGACCACTAACCGACCTAGAATTATTTAATAGCATGATGAAGCCAGACAGCCCTTTGTCTTTTTTTTTCTTTCAGAAAGGTAGTTAGCTAACTAGCCAACTATTTGCACTTAGTCAAAGTATTCTTCCGATTCTACAAGATCTTCTTTGTCCCCTAAACGAGACCGTCCAAAAAGTTTTGGTCTAAGGACACTCTCGATGAAGATAAGTAAAAACACTCTCTTGAGTTATAATTGTAATGTGGTAAATAATTCACATATACACTAAGTCAAGTTTTACTTGAGGACCGTGTCCTGTCCAGGGACACTTCCGTCTTTACATTTAAGCAAATTGAGCATGCACTCGGCCGGATTTAGGATCCGTTCCATAGTTGCGAATTGCGATAACTTGATTTGTTTTTTCAAAAAAGTGTGGACACATGTCATGTTTTAATTAAAATTGTGTCCTACAAAAATATTACTATGGTACAGTTGGTAAACTGGTATTAGTTAACGAGAGGCACATTATTTGTAAAGCAACATTTGCTGCGTTTGAGTAAAAGTGCTCGTAGGGATCGAACGCTCCTTAGTGTCTGGTCGTTGGATCATCTTTTTCTTAAGACATAAGTGTGTTTATTGAATTGTGAGAAATGAGATATATTTTTGGGTGTAAGAAAGAAATGTTAACCATCAACCACAAATACTCAACTACTTCCCTCACTCGAATTCAATAAGAATTTTATGGGGCTGTCCTTATTTTAATAAAAATTATAATATTCACATAAAATTTGAGATATATAAACCGCACACACACTAATTTTTTCAAATTTGTGAATTCTCTAGCAGGCCACCATATCCGGGAAAATACCAACGCACCGAACAGGAGATAGAAATAAGGCAGTCCATACGGTTCGGTTATAACAGAAATTTGATTATTTTTTCAGTTTTTTATATATTTGTAACCGTTATTTTACACTTCGGTTTTGGTTAACCAAATATTATTTTGGTTTGGTTATAAAAAAATATTTCGGTTAACTAAGTAAGCGAAGTATACTTTTAGATTATTTTTTTAACTAATTTTATTTTCGGTTCGGTTTTTTGTTCAGTTATTAATTGGAAAAAAAATCAGTTTTCATTTAAATCGATTTATTGAACTGGATTTCAATTGATTGAGTTATAGGCAGAATAACAGAGAACTGGTTTTTATTTCAAAGTTTGGTTGTCGGTTAATCGATTAATTGGAACCTGGAGCTTGCGCCAGGTTCTAATATGGCTTTGGGCATTTCTGTCTTTTCAGATAAAGTTATATCTGTAATCGTGTTTCTCTCTTTCTCTACGTCCTCCCTTTCTGAATTGGAAATCTGCAATTTGTATTGACTACTCCCCAAACTCTACACTTTCTTCTCTTCCCCGACCACAATCAAAGTCGACGACCGTCTCTTCCTCGATAGTGCAACCTTCATCGTTGTTGTTCTCTGCTTTTTTGGCGTTCTTTTTCCCGTTGTTTGAATCCCGTAGGTCTCTTCTATCATCTTTACCGAAAACCCTGACCAAGCTTCTCTTCTTTTCTCACTATCATATCAGCTCCTAAGTATCTTTCAAGTTCTTCCCCTTGAGTGTTCATTTTCCAAAACACTTGCTACTGCTAGAAAATGTATTATTGTGCTTTATGGTTTTAGATTATGTGTAATGGAACACTAGACCATTTTTTACGAAGAAGAAATGGAACACTAAACTAAAATGTGCTCGATTTGCTTTTTTTTCTTTTGACTAGATGAAATAAAATAGATTAATCTTCAATCAACTGGTGTGATTCGTTATTGATTTTTGCTCCTGAGTGGTGCGAATGACTAGTTTGTACTTTACCTTTGTAGTGTAAGATTTTTGCTCCAAACATTTTCAACTTGTAGGATGATAGGTTATTTTGTCTTTGAGTTGATAGCTTTGGGTTTAACTGGATTTTTGATGACTTTTAGGTATGATATCTAGAAACAAGTCATTCGTTGTGCAGGGATGGAAGTGTTGCATTACTTTGACAAATCTTTCCTTTTATAGGTGAGATGTACGAGTTTCACATGTTGCATCACGAGAATCCCTTATAAATTGACTGTCTCTTTCTTCATATATATTTGTCTTATCAATGTTTATCTTTTGTTTAGTTTAGTTTTAATAATGGCAAGGGGAAACAAGCAAAGAAAGAATCATGATGATGAAGTGTCTAAAGAAGAATTAAATGCTGTTATAATAAAGAGAAGAGGTGTTATCCGTGTTCGAGCACTTGAAATTGTACTTCACCATGGATTGAAGAGAAGAGACGCTATCCCTGTTAGATCTCTACAGAATTGAACAAAGAATGTGCATAGACTAGGATATCAATCTGTTGTTTAGAGTCGGATAATATGTGTTTGTTTTTGAACGTTTCTCACATTGCCAAGATTTTTGTGAATCCGTTGTGAAAGTGTGCACATATTATTGTTTATCTGGCTAAAAAATGCAATGTGTATGTTACACAATGAATATGGTAGGTTTAATTTATATTCGAAATAGAGTTTGTATGAACCTTTAGGTTTGAAAAGTGAATTGTTTGGTTATGAAAAGTGAATCACTGGTTATGAAAAGTGAATTTGTTCTTTAAGAAAAGTGAAAAGTATGTTGCTGAAAGTGAATTCAATGTTGTTTAAAAATGAATCAGTTGTTTCTAAAAAGTGAATCTTTGATTGAAAAAAGTGAACCTTGTGCTTCCAAAATATAAACTTTTATATTATTGTATTATAACACTGTAGTAGAACCAAAAGATGACATAACAGGAATGAACCAACTAACACAAAATGAACCAAAAGATGATTTTTGGTTAACCGAATTTTGTTTCAGTTCGATTTTTGGTTAAAAGAAAAATATTTCGGTTAATTGAATAACTGATTTTTTTTCTTTTAAATTAATTTTATTATTAAAATATAGAAATATTACTCCATCCGTTCAACAAAATCTGTCGTTTTAAAATTTTGCACACTTATTAAGAAAAGTAGAAAAATATCGCATGTAGGGTCAAAAAGCTATTGTCTTATATTTTTTAACATGATTCATGTCCTAAAACAACAGATATTATTGAACAGATTGAGTAATGAAATCATAATTTTCTTTCAAAATTTTGGTTAATTCAGCTTTTGGTTAAGCAAATGGACACCCCTTGATATTTGGGTATGTTGATAAGGATAGTAAGGAGAATTTTGAGAGTAACAGGGAGTGATTTGGAATAGAGAAGTGGCAGGCTTGACTGAGAAGTGATGGGTTTAGAGGATTCGAACTCATAATCTCTTGGTCCCTTACTCCACCCTCCCATCAACTCAACTACCCCAGTTGGGGCAGCCCTAAGGAGGATTTTTTTTTTTTTTGAAACACACAAACCAACTTCACCATTATATATTAAAGGTGAGATACAAACCGGAAAGTTGTCATACCATACACCAACTAATTGGTCTTGACTACCAATATTAGCTAACGTATGAGAGTTATATTACTAGCTATATTAACATAAGATCATAATACCTTATGAAAACATGAAATAAAGGTTAAACGTTTGTGAAAACCTTCTTAACTTTCGAATGGACATCTCCTAACTCCTTTCAAAAAATTAATATTTGAGAGGCAATTCAAGAAAAGTCTAATTATATAAGAATCAAGTCTAAAAGCAATATCAATCCCAAAAGATAAAGTCTTTACTTCCACAACCGATAGATCCCAAGGCGTCGACCCATTTACAATCTCTGCACTCCAGCTAAGACAACCGCGTTTTCTTCCAAATTATGGTTCCTCCATGTCATCTATACTAGGCATGAGCCATATCGATCAAGGTTTGAACTTCATCCATCCCATACCAAAAGTTACAAGTTTCCCATGAGGGTTACGTGTGGATGTTTATTCTTAGGGAGGCTCGGTGTATTTGATGTATGGGAGGATGCAAATGTGCCAGCTCATCAAAAATATGGATAGGAAAATAGAATAGAAACTTTTGGTCCAATTTTTTGTTTTTAGATTAAATATAGGAAATTTGGTTGTTAAACATGAGTCCTCTTTTGGTTTTCCTTACTGTGATATCTGCTGCAATAATTAAAGCGATTATAATTACAATCATGTTCGTATTTTTTTCCTAATCATACAAGGAAGATACAAATTCTATGAAGTACACATATGCCACCAAAAGGTGATCTAGCCTGCAATAATTGCCAAACAACGAACTAATGTCACCAAAAATCTACACTTCCTAATTCTAGCTTTCACATGGAACTACGGGCAAACTAACATTGAGGTATTTATATAAGACAAGCAATCAAAGAGCAGCCATCATATTAGCTCGAGCTTTATTTCACGGGTGTTGTCCATCAAATCTTCCTCCTGAATGTTTTCAAGTAAATCCTCCTGAACCTCTTCGTTCTCGACTTGATGGAATCTTGGCATTATAACCCCACCCTTGAATCCTTTTATAAGCAAATCTTTAATCTTCAATCTCCACTCTGCACCATTCCTTTCGTTATTTATGTCGTGCACAACCCTCTCGCTGTAATTCAGCATTGTCCCCAATCCAGTATTTGGGACCCATCCATATTTCTCCAGTACCCGAGCTTCTCCTTCAGATATATCTTCCCCAACCTGAGGCCAAAAAAAAATAGAGAGGGTGGGGAATAGAGATCAACTCAAGTTCGTTCGGTAGAATATTGCTTCTTAACTTGACCTCTCAAACAACTGTATTTTACAAGTAGGAAAGTAAAAAACAGTGGAACTCTTACTATTAGAGGCTTGTTCTCAAGTAGAGCCACACGTCTACCATTTGAGAGCCTCATAGCAATTACTAAACGTCTGATCTGCCAACCAATAGAATATGTATCCAACATTTCAAAGAAATAAGTAGCAAAGCCGTACTCGGGACGCTCGAGAACAATTCTACACAGAAAGAACCACCATCAGTTCCGTTATTTACGTACAATAAAAATTGAAATAAGGACTTCAAGAAAAGCATGACATACCTATTGTGGTTTTGGAATACAAATATGAAAGCGTGAAGATCACGTGACCAACCCCACTCAACAGGCCACTTTCTGCTCTTCAAAAAATGTGCCTGCAAACACAAGTTAATTATTTAACGGAAAAATTCACAAAATGCCACGATTTGACCAAAATATGAGCTTAAAAAACTTTAAATTTGTTATTGGACCAAAATATAACACTTTAGTATCGTCCATGTAAAGTTTCATCAATTTTGGACAACATTTAAGCATGTTTAAAGTTGAATTACGAAAACAACAGTGGTATATTTTGAATTATAAACTCAAATCATGGCATTTTGTGAATTTTCCCTTAATTACACATCCCCACCTATGACGTTTGAGGAAATTACACACCCCATCCACAAGGTTTCAAAAATTACTTTGCCGACCCATGTGGTTTCCGCTATTTTACATCCAGTAACTTTTCTAATATTTGATTAACTTAAAAAATGGTTAAATGTTATCCAAAATTGATAAAATTTTATATGGACGATGCTAAGGTGTTATAATTTGATATAGCGTAAAATCTAAAGTTTTTTAAGCTCATATGTGATCTGTGGGACCCAATGAAACATGTGACATGTGAACGTATTTTCATTGAGTCCTACAGGTCATATTTGACCTTAAAAAACTTTGGATTTGACATTGGACAAAAATATAACACCTTAGCATCATCCATGTAAAGTTTTATCAATTTTAGACAACATTTAAGCCTCATTTAAGTTGATCAAATATTAAAAAAATTGTGGATGTAAAATATAGAAAACCACATGGGTGGACAAAGTAATTTTTGAAACCTCATGGGTGGGGATGTAATTTTCCCTTTAATTATTGATATACATATATAACTACTTCATATCTGCATGCAAAATTTATGAACAAACGCTACTGAACATATTTCCAAACATGCCTCATCCGCAATAAAGTTCAACAGATGTTGCTTCTTAAGCTAAAAATTAGAAACCTGCTCCACGAGTGACAGGAGACAACCCACGCAATAGCTTGTTTTTGAGATCCCTGTGCGACTCGTAGGACCAAGCTTCAATAATGATTGACGTTTGGCAAATAACTGTCACACAAGAAGCGGACATCAGGTGTTAAATTGTGCCTTAGCAATCGTGAGCCATATCATAATTCACACAATGCATTCTGGAGGTACAAAGAGAACTATAGCTTATAGCAGTAACGATTTAGAGCTATCTATCTCAGTTGAGAAGTCGAATCAGGTCAAGCGCAAATGGATTTCACTTTTTGTTATGTATTAGGTGTCTGCGTACTCTTTAATATTCCTCATAATACAGTTAATGGCATCCTACAGAAATTTATTTTCTATTATGATTGCATATCTTTATGAGTTAGAAGAGAAAGAAAAAATCTTAGCTACATCTCTTAGCACATTATAGATGGTGAAGCTCTATCCAGAATTGCATAAACAACATCAACAGAGAAAACCGACCTTCCATATAACAGCTTCAAGCTCAGCAAAGCTACTTTCACACAATGCATCATCAATGGTCTCGTCACTTTCTGGTTCTCCATACAGTTTCATTTCATCAGTAGAGATACCATTTTCAACCAAAACCTGCCAAGTCCCACCAATAAATATCTTCATTAGGCTTCATATATGTGTTGTCAAAATTCTCATGCAAAAGCAAGTGAAGATAATAAGTTTGATAAACGTCAAGTTCAACCTTCCAAAGTTCCGGAGCATCTTCCTCCAATGCCTTTTGAGGTGATTCACTGCACGTTAGAAATGCTAATAAGCACTTGCTATAATGAACATACAAACCAGGATGGAGAATCAGCTTCTTACACAGCTATCTTTCTTAGTTTCCGCGGGTAAGCAAAATTGATTGGTTTAACAAACTCAGCGGCATTGTGGCCCAACTGAAATCGGGAAGACTTTTCTGAATTAAGATGACCATTTCTCTGTTTCGAAATGAGTGTGTATGAAGTTTCTGAAGACAACAACTTAATCCGATCTATGAGTGGCATATGATCTAAATCGTCTTCCAAAACTTCACTAGGAAGTTCTGATTTGGGTTTGACTGATACAATAAAATCAAAGGAAAGCTGTTTAGTGCCAGACTTCACATCATTTTCAAAATACATATCCTCCAAGGGTTCAACCTTTACCCCGGATAGTGATGGAAAGGCCAAAACTGCTTTGGGGCTGCTTGTCAAATTCGTTTGCCCATTATCCAAGCTCTTTTCAATGAAACTTGAAGCTCTTGATGGCCTAAGAGAGTCAATGGTTTTAAGGGTTAGAGGCTTTTGGCTTCCATGACTGCCTTGTTTTGATGTTATTCCAAACGGTGCCAACTTACTTCTTGCTGAAAGTGGTAAATGTTCTAACTTGTCCAGATCCAGGTCCTCCACTTTAACCTTCAAAGGAGCCGGTATATCATTCCTTACCAGAGCATCTTGGTTACAATTTCTAATTTGTTGAGAGAAACCCGACAAGAGGGTGGATTTGTTGGTTTAGTGCTATCATCTTGTATACCAGAAATGGATTTATGACACGTAGACTCAGACAGTACAGTTGTTTTAACTTCTTGCAGAGATAGGACTGATGTCACTACAGATTTGGCCTGCAAACAATTTAAGCATGAGTACTAATTGCAAAAGAATGGGAAGCACCAGTGACACAATGATGCAACATTGATTTTTAATTCTTGAAATAGTTTCTCAGCAACAAATGCAGGGAGGAGTAAGAATTTTTCATCAAAATTTCTCATTCACAAATGGATGAACAAGAGTAGGCAGTACAACTGTAGTTTAAACTTCAACTCTGCATCAAAACTAGACATGCTAAACCATGACGTCACCAAGTGTAGAATACAGAAATTCACAGAGTGTGATACAGTGAGAGATCTAGTATCCTTCTATCCCAATCTATGCTAAAAATTGGCTAAGAAAACAGCAGTAATAGTACCAAATAAAATCTTGAACCCCTATCCTGCATATCATTCTGCAGATTACCTTACAGGTCTTAAGGAGTTCATAATTTCAGACCCATATGGATAAACTCAGTGTGTTTGTTAGAGGAGACAAAAGAAATAAAAAAACAGCTCTACAACTTTTATAACGATCACCAGAAGGACAGCATTAAAACAACAGAGCACAACACGAATCATATATTCATTTTCTTTAACAGCTGACACCAGTATTGTTTAGCATGACAATTATAGTACAAAAAGATTCACAATTTAATGCTTCATTATTCAGATATTTATTCTATCATTCAAACATATTGATAGTTGTTTTTGTTTTGACTGTTTTTGTATGTGACAGTATGTTATTGGAGTAAAACGAAGCACATGCAAGACCTAGACAAGAACCACCTCAATATGGTGTAAATATGTCATCAAAATGCCGCAAATATGCTAAGACCAACGAGGCTCAAAAGGTTGCGGCCTAATACAGCTGGCACACTGCAAAGTTTTATCAATTTTTTGCTCACTAATTAATGAAGTAAAAAGATGACAGTGTAAGAAACTACTACCTCTGTGATTCGATCTGAAGATGTCATCAACAACCTACAGAGTATCAAGAAAAGTACTCAACTCTGGTACATTCTTACAAAGAAAAATCAATATCCATGATATACAGAAGATATAAGTAAGGAACCAGAACACTTGTACACACTCGACAGCGTAAAAAATCCAATAAAATAGAGAGAGAAAGTTTGCACCTTGGAAGCAGCATTTTTCTCCTTTTACTTGGGACAATGTCATCAAGACTACCATCAAAGTCATGATCCAGATCTAGCTTGGCTATATTTCGCGTGTCAGTGTCACTGCAGCTTACCAAACTATTTTCTAAAGACATAGCTACATCACATTCAATCTCACTCTTTACTTGAACATGGTCACTAGATGAAGTCAGATCTGAAGATGTCACCAACAACCTACAGAGTCGAGAAAAGTCTCAAATCTAGTACCTTCTTCAAAATAAAAATAATAGGCCCAAAATAATATGTGATATACAGAAGATATAGGTAGGAAATCAGAACATCTGTACACTCTCTACAGCTTAGTGTACCCTAGATACAGCCTAAGGACCTTGGAAAGTAAAAAATTCTACATAAAATTAGAGAAAGTTTGTACCTTGAAAACAGCATTTTTCCCCTTTCACTGAGAACAATGTCATCAAGACTATCATCAAAGTAATCATCTGGATTTTGCTTGGCTGCATTACTGGTGTCAGTATCTCTGCATCCCAACGTACGATTTTCTAGAGACATGACTACATCACATTCCCATTCACTCTTAACTTCGACAAGGTCAGTAGATGATGTCGGTTGTTGTGTCACGGGTATTTCCATAGTTGTGAGGAATAAATTAGTTAAGTCACACTTCGATTTTAATAGCGACCCTAAGCTCCTGATGCTTAAGCTTTTTAGCAGGCGTTCTCCCTGCCTCCATATATGAAAGAATGACAAAGAAAGGGACAATATGAGACAGTGAATCAAGCAATAAGGAAACTTTGTGGAGTGTGGCAACGTGATGAAGTAACGAGGAGATAAATGCAAGCAAGAACCTTCATATATATACCATATTGGGGAATTGATTGCAAGGTCCAGAGTTGAGATCATAATTAATCGCCATGTAATATCAAAAGTATCAGATTCAGAATAAACAAGTTCGTTCTGACGGACACCAAATTGCAACTAAAGGTGTGCGTGCTTTTGATTTTTCCCCTCTTAAAATAATCAACAACTTTATCTGGAAGGACAATGTAATCTACCTTGAGATTTTTCTCACCGCATTGATGAAATTGCAGCTAGAGACATTCTTGCGCCTAGGCTTAACAGATATAAGTAAACTAGCAAGCCAAAGAAACCTAGAATTGGGCAAGCAAGCCCGAAACCTGTTCTCGCCTCGGACACTGACATATTACACGCAAACATCCTATTGCGGGTGCACGAGGTGCAGTGATATAGTATGATAAAGAGCTTCATTGCAACGCAAGTATAAACAAGAGATGGGGTCGGATTTACTATGATAAATGAGAAGTTAAGATTCAAACCAAAATTTTCTTACCGAGACAGTAACTCAGAGAGGTGGAGGAACAAAGAATGTAAGATGGTTGGCGAGGAGGAGAATATTAAGAGGGTGAGTGGTGACATTAGACATAGATGGCACCGTGGCACCAGCGGCTGGAAATTTGTGGAAGAACCATTCTTAGCAATCGGAGTAAGCCGTGGCCTGTGGCTGTACCGGGGTCATGTGACTCCTGACTTCTCCGCTGCGACTGCAAGGACCGCATTGGAAGGGACAATATCTTTTTGAGTTAGGTAACGTTTGGTATGGACTTTTATATCATAAAGCTATTTCATGTGTTTCAATATTATTGGTTCAGAATATTAGTCAGACTCACTAACATTTAACTTGAGTACACTTGTCAGTTTACATATTAGTTAACCATACTTCAAAAAAGTAACCAGAGACACCTTTATTGCACCTTTATTATAAATATAGTATTACCTGCTTTTGCTGAACGGCACCTTAAACGGAAAACGATATAGGTTCCGTTTGGTAAATGTTGTATTTCAACATTTGTGATAAAGGTGCAATAAAGGTGCCTCTGGTTACTTTTTTGAAGTGTGGTTAACTAATAGTAAATTGACAAGTGTACTCAAGTTAAATTTCAGTGGGTCTGGCTAATATTCTGAACCAATAGTATTAAGACACATGGAGTACCTTTATCATAAATCTACTCTTTTAAAATAAAGGCAGCATAAATGCTGCTACCGAACGGGACCATAAATGCGTGGGGGAAATGTTATTGGGCAAGTTTCAACTTTGGACTGTCAAAATTTATTTTTAAATTATGAAATTCCCATTCACTCAAAATCTTCTATTTATACATATTTAGGCTCTATTCGGTATGGCTTTTTGGCATTATATTTACAGCATATTTGGTATCAGGTTTGCACTAGCATAAGTGTAATATATTTGCTGGTAGGTTTGCGCTTACATAAATGCAGCTGTTTTGAAAACTACTGTTTGACAATACGGCATATATGCAGTATGTTTGGTTAAGTTAGTTATATGTAGTGTGTTTACCATTTTTGTATTATAATTACAATTTATTATATTACACTACGTAACTTTATTTTGTTAGTAAAAATAAATGGAAAAATTCACAAACAATATATTAATATAAGTAGTTAATTTAGAGTAAAAAAACTTATATGAGAAAGCAAAGAAAATAAAAATATTTATATAACCCATCAAATTTAATTTTTATTATTTAAGTACAAATTGTAACTTCTAAACATTATATTGTTATTTCTTTAATTTTATAATTCATACAAATACAAAAGCGTCATGAAAAGAGAATAAGAATTTCAAATTTTCTGATAATGTTGTGTGAATTTATTTAATGAAATTGTAAATTTTAATAATATATTATATTTTTGTAACTTTTGTATGTCAATAAATTTATATACATTCATATTTTTATATTTTAATTCATATATCAACAAATATGTATAGTTATTGCTTTTTATATTAACTTATGTGGTATTATAAATAATATATTGTAAATTAGTATTATTAATGTGGTTTTTTAATTCGGCTAGTACTATTTTTTATATATTATTTGAAGCATTGTGTGATTTGTAACAAATAAAGTAACTTGTAAAAAATGTCATAAAAATAAGTAGCTTTTTTAATCAATAGTTACAATAATTGCATTGCGGAGGGAGAAAAGAAATAGAAGTGAAAGCGTGTAAACGAAAAAGCAATATATGTTGCGGGTATTTATGCTGATATTTATGCTCTTTTAGCCAAACAGCAAAAACAAATAAATGAGGCTAAAGTAGCATATGCCACACATATATGTTTCATTATTCTGCATTTATGCTGGTTTTGTTTGAAGGTGAACGCAACCTTAGTCTTCACTATCTCTTTACCTCATTTCAAATTTCAAAAATTTTCATCTCTCTAGAATTCTTTCTGACATCTCTCTAGAAGCGGAAGCGGGAATACGAGTTTCTGAAGGCTGAGTTCAGATCTACTTATTCAGATTTTTTCTAACATAATTTACAATTCAGTAGAATTAGACTCATAATATGACCAATAATATCAAAACAAATATGAAAAACCAGTAACGACACCTGGCGGCGACGCGGGCGAAGAGGAGTAGGCGCCGGCGCCCACCCCTTTCACCTGGCGCCGACACGGGCGTATTGAACCGGGCGTCACCGAAGGCGGCTTGAAGATGGCGTTGATGTGGACATTTCTAACTGGGCGGCGGTGGCAGCATCTCGAAGCGGGCGGCGGAGGTGACGGTGTTTCTTGGCAAGCGTCGGCGGCCGCTTTTTGTACTAGGCGACGACGCCTGCGTATCCTGGCGAGAAGCGTTTCTTTACAGCTTTTTTGATATTTGGACCAGTTTACGTTTTAGAGGTCTATTGACATGTATTTAACCTGTTCTGACCTGTTTTAATTAGTTTATATCCATTTGTGATTGTTTGTACACGACTGACATTGAACTACATTCATATTCATTTAACCGGTATTGACAAACCTCGTCCAGTCTTGACTAACTTTGAGCACATTTTAACTAACGTTGAACCCAGTATAGTAGACGCCCTCTGTGGGACCAGCAGTTGAAGATAAGAGGTGTACACAGTACACCAACGCCTTAGCCAGGAGGTGTGTACATGAGGAGCGCCTGCAGGAGCTGGAGGAGGTAGGGGTGTTCATGGAAAACCGGAACCGCCAAACCAGAACTGGTGAAACCGAAACCGGAAACCCGATTAATTGAAGTCGTTTGCCATTTCGATTAACCGAACTGTTTAGTTTCCCGGTTCCAGTTACGCTTATTGATTTTGACAAATCCGGTTAACTGAAAAAACCGTTTAAGCGTTTAATTTATATTTATGAATTTTCACCAAATACCACTGAGTTTTTGCTTAATTCACTATATACCACTGTGTATTTTAAAATTACATAGGATAACACTAAGTTTTTATTTATTTCACCAGATAACACTGTCTCATATTTTGTTAAATGTTCCATTAATATCCCTAGAAAAAATACTAAACTACCCATATAAATAGTTAAACAAAAGTGGTGTCTTATGAAATTTATCAATATGACAAATCACTTTCAAGTTGTTAATTCAAAAACAGGGGTAGTTTAGTCATTTTCCTGGAATATTAACAGAACATTTAACAAAATAAGAGACAGAGTGTTATCTTATGAAATAAGTAAAAACTTAGTGTCATCTTGTGTAATTTTAAAAACACAGTGGTATATCATGAATTAAGGTTAGAGGGGGAGGCGACCACAACACAAAAACGACGGGAAAAAAAGAGAAAATAGGGAAAAAGAAGAAGAAGGAGGATGAGGAGGTGGAGGAGGATACTCACCTCCATTGAAGCTCTTCTTCAACCTCCTATGGCTAATTCTTCTCTCTTCTCTCATTTTTGTGATTTAATGGTTGTGTAGTCTCCTTGTAGCTTGGGATGGGGATTTTACCTCAAAATCCCTAAAACCTCCATTGTTGATCCTTGAACTTGTGTTTGTGCTTTAGTTTAGTCTTTGAGCTTAATGAAGATGATTGTTGGGTATTTATGATGCTTAAACTTGTTGCTCATGATTTGAGGATTAGTTTAGGGTTTTGTCCAAATTATCAATTATGTGTTAAATGGTTGGTTTGGCCTACCGACTAGTTTAGCACTATTGTGGGATTCTATCAAAATGATGATATTCTTAGATAGAAACCTAAACCGTTGGAGACTAGAACAGTGTACTCTAATTTGATGATTTTGATATTAGACTACATTGCAACCTTATGGGAACTTGAGCTTAGTGCTATCGATTGACCCTGGGCTTAGCTGATTAAGAAGTCCCGGTTAAATTGGTTAGGATTAGTATGCCTAGATTAGGTTGCTAATTAATTAAGTGTCCCTGTTGTTTAGCTATTAGCTCATGAGTTGACAATTGGCGGTAAAGGGAGGAAGCGTGCAAAGATCTATCCCGAGCTACATCTATCGTAGTTTAGTTTTATTGCTTTTCTTTATCTTTCCTTAATCAAACCAAAAACCCCCAATTTAAGTTTATGCACTGTTATTTATCTTCTTGCACATTTACTAAGCCTATAATTGATTAGATATTTATGAAGTCCATGTGGAGACTTTGTTGTACTACAATGATTGGATTCACTACCCATAGTTAGCAAGATTGCTTAATCATTATTTTGCACAACAATCACCCGCACCATTGAGACCATTACCATTCATCCTTGATTATCAGCGCCGTTCGAGAGGCGAGCAAAAGTATGGTGCAGCAGTTCGGCACGATAGACCGGCGAGCCAAATACCGACGTGAACATAACAGAGAAATAAACTGAAGGCTTTAGTAAACTGATTTCACTTGTTTCTTTATTATTTTTCATTACTACTTATTTAATGTCAGTTTTAATTGGTGTCTCCATTTTAGAACTATGAGAAAGTAGTTTATTTAAGCTTCCCGAGTGGAGAAGCGAGTCTAATTCTAGATGATTTTATTATAATATTTTTCTGTACAACTTTGTTAATATAATCAGTATGATTCTTGTTCTCAACATGTTTTAATTATCTGGCCAATAATTAGAGCAATTCTTGTAGTTTTCTAATCAATACGCGAGAGCTAAAATAGTTAACTAGACGTAGGAAGTTGAACCTGGTTAGTGAGTATAAGTGTGATCCCGCCTATAGGTTAATCGAACTCCAATAGAAACTATTCTTTATGTGATTAGTTGTGTCCGGATTAGAGCATTAGTCTGTTGCTAGTTCTAGCAACTAGTTAGGATTCGTTAGACTTAGCCGTTGATGAATTATTTATAGTTTTTGAGTTAATTGTAGAAAATTAGGGGAAGAGCTTATTAATAATATAATCCAGGAATTAAGTGAGCACAACAACTCAGGGAGCGCCTTTTAATTATTAGAGTTTAAACCGTTGAATGCTTGTGTTACTTAGTTTAATTGTTCTTTTAATTTCATCGTCGGTTTAACCTTTGATTAGGTAGTTAAAATCCCTTAAAAAGGTGACACTTTCCCATTTTATTAGTTATGTGAGTTTTCTCAATTAGGTTTATTGAATTCGCCAGTTAATTGAAAGAGGTCCTAAGTTCGACAAACCACTTCATTCATTATACCCACAAAATGATTGGTACACTGCCTAGGTACAGATAATCACATATTTCTGCTACAAAAACACATCTACTTGTTAGGGTCTAATTCACATAATATTCGTAATAGTTTAGGTATATGTGTTTACATGTGAACTAGTACAATTTATGTGTCAAATGCACAAATAAGTCTTAGAATTACTTCGTTTATCTCATGTGGATTACAACGCAACAAATGGGGAGCAAATTGGAGTTCAAATGAAAAATCTAAGCCCCAAAAGATTGTGTCCGACCCTGCATCTAAACTTGCAAGGACGGAACGTCGAGACTTTCAGTGACTTTGTCTAGACATGTATTTGGACTTGCACGTCCGAACACATGTCGAGAGTTGCAAATAGAGAACAATTACACGTGGTTGAGACAAAGGTGTCAGGATGCGCGTAAACAGAGGGCAACAGACGTTGCATTTCAGAAAGCAAAAGATATAACAAGTGTTATCTAATATGATAGATGCCACTGCTATATAAGCTATATTTGGGCTATAGAATTAGGTACGCTCCCACGCCGGAAGTTAGAGGCATAAGCCTCTCATTCTCATCACGCCACCACCATCACCTATTCACACCATCATCACCATCATTCACCTTCTTCATTCATCATCATACACCACCAGCCCATCCCACACCATATATCACCATATATCACCATCGTTGCACTACGCTGCTGACAAAGGATTGACATGAAGATGAAGATGAAGCAGGGATCGGGAGTTAAGCTCTTTAACTAGATTTTTCTTTATCCTTATTCTCAATCTGTATAATGTCTTCTTGTGTTGTTTGTCTTGTTTTAAGTTTTATGCTATAGTAGTTAGATAAGCTTCCCGGGTTGAGAAGCGAACCTATTTCATAGGATAATATTATGTAATCTTTCCATTACTTTTTATTGATGCAATATTTAATTCCATTTCTTCATGTGCTTTAATATTCTTATCGATTATTAAAGTAATCATTGTAGTTCTCTAATCACAATGCGGTGCTGAGATAGAGATCTAGACATAGGAAGTTAAACCGAATTAACGGCTAGAATCATGGCTTGTGTAACACCCTTAACTCATAATCACCTGTGCTCAACTCAACCCTCTCAATAACTAAAGTATTCAATAATAATTAGCAATGAAAATCCAAATCCAAAAGATAATCTACCACAACGGGTGTATCCTCCGTTACGCACCCATGTGCGCAACAAGGTAACCAACTAACACTTGTACGCTGTAAATGACAGAGATAGTATTTACACCACAATTCCCAAAATACAACCTTATCCAAAACCTGTGAGCAATATACATAATTCACACATTTATAATTTCTTGCACATATGTGAACTAATACATTCTATACCGAAACCAAAATACCAAAAAAGATCTTAGGTCTACCCAATCCCGCACTCGATTGTGGTCTTCTTCAAATACCTGTAAAAATGGTTGTTGAAGGGATAAGTCCAACGGCTGAGTATGCCACCATGCAACCTTCGTACCCCTTCAGACCCTCCTTAAGCTAATTGGTAAGTTAACATGCAATTCCAATTTACAATAAGCCGATTTTCAATTTCCAATAACATAATATATTACAATCAATCATAATAAACCCAAATCCATAATTCAATTCCAACAGTTAATCAACATAACATAACCAAGTCCTAAACCATCAACAATCCTTATACCTTATAATCAATAGATCATCATCGGAAACAATAATTCACATTCTCAAGTTCAAGTTGGGAAACATTCCCACATACACACATATACAACTAGTTCGGTCTTTATGAGTTTCCACAATTAATATTTCATAGTCAACTTCGACTTTATATGTTCCCAAGCTTTTTGTTGTTCTTAACCATCCATGGAGAGTTTGTAAGACTTGTTTAATATTATTCAATATATCTTAGCCTAGTTTATTAGATGATAACAATTTTATTCTCGTATACTCTCATCCCATAGCCCTGACTAGCACCATGTTAGAAGATGACACTGTAACACCCCTTATCGTAAACTCACCATAAATACAAACTTGGTATGACATTTCCAATCCATAATACAATAGTACAGCGGAAGGATATAACCAAACATTAACTTCTCTAACTCGGGTGTTACCACCATCACTCACTCATATGAGTAATGAAGCGTCCAAATCCACAACACAACTAACCACTGTGATGACCGAGATAGAAACCATATACATAACATCCTTCCATGATCAAGTCCTTACAAGTGAGCAATCTAAGTACTTTCCAAAGTTTACAACCCTAATGTATAACATAATACAATTCAAAATGTACAATAATAAAGTAAACATTAGCTACCTTACGTCCCGCACTCCGGCTTCGAGTCTCGATCAATGTCCTGTAATGGGTTGCCGTATAGGCTCAGCAAAATGTTGAATATGCTAAAGTGTAACCTAGATCCTTTAAATCACTTAGGTTATTTCGCCATCTGAACATGAGATTCATTTCATGCTATTCCGGTTTACAGTTATATAATAAAAGTTGTAAATGTTATAAGTAAACACTCAACAGTTCAACAAATATGTACATCACAGTGCACAAATATTCATTCACATCAGCAAAACGATAAACGAGTAAGTGCGATAAAATGTGAAATCGAATTCTTGTGAACAATACTCGTTACTTGGCCTTCGAAGCCCCTTTATTCGTTTCCACATTCACAAGAGTTAATTAAGTCTCGTATTATTGATTGACCCTGTATATCCATTTAATTCCTTTAATTCTTATCCACTGACATTCGTCATGTTAGTAGACGACATGTCCTCAACACTTACCCCTTATGTCTCCTATTATATGGAGGGACACCAACGACAGTAGCCAAACCCTTAACGCGGGGACTCCAAATCCTTCTTATGTCACGTATTATATGGCGGGACACCAACAGCCAAAGCTATTCCCTTTACGAGGGAACTCCGTCCAATGATCAGCCTGATCAAATGGAATAACCTATGAGTGGACCTGTAACAGTCATCCGCTCTATTATGATCATTATGCGTAACTAGAATTCCCTGGATTTCTCTTCATATACAATATGGCTCACTATGTGATTAAGATCTCCTAATCATCTCACCGAAGATTTATGCTTAGGTTATAGTGAATATAATTCGATGAAGATGTTGACATGTCGTTTAGGTCTTACACAATACCTAGAAGTTTTTTAGGTCATGTTCATTTCAAGTTCATGCTCTAGAGATGGTTATCACCGAGTATATTTCCGAAGTCTTTTACTTAGGTTAATTAGGAATATATAATAGTCATTGCAACTTTAATACGTAACATTATTTCCTAATCTTTCTCGTATCATAAGTTGAATGATATTCGGTATCACTTTAGTCCGATAGACGTTCGTGCACAATTAAATAACGCGTGTAAAACAAGTAGTAAATCACATAAACACATGCATATATCAAACATATCTCTCTTAACCCAAGGAAACTCTCAGGACATTTAGACCACACAATAACATACCGTTCATCGTCGTAAATGCTAGCGTGAAGTATCACGCTCGCCCTCTACCCTCGTAGCTCGTGTCCCGTAACTCTAAAACATACCACTAAGTATTAATGACTATAATCCAATTGATTTGGTATTCTAAGTAACACTAATCTCCCTGGTAATTAACCCCTTAGTCGGTTTGTCGTTATTAATCAGGTTTTCGAATGTATTCGAGATTAGTTTAAACCATGCTC
The DNA here is from genome assembly GCA_023374045.1 of Limonium bicolor. NCBI lineage: Eukaryota > Viridiplantae > Streptophyta > Magnoliopsida > Caryophyllales > Plumbaginaceae > Limonium > Limonium bicolor. The sequence goes on along the minus strand of CM041776.1, from coordinate 251,099,901 downwards.
TAATAATGTTACGAGTAGTATGTAGTAGTAGTAGTGGTAGTAGTTCTCTACTTTGGATTTGTAACCCTATAATATCCCTTTTAATCATAGGTTACTATTCTTGTATATATATATATATATATATATATATATATATTATATATATATATATATATATATATATATATAACAATATAGATTATTACTATATGTTATAATTGACCTTATAGTTTTATTAAAATTTAAACTCTCATTTGGGTTATGAGCTGGTCAACTTGACCCTCTTTGGTCAATTAAGTTGACTTGGTCAATTTGGGTTGACTTGGTCAATGTATCCAAGTCAACAAGTCTATATAAATCATATTATAATCCTTGAATTATATAGTTCATTTGTTTGTTCAGTTCTTTATGACATTCGTTTTTAAGACTAATGTTGTATAATTAAATCCTCTACTTAATATTCTCGCAACAACCCCCATTATTTTCCATAATTAATAAATCTTCCATACTAAATTTTATAATGTTACAATTATACTCCTTATATCATATTTTATACTAATATTTATACTCTTATTCAATTTTAACCTATGGTTTTTAACTATATTTTATAAAAAATCGAACAGACCACTACTGTTACAGTTTCATTTCCTTAACCTCTAACTTTTCTTTATTTACACTTTGACCCATATTACTTTACAAACCTTACAACATCATCCTTAAACTATATATTATACTATCTTATCAATTTAATTCCAAATTTAACCCCATAAATTATAGAATATTTCCTAACAGTCCTTGGACTATTTTTTACTCATTTTCACCCCCAAACTTTCGATAATTACAAAGTGACCCCATACAAGTTTCCCAAACTTACAACTAACTCCTAAACTCCTTTTAAATTCCTATTTTAACTATTTTCTCATCAAATTTGGTCAACAACCCTAATGTAGTCAAGGTTGACCTCCAATATACTTCCTTGACCATAACTTTTCATGATTTACAAATTTACTCTAAAATTTTCCAAGAATTTCCATTTAGGCCCTTAACTTTATAAAACTTATATTTTTCATCTAAACTCCAAATAATGCCTAACTTTCGGCCATATATCATTTTAAAAATCTAAATTTAATTTCTTTACACTTAACCACCCATGTTACCTCCATTTGTTCACTAGAACATTATATATGTTTATAATTGCTTGGAAAGCTTATTTTTACATTAACTCTAATCCAACTTTACCAAATTTGTAGGTTAATAACCCCAATATCTTTAGGTGATTAAAAAACACCAAACAACCCCTTATTACCATATTTCCTCACCAAATTTTATACTAACCAAATACTTAACTTTTAAAGCATAAAAACATTAAATGACATAATAAAGTGGCCTAAATACATGGTCTTATTACAACCTTTACATATACCATTAAAATGACATAAAACACTTGCAATAACATTATAATTTATGGCTTTTTACTGTTGCACTCAAAGACTTTTTATAATTGCATTTTCACCCCTTTTACTTAATATTGTGACATTTTAAGTCAGCATAAACCTAGATAACTTAGCAAAATGTGTTACCATAATTTTTTAGGTCAAATTAACCTGTCCTCTCACCAAGTTCTCGGCTCCCATTTATTACACAAGATAACTTATCTTAAAGCTTAAAAAAAGTGTTTTAAGCAAACTTACAAGCTTTGATGCACCAAACACCACTTCTCCACAAGTCCTTCACGGTTACAAGGTTAATAATGGAGTTTAAATCAGTTTATGTACAAATCAAAGGCTTAAACCATGTTTTAAAAGTTTTAAAGCTTGATTTAATTACTTACCCTCCAAAGGTTAGTTTTTCAAGCTTGCCGACACCTCCTTGGTCAAGGTCACTCCTATGGTTCCCAAGGACCATTCGGTTCAGATTATAATCAGAATAAAAGATCAAGTTAGGGTCTTTCAATGAGCTTAACAAAATAAGGAACCTTAAGGTATTAAAATGAGCTTAAGGGTATTAGATTTTTACCTTTGTGTTATAAGAGTGATTTTGCACTCAAAATGTTTTCTATTAATAGAAAACTGAGAGAATATTCAGCTCTCTTGAAGATTCAGGAATAAAAGGTGATTTAAGCACAAAAATAGCTCGTTTTCCTCTTGATTTTTTTGGCCCTTCTTGAAGGTGGATGAAGATCAAAGTTTGAGTATGAATGAGTAAAGAAAATGAGTTAGAATGACTGGGATTTTCGGACTCATACATGGAAGAAAGGAACTTAGAACCTTAGAGCACATTTTTACCTTTTGAGTTGTTGAACTTAACTTGGCCACTTCTTGCTGCTTGCCCGTGGTTTTACAGCCCTCCAAAAAGTAGGTTTTCAGCTTCATAAAGAAAAGGAGAATAATACTTAGTCTTTGATGAAGAAAGGAGAAGATTTGAAGCAAAATGAGTATTTAAGAGCAAAAACCCTTATGTTCTTCAATGGAGCTCAAAGAAAGGAGGTGGAGGAGAAAGAGACTTACCAAATCGGTTGCGATCAAGGAGCGAGGAGTGCTGTTCATGGGTGTGGGCAAAGGAGAAGGAATAGGTGTGAAAAGAGTAAGTAATTAAGTGTGTTGTAGTTCCCAAGGAGAGTAGACTTTTGTGTGTGTTAGGAAGCTTCCTTTCAAAAAGCAAAATAACTTTTGAACTCTCTTTTCCCCCTCAAAATCGGCAGCCTAGATATTTGTGGGTGGATGATTTTCTCATCTTCTTTTTATTTATAATGTTATGATGTTAATGTTGTACATTTGTGACTTAATTCATGTTAGGTTGTGACACATGTTGTTACTTTGTTCTAAGGTGTATTTCTAAGTGGTTCCTAAACTTATAAGTTATTTTCAGTACATAAAATGGTTTATATAGTCTCATCATATTGGTGGTGATCTTAATTCATGTATTAATGTGTTACATGTTGCATTAATCTTAGAAATTGTTATCTCCTTATAATTATTCCCACTTTAGTATAATTAAAAACATCAATAATCCTATATTTTCCCTTTCATATGATAGATGATGAAGAGAGGAGTGTGTAGGAACAAACGGAAGTGAAAACGGAGTTGTAACAAAGATTTTAGAGAAAAAACAGTATTTTGATACAAGCTGTTCGTGCAGTTCCAGGGGTGGTTCTGGAGTCCGGAACGGTCCGTTCCGGGGGCCGAACATAATTGCTCAAAATGCTCTAATTGTTCCTCGCGTCTGACCTGTGGTTCCGGACATCCGGAATTGACTACTTGGGGGGTAAAATATACCCCTTCCGGAGGTCGGAACTCCCCGTTTAAGTAATCTCCTTATAGATTTGGTGGTTTTAACACTTAGTACACATCACACTCGTTTTTTTACCAATAAGTTATATATTTTTAGTTGTATAAATATGTTTAAAGGTTATTTTTAACCCCTTTAATTAGTTCCATAAACCTTAGGGTATTTCAATACATATTCGTTTATGTATGTATATATGTTTATAGGTTATAAAATACCTTAGTGCATTTGGCTAATTAGTCTTCCCTTTAATGATTAATCTTAGGTTTAAACCCCTTTGATTTAACTAATCCCTCATCAATTAAGGTGATTAATGCTTGGGATATTTCAGACACGTCTTCTCCTTTCCTCCTTATCCTGAGGCGGGTAACTTACTAGCAGTAGCCAACACCAACAGTAGTGCATCCGATTCCTCATTCCCCATTATCAGGCGGGTGACCTACTGGCCAAAGCCAACACCAACAATAGTGCATCTGATTCCTCCTTCCCTATTATCAGGCGGGTGACCTACTGGCTGAAGCCAACACCAATAGTAGTGCATCCGTCCAACGATCATTTTAACTAATTGGGTTTTCAATACTTAGAGTGGACCATATCTCTGGTAATCCTCTCGTGATCATAATGCACAATCAAGAACATCTTAGATTTTCCACAATAACCAATAACCACATCACCATAAGATTAATATCTCAATCTTAATGTCTAAGAAGCATTCTTAGACTCTCATATAATAGGTATCATATTTGATATTTGTTGCCTCATTTAAGGTCTTACTCTTTTATGTCTAAGAAACATTCTTAGGGAATTTATATATATTTGGAGAACATCTCCGTTAGTTGTCATAACAAAACTTAATATATATCACTTCCTAAGAAACATTGTTAGTAGTCTATGCAATGGATATCTTATCCCAATTTTTGTCATAATGTAGTAGTAGTTTGCTACCACGTTTTCCAGTGGACATCCTTGATTATTGATATCGTATTGAATAACATACTCATAAATCATTATCTCCTTGACCCGTTTGTTCCATGGTCTTACTTATAATTTACATAAGTTGTGTGACTTTTCTCATTCCAATCAGCACACATCCATCAAATTCACTAGTGCAATCAATCCAAATCATCACATCCAACACACCATAATAATAAAAGAGCTGCAAACAAGCATATCTTCTTGTCACACATTTTCACACACATTCGAGTCCAAGACAATCTTTGGAGGCACTCGGATCACACAGTAAACATACCTTTCACCAAAGCACTGGGAGACGTCCTATCTCGAGCCCGATCTCCCAATTTCTAGATCTGGAAACAAATTCCATCATCAATATCATCACCCTTACTTTAACATCCATCATTCCCTTCTTAATCATTTATCCCACTAATTAACTTTAGGGATTACGCACTACTAATAATTTGGGTTCTTTCATAGAGTAATTTACTCTTATATTATTTATTCATGCCTTGTAGACTTATCTTTGTCACATGTTAGTTCATGTGAATTAGGCTCAACCGTTAGCCCATAATTATTAATCACCATGATTCATCCTCTATCCTTCCTTCTTAATCACTTAGGTATTATTAACCTTATGGGACATTTCATATTTTCCCATGTCTATAATTTGGGGGTACCTCCTTAAATTTCCTTACCTTAACCCAATAATTATTAGTGGTATGAGTTTATGGACATCAGTCCTTCACCAGACTAGGCTAACATTTGATTGAGTAAGACTTCTAATTTGGCCTTATAACTTGAATCCCATGTTTAATTTAGTCAATTCTTCTTTATAATTCCAACCCAAAATTGATGTCTTAATTAATTGAGATGGGCTTTACTTTGCCTAGTTTATTCATGGCTTTATGCCGTGTTCAACACTTGTGTATCTTATTCAAGTTTGGTCACTTCGACCATGTGGTCAACGTGGTCAGCACCCCTATTTGATCAACATTGTCACAGTCAAACATGTTCAATTTTCCTAATATCGGTCAAACCTTAATTTAGGCTACATCCTTCAAACCCACTTAGAAGTTAGGATTTCTTCAATCCTTAATCCACCTTAAACCATTAACCTTTAACTACTCAGTCACACTTAACCTTTCATAACTTCTCACTAGCCATTAGGGTTTTCTTTTTCCTTGATTAACCCTTCTTATTCCCAATTCAAATTCCAGTTTCAATTAATTGTTGACCTTCTAAATCCTTACATTAACTCCAAAATTAATTCAACCTTTCCAATTTTCATCATCCCATATATCATCTCAATTTCCAATTCTAATCAGTTTAATTCCCCTTTCAAATTTCCTTCAAATTTCATCCCAAATTTCCAAATTCCTTCACAATCATATTCTGCCCTCAATATTTTCCAGAATTCCAAATTCACCCCAAGCTTCTTCCAATTTCTGAAATTGCCTCTAATTTTTCCCAACTTTTTGACTTCCCTCTATTTACCCCACACTAATTTTTTAAAATTTCAACCTTTTGGTCAAAACTCCAATTCTCTTTTAACTTTCACCCAAATTCCAATATAGGCCTCATAAATTCCAGAATTGCAAATCAACCCCAAAACTTCTCTAAATTTTGATTTTGCCCACCAATTTCCAAAAACTCAAAATTTCAAATTTAGCCCAAAATTAAATATTAATTTCCACCGGCGTTTAATTAACACTCCAAATCTTAATATTCTCCTTATTTCTCATCTTACTAATTTCAAGTTTCCAACCTTAACCCCAATTTTACCAAAATACCCACACTAAATTTAATTCCAGTTTAACTCCAAATAATCCCGAAATAAACTCTATTTTTTGGATTTATTTTTCCACCAAAATTTTGAATTAATTTTCACATCCAAAATATCCTTTATAACCTTAACTTTTTCTAGCCACCTAAACACCAAATAATTTGAACCACCAAAAGTCACCAAATTACCCCATAATTACCTATATTTTCGGCCATAATTTTATCTTAAAATGAAATTTCAAAAATTTCAAACCATCCCACAAATAATATTATTTTAGAACTGAATACTCACCAAAAAACCCTATATTGTCAGTTTTCAAAAAGTAGCCCCCAAACTTAATCAAAACTTACACTTTAAGTCCTAAATCCTTGGAAACAAAACCCAAAGTTAATTTTATAGATCTAAGTTAATTCTTTAGTTAGTTTAGTTCATTTTTCAACACACATTTTTGGCCACAAACCATACATAACAACAAACATTTCAAAAATTCAAAATTAGCACTAAGGTTAGCCATCAACCTTGTAGTCTCCAATAGTAGATTTTTAGCTCCAAAATTTTGAACCTATATCGAAATAAGGAGAAGATGAGATATTTGAGTAGAGCTAGTAGTTTGGGTGGAAGTTTTAAGTTAAAAAACCTTAGATCTAGTTCTTACCCTTCTTTAGAGTTGGTTTCCTTGATTTTTGCCCTTGTTTTTCTTTGTTTTGGGTCGACCAAACAAGGCCTCGCGGAGCTTCATTTTTGAACATGAATAGAGGAGGAAGAAGGAGAAAAATTAGGGTCTTAGAAATCCTCAAAATCGGCCAAGGAAATCACTAAGAGATAAAGCACATTTTTACCTTAAACTTTGGTTGAATCTAGCTGAGCTCCACAATGGTTTGTTCCACCATTTTTGGCCTTCCATAGTGCAGATTTTTGGCCCTAACACATGTGAGAAATGAGTTTGTGTTCTTCTTACTTTCTTGGTGAAGATTCACTAATAAAAGGAGTAGATTTAGGCTCTGTTTGGCATTGTTGTTTAGCAGCTGTTTTGATCTGGATGTGTTGTAGCTGTTTTATATGTGACATTATATTATTGGAAGAGAACGTAGGATCCACATGGGACCCATGCAGGACTCACCCATTTATGCCACAAATATGCCAAGACCGAACGAAGCCTTAAGGAGAAAAATGAGAGAATAGGCGAGAGGTGAATCTCTCACATTTTTTGTTATTCAAAGGATAAAAGAGAAGAAAAATATGAGAGGGGGAAGAAATTGCAAATCGGCAAATTATGAAAGGAAAGAAAATAAAGTAATTTATAATTTTCAAAACTAAAAGTGAAAAAAAGAGTGAGGGAGAGAGGGACTGGAGGAAGCAGCTTATACAGCCAGCTAGGCTCTAAAATGAGAAGGGTAGTTTAGGAAATGAAGAGAATTAGTGAGGAGTGGGCTCTCCTTTGGGTTGGCCAAATTTCCAGGCTTTATGGGCTTTACTTTTACTCATTTTGTACTCTCTTATGCGTTAGATTGTAATCTAATTAATTATCTTGGCTCATAGCATTTTCCTCGTGTTTTTGCATGATTATAATACTCACAAGTCATATTGATTGTTTACATTAACGGTGCTCTTAAATAATGTAATAACATATTACTTGTTGAACCAACTTTATTAATTGATTTCTCTCTATAATACTCCCTCTAATATCATCATTTCATGTAGGTTTAATAACCTATCTAGACCATATATTTATATTCATATAAACATATTTAGAGGTTTCTTAAGTCCTTAATGATTTTAAGGCTCATTAGCCTTAATAATTCAACAATTAATCTTTAATTATTTTTATTATTGTTTCGGATATTTCATCCTACCTATAAGTTAATCTGCCTTCAATAGAAACTGTTCTTCATGCGATTGGTTTGTTTCCGGATTAGAGCATTAGTTTTCTGCTAGTTATTCTAGCCGATTATGATTCATTGTAAAGGGACCGGTTAGCAGGTTATTTATAGTTTATGACTTTATTGCAATATTAGTGGAATTACTATTAATAGGATTTGAAGAATTAATTTTACAGAACAATCCGGGGCTTCTTTAGATTTAAAGTTTCAACCTTTATTTCTTTAAGTTTGTTTTTTTTGCTTTCGTGAATGTTTGTTGTTTTAGTTTTTAATTAGATTAATTAATTCCTTTAAACAATAACATTTCATGTTTTCTAGTTTAGTTTAGCATTCTCAGTTAATTTAATAAATTGTCAGTTAATTGAACGAGGTCTTGAGTTTGATAACCCCACACATTTAATATTTCACAAAACAATAGTTACACTGCTTAGGTAGAGATGACAACATATTTATGCTCAATAAAGAGCTATTCTGAATTTTAATTTATGTTTAAGTCATTATAAGGTGTTGTTTGTAGAGACAAAGACCTGGGCAAATTGATAAAAGTAAATATCGGTAAAAGATCTGAATTTGCCATGGTTGGTTGAACGACTTTAAGGTTGAGTTTGATCATGACATTTTACAGTAGATAAAGAATTATTTTTACGAATTTTGATAGTTGGAATCACATCATCTGGATAAACAAGTGATTTTTATAAAAAATTTGCACTCTGGCGCCTTCAATAATTCATAAATTAATATTGAAATTAAAATAACAAAATTCCAATTGGATTCTCTCCCAGATATCATCTGCTATCACATGTTAAAATTTCAAAATATTTCAAATATTTTTGGGTATTTTTCGTTGGAGAGACATGCTAACCATATTTATGATAATGGGTAGACATGCTAACCATATGACATTTCTATTTTTTAGTAAGTGAAAGCCTTTCTTTCTATTTTCTGAAGTTTTGGGCATTTATATAGGAAGTTACCTTATAATAGGAATTAAAATTTGTATTTCTAGAATAAAAACTATACTAAAATTAAGAATGTAATTAGGGTTTCCCCTTGTATCTAATCCTTTATAAATAGAGGCCTTGTATACTCATATTGAAATAAGAATACCAGTTGCCTCTCTATCTCCTCTGTCTCTACAATCTCTCCTTACTCATTTACAACACGTTATCAGCACGCTCTAAAAATCATAGCATTCTAGTTGTTGCCACTATCGTTCCCAATCCATCAAGCCCTTACATCTCTCAGTTCTTCGAACTAGTGTTTCCCTCTATCTGTAAATCTACTCTCCCATCCTCTTCATGCCCATGGACACTAGTTGGGTTGTGGAAACACGTTTTTTTTGTGCGGTTAATCCTACTTTCTGGAAAACTTGATCTCCAATTTGGTTTAACGGAGGTGTTCTTTTGACTGCTCTGAAATTCATAGAGGAAGTACCGATTTCATCCTGGTTGGAAACGTGAGGCGTTTTCTCGATGGCTTGAGCCACTTAATTGTAACTCCAATACTGCTCAATGTTATGTGGATCGTTCTCATGGCTGCTGTCCAACTAAAGGTACCATGAGCGGCGACGACAACATTAATTGATTTTTTTATATTATATAAACTAAGGTATCGTATCAGATCTTGTTTACCGTTAATTATTTCATTTATTCCACGTTGTTTAATTTATCCAATTTTGTTTTTATTTATTCAATATCACGTGAGGCAACGTGCCAGTATTCAATATCACGTGAGGCATCGTGCCAGATCTTGTTTATTGTTAGTTTTTATTCTATGTTGTTTAATTTATCCAGTTTTGTTTTTATTTATTTGTTAATTATAACGTGAGGCATCGTGCCAGAATTCAATATCACGTGAGGCATCGTGCCAGAATTCAATATCACGTGAGGCATCATGCCAGAATTCAATATCACGTGAGGCATCGTGCCAGATCTTGTTAATGTTAATTATTTTATTTATCCTGCGTTGTTTTCTTTATCCCATTTGGCTTATTTATTTATTAAATATCACGTGAGGCATTGTGCCCGATATTCGTATCATGTGAGGCATCGTGCCAGATATAAATTTTCATTTAAGGCATCGTGTCAGATATAAATTCTCATTTAAGACATTGTGCCAAATATAAATATCACGTGAGGCGTTGTGCCAGATTTTATTTATTGCACCACTTTTATTGTGTTATTTGATTTATTTTGTTGTGATATATAATATATTTCATTATTTTATGATTGTTATTTATAATGTTTACGTCAATATATAGGGCATTGCGCCTGTTAAAATTAATTTTAATATTATTTGAAGAAATAATGGCATTGCGCCTGAAAGTATTTGATTCTGATATATCATAAACAATGTCCAATATTGCCGAACTTGAGCTTACCACCTTGGACATCACTAAGAAGGGCATCGCACCTGAAACTTTGACATCAATATGCTAAAAAGGGCATTGTGCCTGAAAGTTTTATTTGTATATGTTATAAAAAGGCATCACACTTAAAGTGTTAATATGATCAATATAAAGGGTGATGTCATATCCTTTTTAATGGTTTTATACAATATGAGCAAAGAAATTGGCATTGTGCCAGAAACTTTTGAACTTAATATGATATGGTATTAGCATCGAGCTAGAAAATTAACAATATTTTGAAAAATAAATGTATTGATCACATCATTGATCTAAAAGATGGTACTACACCTGGCGAATTCATCCGAAGTATCTATTTTTATGTATAAGATGAACATTATTTGACGATTCGTGAAAAATCAAAGATGGTATTGCACCAGGAGGGTTTTGTGAAAATCGTTTTAAGTAGTTCTTGGAAAACTACATAAGTGATATACCATGATGATGAATATTCATATGTCACGTTTGACCTCTATGATGATATATATATGATGTCATATAAATAATTCGATTCAAATGTGATTTTACAAATGATTCTCAATGAATCATAAGCTATCTTCTTTGAGATAGTGCTAAAACACAAAATGAGTGACACTGGTGAATCACCCAAATAAATTGGCATGATAAATATCGAATGGTTCTTGTTGGATCATTTTTATTCCACGTTTTTCATGAATAGTCAAAAGTCATGATCAGATTGTGAGAGATGATGAGCAGTTATTGACATCACATAAAATATAATAATTATCATGGTTGGATGTTATTATGATTACAAGACTTTCAAGGTCTTTGTGGACAAAACTCGACTTATTTCAAAGCTAGCTCAAAATTGAAGCTATGCAATTTTTTTTAATGAGAATTTATGTTGAGGATGAAAATTTAAATTTCTAAATATTATTCTATGTTTCTATATATTCTATATTATTATTGTTGATTGTTTATAATATATATGTATGTTCATTTACATTTATGAGATTTATTCATTTAGAAACAATTTGTACACCCTAAAAGGGGTCATGAAAGACATATGTCCGGAAAGGCGTATGTTCTGAATGAGATTTATCATGAAAAGCATATGTTCGGGAAGGTGTATGTCTTGTAAAACATGATTAAAGACAATACAACTATAAATAATATTTCTTGATGGAGTCATGAATTAACACTTGCTTGGAATGCAGTGCAGTTGTAGCTCGCTACCCTTTCCAAAGGATTATAGTTGACTCATAAGCATGTGTCTTGATAACAAGGCATTACTCTCATGCGTGAGAATGATTTTCCATGATTGAAAAATCATAGGATAAAGGGTTAATAAGCTCTAGAAGAGCAGCTGCAATACCACATATAGAGTGAAATTTTTGTACTAAGAAAGCTTTGTAAGTAACAAGCTTCCTCAAAAAGTGGTACTGATATACCTGATGCGGATATCACGTTAAGACTACAAATAAGAGAATATCAATGTATATTCTGATGAAAAAAAAATATAAGTCGTGATTGTAGCTGCTTGTGTTCTCCTTTGTTTTGTATCTCATGTTTGTTGGTACAATGGAGAACTTGAGATAAGATAAAGAAAACAATATATTTCCAATGTTTTTTTGGCATGACTGGTTAGACCATCCCAGTTCAATAATGATGCAAATTGATATCCACTGTACGTGGGAACACTTGCCGAAGAATTATATTCTTCAACCAAATGATTTATTGCTTGTTTTGAAAAAACAATTATGAGGCTATCACCAGTTGATATTATGTGTAAACCTGGATCTTTATACGCGTAAATTCAGGTGAGATATGGGGACCATTTTGGGGACCATATCCTGACCATTTTGGACTATTAAGATTTGGTTTAAATTGATGCATCAACCAAATGGTCATTAAAGCTAAAGGTTGTAAGATTGAATAATAAAGTCCATAAGATTGGACAATGCTGGTGAAATGTTAAATGCCTTAATATGAACTTTTACATGTTCATTGGGAAAATTGATGGTTAAGAAGAACCATCGATCAAAGATCTATGATGAATTGTAAGATCTTTTGGTTTGAAAATCCCAATATGCATTTGGAGACATGTAATGTACATGAAGCAACATTGATTTGCATCAAGCCAAATGGTGTTGATGAACTCTCACTCTTATAAATGACTTTGAGGAATAAGCTAAATATTCTCCCATACAAGGTTTTGTTTGAAAGATTTATATATTATGCTTCAGTGGATCAATCAATTCCTTGAAGATGTTGGTATTGTATGTTGAGCTCAAATTTTAATACCTTGAACTAACAGCTGGGGATACCTTTATGACTTGATTGTCATTTAGGCGAGTAATTTTTCCCAACATCAGGGGGAGAAAAGAAGCAATTGGAAGGTGAGATGATATGATATGAAATATATAATTGCGTCATCCTCGTCAGTAAGAACTTTTAAGTTCAAAGTACTATTCATCTCCAAAAGTTGGCAACCCAATTGCTTGATGTTGAGTGAAAAATATGTGCCAACGTCTAATGCTCCTATATTATAATGTTCCGTAAGGACAAGTGCAAATAAGTCTAACCTGAAGCATGGTAGACTATGTGGTTCCAATGACAAAGCCCTTTTGAGCATAGAATTAAAATGGTCATACTACAAAGGGTATAGCTCTAGATGAGCTGTCAGACATGACAAATTACCAGTATATAAGGTAATCAGGTACCTGATGATAATAAAAATCTCGAGATATTATGTCATGTCAATAATATAATGGAACCGATATGAAATCAACGTTGATTATATATATGTATATGCATGCAAATGTATGTAGCGCTATATGTCACAATGATGACGAGGACATTGAATTGATTTGTCAAAAGTACTTGAAAGACGCAAATGAGAAGTAGAATTTCAAACACATTCAAGTTGTGAATGTTGCAAACTTGATGTCCACATAATGATGTGAATCCAGCTGGATACAAACAAGTGTTTGTATGAAAATGAAAATGTGTGGTTTAAAATTCTTTTAATATACAACATGTATTGGTGTATACAGATTTTTCAAAAGCCCTGCTATTGATTATAAAAGGCTTTATCCCCAGCAGTTGATTATTTTGAAGATATATGTATGTTCGAATTTATGATTAATTTGTATGGTTATACCTTATACAGGTACATCACTTTGCCAGTGTGTTTATATAAGATTCAAAAGAGATTAACTCCTGGAGGAGTTTGGTGAATTCTAGAAGGGAATGCCCCTGTGACCATGTTAATAAATCTTATCATGAACCTCAACGATAAAGATGATTGTGGCATTACTACCTTAGTTAAAACTATTGAAAAGGTATCTCTGAGATGAGTCCAATTTTATTGGATAACTAATGTTGCTATAGTAGCAGTGTAAGAGTATAATTGGAACTCCTTATGAGTCTCGTGATGGTCGTTGAATCAATGATCATGAAGTACCAATCTTAATGCTATTGCAGCAGGATGATTAATGGGTTATGGTATCTATAGATAAACACATATGAATAACCCCCCACTATCCAAGAGATTAATTGAGGGTGTGTTTTCATTGAATTTGTTGCTTAATACCCAGATGCATACCATCAAAAGTTCTACTTATAAAAGAGTCGTCGATATTAATATAGAGCAAATATGCTAAAGTGCAAAAGTGATGGATGCATGTATTCAACCAAGTGCTTCCCAAGTAATTGGGTGCAGGACCAATTAAAGATTGGGGATGCATATAATCAAAGTAATAAAGTGATGTTTTCATCAGGGAGAGTAATGATGATTGTATTCTTTTTCCTTCACCATGGTGTTTTTCCCATTGGGTTTTTTCCAGGTAAGGTTTTAATGAGACAATCGATGAAAATCATCCAACAGATTCATTGTTTGTGAATGACATGATTGAATATTATAACTACATGAAGTTACTGTAAGACTGTACTATTTTTTTCTTCGCCCGAGGTTTTTATCCCACAGGGTTTTTCCAGGCGAGGTTTTTAGCGAGACAGCATATAACAAGATGTTTCGTCCAAGGGGGAGTGTTATAAATAGATATATGTATAGTGGACTCCACATCTTTATGTAATTAGGGTTTCCCCTTGTATCTAATCCTTTATAAATAGAGGCCTTGTATACTCATATTGAAATAAGAATACCAGTTGCCTCTCTATCTCCTCTGTCTCTGCAATCTCTCCTTACTCATTTACAACAGTGTACCATTTGTGGTGAAAATGATGTAAAACCCGTTTTGAGGTGTTGAACAAATCATATAAAAATACAAAAAATCCAAAATTACCCTTGAAAATTATCGACCGTATGTCTTTTGTCTTTTTTACCTTTGTCATCACCTTTGTGTGTTGAGACCTTTCCCAATGGTCAAAATTTTGGGTATAACACAATTCTTGGCAGTTGACTGGATCAATTCCTTGTGTTCATGTTGTTCGTGCAATTTGGCAAGTTTATGATGAGTCTAAGAACTTTGTTAGAAACTTATACAAGTTCAAAGATACCAAGGAAGGGTCAAAACAAGTTTATGGTGGTTACGGAGTAGGGGGGTGAGCAAACGGTTAAAACGGATATCCGTTAACCGAAGTTTGAAATAAAGTACGGTGTTCGGTTATTTCAGTCATAACCGAATTAACCGAGTTTAATACTAATATCCATTTTAACCGATAATCATTTTTTATGTTACACTAATAACCGTTAACCGCCCTATAACCAAAGTTTATGAAATAACCGAACTCCCTAAAACAACCGAACTCCCTAAAACAACCGAAATAACCGAACTTTCTTAATTAACTGAAATAATTAAAACCTGAACCTAATTGATTGAGTAGTGAAATAATGGATAAAATTATTAGGTTATGAAAAAAAATTATAAAAATATTTTTATAAAAGTTTGGTTATTACGGATAATCGAAGTTTGAATTTCAATATTCGTTAACTGAACCGTAATTTATTACAGATAACCGTTTTAACCGAAATAACCATACTTTTGTAGAACAGTTAAAAAATACGGTGATCGAATCTGAAAAAAATTACGGTTTATTTCGGATAACCAAAATAACCGCCCCGTTTGCTCACCCCTATTGTGAAGTTTCTGGGCACAATAGAAAGACGTGCATAAATGTAAGTAAAACTTGCAACCTTAAACATGCAGTTTATGGCAAATGGTCATGTTAATTAAATGCTATTGTTTATGTTTCAGACACCAGCAAACCAAGTAAAAGCCAGAGCGCAAAAGCTAATCGTGAGAAACTCTAGTCAATTATCAATTCTTATGGATTCTAACCAACACAGTGTGAGTCATGTTGTAGAATTTGCTGATGGAGACTCAACAATTCCATACATTCTACCAAACACAATGAATGTGTAGTTCCCATTAGAAATATTAGGAAAAATATTAGCATTTTGGTGTAAAGATACAACTTTTAAGCTATATACGTTTGCTTAGTATGTGTATTTGGATGTGCTACAAAGTTTTGTCAGTCATCCTTGTTGTTTGTTGCTCAGGAAGGGATGCTTTTAATCTTTAGATAGATAACAAATGATGTATGCATTTGTTGTTTATTTTTCCCAACTCATGTATAAGAAGTCTTAGTTATCAATTTAACAATGATTTGCAAAGTGTCAGACGTTTCGAAGACCATTTAAGCATCTACTGAGTTGAATGGAAAATGAAAAAAAACTAAGCTGAATATATATATATATATATATATATATATATATATATATATATATATATATATATATATATAACTTATTATGGTGCGCTTACTATAGAGAGAAAGAAAAGCTTACTCTAGTGTGCTTTTCATGAAGTTGTATGGGTCACATGAGCTCAAAATATTTGAGCAATGACATAGATTTGAAATGTAATCGTTTAACAATGATGTTGCAAGACTTCAGCCATTTCAGAGTCTGTTTAAGTATATTCAAAACTGAACGGAAATTAGAAAAAGCAACCTGAATATCTTAAGGCCATGTAGGTCACATATGAGCTCAAAATACATGGGCAATGACATAGGTCTAGAATGTAACAGTTTAGCAATTATTTTGTAAAATTTTGACCATTTTGAAGATGGTTTACGCATCTTCTAGATTGAATGAAATTGGAAAAAACCAACCTGAATATATATATATTGGAAAAAAAACTTACTATGGTGCACTTTCATTAACTCGCGTGGGTCACATATGAGCTTAAAATACTTGGAAAATGCTATAGGTTCGAAATGTAACAGTTTAGCAATGATTTTGTAAAATTTTGGCCATTTAAGAGATTAAGCATCTCCTATACTGAATGAAATTTGGAAAAAACTAACCTGTAAATATACAGAATAAACTTACTTTGTGCGTTTTTCATCAAGTCGCGCGGGTCACATATGAGTGAGTGTTTTTAAATTTTTGGGTGCTACTACCGATCATTATATGCAATGTTTTTTGAGTTTTTTTCTCATCCTGTACAATTGTTAGACATGATACAACTTCCTCTCATTCTCCTCATAAATACCACATCTTCTCATTGTTTCCCAGAATAGTAGCAGATTTGTTCACCTATAATATTTTCTGAGTTTTTTCACATCCAACTAGTATTTTAGGGATAGGAAGAGACGAGAAATCCCTTCTGCCTGTTTCTGTCAAACTAGAAGAGACGAGGAAGAGGAAGACAATCTTTGTCCATGGGGAAGTAGAGAGAGCACAAGAGATTTGGTTATCTGTGTAGGGAGAAAAAAGTGTGATGTTTGCTTGTTCACTTATATTCCGCTGAAGAAGGAATCCTGTTTTCACTTGTTTTCGTCAAAGAGGAAGAGACAGGATGAAGACATTGTTTCTGTCAAACACTAAGAGACAAGGAAGAAGACAATATTTCCCTTTATTTTTTGTTGATGATATTTTTGGTTTAATTTTGTTTTAGTGATATATTTTAGTGAAGTTAACGGAGAGTTAACATGTATTTTGACAGAAGTCCTTGTAACCTTTATTACTTTTTTTTGTAGAGATTTAGTACTTATTGGTACTTCCAGAAATATTTAATCCTTATTTGCTCCATATATATGAAACGTTTAGTTCTTATTAGAGTTTTTTCCTTAAGGTTATTGCAGGGGTATATGTTGACAGGGTAAAATGAGAATATAAAAATTATAATATGTCAAATTTGAATGTAAGAGTATGTCATAATGAAATTAAAATATGAGTGATATGTTGTAGTTAATTACAAACCTCAACACCTAAGATATTCGGTGAAATTTCTTAATTTAGATGCAATCAAAGTCGGAAAAAAATTCTGAAATAACACTCAATAACAAAAATATTACTCATATTAACCTCAAACCAAAACTAATTCCTAAAATAACACTCCCGGGAGAAATTGTCTCTTTAAAAGACGATCTCACAAATTGTTGAAATGTTGCGATGATGCAGTTTGACTGAGAGAGAAATCATCTTTTCAAAAGACGATTTCTAAACTTGTATTTTGAAAAGACGATTTTTCAGTTTTTCAGAAATAAGTGAAATCGTCTTTTAAAAAGATGATTTCAGCTTATACAATTAATGTCCCGAAATGTTATTTTAGGAATTAGTTTCAGATTGAGTTAGATAAGAGAAATATTTTTGGAGAAACAACTTATTTTGGACTTTGGGAAAATTCACGATATACCCCTGTTTTCTTTTGTAATTCACAATATACCCCTGTGATTTTCGTAATTCAACTTTAAACATGCTTAAATGTTGTCCAAAATTGATGAAACTTTACATGCACGATGCTAAAGTGTTATATTTTGGTCCAATATCAAATTTGAAGCTTTTTAAGCTCACATGCGACATGTGAGACCCAATGAATATGCGACTGTTCATTGGGTCCCACCGGTCACATGTGAGCTTAAAAAACTTCAAATTTGATATTGGACCAAAATATAACACTTTAGCATAGTCCATGTAAAGTTTTATCAATTTTGGAGAACATTTAAGCATGTTTAAAATTAAATTACTAAAATCATAAAGATATATTATGAATTACGAAAGAAAACGGGGTGTATCTCATGGATTTTCCCTTGAACTTTTTTCTCATCAAAGTCGGGCCGCAGTTGTCCCGCGGACCTCCGCACTTTCGAGCACACTCTGGTCAGCCGGTTCCCTCCATATAGACTGACAAAGACTAACAGGAAGAGCCAAAACCACCGAGGAGAACCCTGTTCTTTACCTATGTTGAGAACAGAGTCCGAGTTTCTGCGTTACCACGAGCTCCGTCTCTTACGGTGCTCCCTACCTTTCTCTCCATCTGATACCAACCGCTCTGATGCATCCCCTCTATCCTCACCTTCCGGCACCGTGTGCCGCCTCAGTTTTCTAATTGACTCCGTCATAGGCCTAATCGAGTCTGGTCGCTATGTCGAAGCTCTCTCCTCAGAAGCTTCCCAAGCAGTATTTGAGCGAGTCAATGGCTACAATGACTCGCTGGGACCGGATGAGTTTAACTCCGAGCTGGAGAGAGCTGTCGAGTTGCAGTTGGAGGATGCTGGGAATGATGGTGCCCTGCTTGTCCTGTCATTAGCAGTCGCCGCTTTTTTCGCTTTTGTTCAGTGTAATGTGACCGGGTGAGTTCTTGAACCTCTTCTGTGGCTTTCCATTGGTTTGTATGTCGGGAGGATTTTGCTCAACGTGATTGATTTGGTTAATTTGTTTGTATCTTCGTACTTTTCATGTCTGCAGTCCGGTTATAGAACTACCTATGGCACCATTGTCATGGCTGAAATTCAAAGATGGGGCGAGTTGGGAGGCATGGGCGAGGAATCAGTTGACATCTGCTGGCTCTGATTTGCTTGGGAAGTTTTCGTCTTTGCAGGTATGAACTTTTCCTCAATGTTTAGCTCAATTATGTTGTTAAAGAGTCGCTGAAAATGTTTCCCGCTGCATCAGAAAATTTTTCTTTCTTTTTTAATCAGTCAACGTGTTTCCTAGCGGATTCCTATCTACTTAGCCTTGAATAAAATGAAGAATATATATTGTTTGATGTGGCGGAGATTTTGAAAATTGAAGTGGTTCTGTGGTGGTAATGACACAAAGATGGTGATTTTGTTACCAACTCGAGAACAGCGTGATTAAAATGATTATTTGTTTACCAAACGCTTTACCCTTCGTGGAAAACTATTGGTGTTACATGTGCATGTAGATATGTCTGGATTATGTGTTGATGGATCGAATAGATGCTTGACAATTGTACCTGAGAAACAAACAATTTTCTTCCGGCAGCTATTGTAAATGTGACACCTCGTAAACAGCTGAAATTTCGTGCTTTGTATCTCTCATACTCTGTGGGGAAACCAAATTCTAGGATAAATACTGTATGTATAAATGTATACAGAAGCCAGATGCTAATATAAGTGGGTCAGCGGAAAAATTAGAACTCCCCAAGAGAAAGGATGTCTGCATTTATTATATGTATCAGTTAGTACTTTATAAATAACTTATGACCAAGTTATAGACTGCGGAAGTATGCAGTAGACATAATATTTACTCAATTAAAATCCATGGTCTAAGAGCAATTGGTTTCATAGAGTTGACACCGACATGTTCTTGCTATATTGGGTAACATGCTAAGAAAATGTAGGGAAAAGATGGAAATGAGGTAGTTACGGGATAATTCATTGCATGGATCGAACAAGTGGCTAAGTGAGCCTGTTAAAAATTCATCTTTACTGGCCTTGTTGACCAGTGTCTTTTAGTCCAATGTTGGATTTTAATTAGGGCATGGACCCATTTATATATTTGCATTGTAGCTGACTACTTAAAACTTCTGACGAGCTTCTAACTCTGTGTACACCACGTTCTAGTATATAAAGTGTTTTTCCATCATTTTGTGACTGATTTTTTTTATGCAGTTCCTGGTTTTTGCTAAAACATTGATCATGAAGATCAATGATGTTCTGTATGGAGGAGGGGTCCACTCTAGGGTCGGCATTAGAAGCGTCCATTGGTGGTTGTTTAGATGTCTATTTCTTCAACAAGGGATGTTAGAGGACCGTTGTTCTTCTTTGTTTGACCTATTACAAGTTTGTAAACATGAGATTCTGAGTCATTTTGGTCATAAAGAAGAGCTGACAAAGTATTGGGATACCATGTTACATGAAGAAGTTTCCACAATTGTTTCATTAATACATTTAGAGGCAGGGTTGATGGAGCACACTTTCGGGCGTGTTGATTCCGGAAGGTACGATTCCTTGGTTTTGTTCTCTGTATATATAGCTTGAGACTTGTACATTATGAATCAGTTGAATGAGCTGAAAATCAATGTAACTGCAATTGTTTTCTTCTGAGTTCTTATGTCCTTTGTGCTGTGATCTCTTCAGGGAGCATTTTAGATCAGCTGAATTAGATGTTGGTCTTAATCTCTCTCTTGTTGGCGCTTTAGGTTTCCGCACAATCCACCAGGTATTTAATTAGCCATAGTTTTTATATTACAAATCTTTCATGTAAGTTTTATAAATAAACATGTTTCTTTTGATGCTCTAGGTGGATCCGAAGGCCCAAATGTTGCTTGTTTCAAATAGTGGTTCATTACATGCTCCAATCACTGCAGTTGCTTCAGCTGAGAATGGTCAATCAATATTGGATGATTGCGCAACTAAAAACAGTGAAGTCTCTGATGTGTTGATGACCCCAAGGCTTGTAGATAACAGTGAGAAACATGAGGATGAGAAGAGTTTTAATGTTGGTGGTGCAAACTTAAAGGCAATCCAACAGATGGTGATCTTGGCGCAGTGCCTTTTAATTGAAAAGAGTTCTCGCCAAGATGAAATACAAAGTAAGCTGTCTGTTGATCTGAATAAACATCTTAACACTATCCTGGTTGAACTTGTTGCATGGATATTTGACATGTGAGGAAGAAAAACTGTCATTTGTTCTTTCGTATATGTGACACTGTGAAACATATATTGGGCCTAATATGAGGACTAGCCTACATTCTGCTATGTGACTGGCTGAGTTGGATTTTCTACCTCATTATTACCGTAAATGTTCTGCTACTCTGTTACTGCAGATTTTATAATTTTCCCTCTGTGGAAGTATGGCTAGATTTGGCTCTAGTTGGGTAATACTTTCACGATGTGAAAAAGAATTGTTGTAATGGTGCTGTCTTGCTCCGTACATTTGTGCAAAGTACCCTAGCGCAGACTATGTGCCAGGATATTTTACATATACGTTTCTATATATAGGATTTGTTTCTTTTCTCTTTTGTTTCAGTCTGTTGACTCTCTGCATAACATATTGTGCTGTACTTATAAGCATTGAAACTTTCTTGGCCTTGGTTAGTGTTAGGATGTGTAGGTCTCATTCTCCCTTTCATCTTGCTGTGCCATACTCCTTGCAAGTGGATGCACTTAGTGTAGTTTGAGTAGAGACATAAGTTAAGCTGCTAACAAACTTTTCCATTCATGCGGATTTGTTTCTATTGTAGGGTGGGAGATGGCTCCTTATATCGAAGCTATTGATTCACAACAATCTTCATACTTCATGGTGAGTCAATTATTTCACAAACTTAACTTTGCTAGCTCGCCATATTGTAAACGATATGAAAATGACATGAGTTTACAAAAAGTTTTGGCTATAAGTTTTAGGTAAAACTGAGACCAAGATTGATGAATTTGAAACTTAATGATGGCAGACTGTTTCATAAATTGAGGATTGTTATGGTAGAATTCAACTGGGTTAATGCTGTGGGTTTTTTTCACATTAGAATGCTGTATGATTGACATGGTTACCAGATCACGACCTATAAATGTATAAACCCTTTTTCCGGGAAACAGAATTGTGTTACGTTTTTAATAGCTGTGGAGCATGTACTGGCAGTTAAGCCCTCCTTTGTCATTTTTAATTCTCTAGTAACATGATCGATTGCTTCCTAGATGAAAATGGCTTTTCTAAGAACCATTGAAAGGCTAATGCCCACTGGTCATGATATACTATAATGAGCCCTATCTTAACTCTCTTATGTCTCTTCTTGTGCTTCTCTTCATAGCATTCACATTTTTTGAACTGTTCATTTATTAATAATATGCTGTTCTTGTTCTCCAATACTTGCAGTATTGGAAAGCTGTACGAATTAGGACAGCTGCTTTGTTCACTATTATTTGTGGATATCTTGCCTACTTTTATTCGGAAGCTAAACCCCTGTTCTGTTCAGATTAGGTTTTTTTGTAACATTTTGCGGATACGATGGGAATCTACTCGTGGGCGCACAAGAGAGCGTTCTTTATTGATGATGGAGAAACTGGTAATGTTATGTACACCCTCAAAAGCTGTTGGTTTTGATCCATTATTCCATTTATTCATCTGTTTTTTATCGTCTTGCATCTAAATCTGTAATTTGTATTTTGACCTCATTGTTCCCTACACTACTTCTGAAATGGTATAACTTGCCTGAATATTTATCTAGCAAGTATATCGGGCTCTCCTTGAATATCGAGTCTGAGGCTTGATCATCTTATTTGTTCATCGTATGTAGGAATTTGATAGACGTCTTGGGCAATATTATTCTCGGCGCCGCTAGGAAGGTTCCTTTAGTTTGTTATGCTTTTTGGGTGTGTGAGCGTGGGTTGTTATTTGTTATACCATTTGTGAGTGTGTGGGTTGTCATTTTGTGCATGAGGGTTACGTTGTAGTGAGCTGGTGGGTCTGGGGTCTGAGGGTACTTATAGTGGTGAAGGCAATAGTGTAAGGAATCATCGGAGAAATAAGATATTTTGGCCTCTCTCTTGCTGAGAGTGGAGTTGGAGGATAGCCTTAGCTGGGCGATCTTATCAATCTGGTATCAGAGCTCAAAATCTTGGGCAGTGGAGGAGCGGTGAATGGTGGATACGAGACACAGCAAAATGAACAAATTGGAGAGTGAGCAATCGGAGCTTAAGGAGCAGATTACTGATCTCACGGGGAAGATTGGTGGACTTACCGGCCAGATGGAAAACTTGACGGCGATCATCGCCAATACGCAGAAGGATATCCAAGCAGTGGTGGCACGTGTGGGTGAACAGAGCGAGTCTTCTCGTCGAGTTCCATGGCGACGTCGGACCGATGTTACGGATGAGGAGCTCCGTGTCAGGAAACTGGAACTGCCGATTTTTGAAGGGGAAGACCCACAAGGATGGATTTACAAGGTGGAAAGATATTTTGTGTATAATGGGGTGGCTACGGCAGACAAGGTGCAGGCGGCAGCATTATGTATGGATGGAGCCGCTTTACACTGGTATAAATGGTTAGGAACCACTTTGGAGTTCCTGATTGGGCTGAATTTAAGTTGCAAGAATCCCTTGGAAGCACTTTGCGCCCTGCAACAGGAGACCTCTGTCGAAGAGTATCGCCGTGATTTTGAGTACCACTCTGCTTACCTCACTCATGTGTCTGATGAAGTTCTGCGTGGCATCTTCAAAAATGGCTTGAAGGAGTTGATCAAGTGGGAGTTGTCTTTCTTCAAACCACAGACGCTGCGGGAGATGGTGCGCATGGCCCGCCGCATTGAGGACAGAGATAGTCCTACTTCTGTCAATAACAGTGGCCGTAGCTCTGGATATCGTTCTTCCTGGAGCAATCACCGCTCGGCAGCACCTATCGCTCCTAAACCACCCCCAACGGAGTCACAGTCATCAGCGAATGAGAAGAATCAGGAGAATTTCCAATCTGTATCATTCAAAAACCCTAGAATTTTTTTATCGCACCTCCTCCACTGGTTCGCTTCAGTCGTCAGCGGCTTCCACACCATGCTCCAAGGCGAGCACTTGCCGCAGGATTCCTGATTCTGAAATGCAATGCCGACGGTCTCTGGGGCTCTGTTACAGATGTGGTGACAAGTGGGCTCCGGGGCATCGCTGTAAAAACGCGGGGCTACAGGTCTTACTTACTGATGGGGGTGAAGGTGAGGAAGAAGCTTTCAAAATCATTCCTTGTTCTACCGAGGAGGCTGACACTCCTGTTGGGTCAGTCGAATTATCTCAACTCTCTCTCCGTGGGTTCCCAACAATGAAAACACTGAAGCTTCAAGGTATGCTCCATGGTCGTGCTTTGTTAATTTTGGTTGACAGTGGTCCGTCACACAACTTTATATGCCCTGATGTGGTGCATGATATGGGATTGTCGGTGAATATACATGTCTCTGTTGGTGTTACTATTGGTAATGGCGAAAATCATTTAAATCTCAGGGAGTTTGTTATGATTTACCTTTACTCTTGGATGAAGCTCAGTTTCAGGTTAATTGTTTGGTGTTTGGAATTTCTGGAATCGATATGATACTGGGAGTGGAGTGGCTGAGTTCTTTGGGGAGTGGCGGGGAAAATCTATTATGTTGTTGGGCCATCCTAGCTATCATTCTAAGAATGTAGGCTGTAAAGCTGTACTGAAAACAGTAGAGAATCAAGGTGTAGGTTGGTGTTTATATCTGCTTGATACTTCTATTTACAAGGTCGAAGGACATGAGGAGGATGTTCTGCCTAAACAGTTACGCCTGCTTCTTTCTGATTTCCAGGAAGTATTTGCACCACTGGATACTCTTCCACCGTCACGGTTTTATGATCATTCCATTATGCTACAGTTCGGAGTATCACCCCTGAATTCCAGGCCCTATCGGTATCCTTACTATCAGAAAAATGAAATAGAAAGAATTGTACAGGAGCTGTTTGATGCGGGGTTTATAAGGAACAGCACCAGTCCTTTCTCTAGTCCTGTCTTGCTCGTCAAATAGAAAAATTGAGAGTGGCATTTTTGTGTAGATTACAGGGCACTAAACAGTATCACGGTGCCGGATAAATTTCCCCTTCCTACTGTTGATGAGTTGTTAGACAAATTACATGGCGCTACTGTATTTTCTAAGTTGGATTTAGAACCTGGGGGGCTAGGGACCGTTGGGAATAACGAGACCAAAAAGCAGGGGACCACCACCAGCTGGCAAAGAATATTTGCAGGAGATGGGAGTATCGCTTTCTTTTATCGTTATGCTGTTATTTAGTCCTTATCCTTCTAGTTTGTCTTTTCCTCTCTTGGTATAGTATAAGTAGTAAGTTGTCTAACCTAGAAAGGCATCTGGATATTTACTCTTTTGGCCATTCGTGGTTTAGGCAGGGCTTGTCCTTGAGTTTGGCTCCCTTTGGGAGATTGTTCATATTATTTTCTATGTTTAGCTATTTCCGGTAACCTATTGTAAGCTTCTGCCCACTTTTCCCTAATATAAGTGCCCTTCATGTCGACTGATTTCCAAGCCTAAAAGGGTGTTTCCATCAGAGTGTGTGGGTTGTCGTTTTGTGCATGAGGGTTGTTACGTTGTCGTGAGCTGGTGGGTCTGGGGATGAGGGTACTTGTAGTGGTGAAGGCAATAATGTAAGGAATCATCGGAGAAATAAGATATTTTGGCCTCTCTCTTGCTGAAAGTGGAGTTGGAGGATAGCCTTAGCTGGGCGATCTCATCAGAATTATCTCTGTCTTAGATGTAGTGTCTATATAGATTGTATCTTTCAGTTCTCTCATCTCCAATCAACTGCTTAACTGCTAGTTATCCTTTGCAAAAATCCTTTATTCTTTTCCTTACTGGGGCGAAGAAAACAGTAGTGGTGTATAATTAGTTGTTGCTTTGTTGATCTAGTTATTTGTGGCTCAGTTAGTTTATGAGGATTTCATGTTTATAGATTGATTTTACCATCTATTTTGCAGGTTCAGGATCTGCTCAAGCCTGTGCCTGTAGTGCAGCAGAGAATTCAATACTATTTTGGTGTCTATGTCCCTTCCGTGCCTGCTTTAAGGAAGTATGACATGCTCTATGCTTCTGAAATGCAATATCTCCTGCTAAAATTTCAGCAGATGAAATAATCTTTTGGTATTTTTATTTCCTCGCATTCTCAAAATTTGTAATACTTATTCGTTCTGATGAATTTACCAGGGAGTATGGTCTGCTTTTAGTGAGCCAAGGCTTGGTTGGAGAAGCTCTGAAAATCTTTGAAGACTTAGAGCTGTGGGATAATCTCATCTATTGCTACCGGTATAGATTTTATTGCCTTCTTTCATCTAGCTTCCACTGAGAACTTTCATCTCTCAAGCAGCTCCTATAAATTTGTGTGTACTGGCAGGCTCTTAGAGAAGAAAGCTGCTGCTGTTGAGCTCATCAAGGCACGATTGTCAGAAACACCTTCTGATCCTAGGTTATGGTATGGGAAAGTGTGATGCTAAACAAAGTCCTGCTGTGTTCTTTCATTATTTTTTTGGCTACTGCACAGACTGTTGTAGTTTCCTCATGCTGAACTCCATATGTGCCTTGCAGGTGTTCGTTGGGTGATGTGACAAATGATGATGCCTGCTACCAAAGGGCTCTAGAAGTGCATGATCGGTGTGCACGTGCTAAGGTTTTTAATTTGTCATTTGGTAGCTTGTTCATTCCATGGTCATACTTAATTCTACTCACGTGGTTGCATTGAGCTTGTGTCAGAGATAAATGTTACTTTTAAAACCGAGATAGATAAATTGTACCTATTGTTGAGGAACATCTAGGAGTTGATATCCTGCTATCCCAAGGGATATTGTCGAGCTGAGACTCAATTATTATAAAAACACCATCAAGAAGAAGCACTGTAAGATAAAATAAACCTATAGACACCTGACTAAGCTAATGATTAAGCTTTTCTTTGTTCTTTCTGCTGCCAGTTTAGGGCCTCTAGCTCTTTGTCTCAGTAGTTGGCTAACCTGTGGAGCACTTAATAGGCTTTAGTTCTTGACATGTACTATTTACCGGCACTTATGATTGTGTGTGAGACATAACTCTCTTTCATGGTGATGCGGTACAACCTTTCTTCCCCTAAAATCCTCCAAAGAGGCCAACAAACTTTGATTACAATACGCTAATCCCTCCCCTAACCCTCTAGCTGTTCATATATACTAGTTTAATGCCTCAATTACTAATAAACCTTATCTTAAATAATATACCCTATCGTATACTGTACGGGGTAAACCTAATACGACAAGTGTACCGGTCTATCGTAGTCAGTTTTCCTAAGATATCCCTTCAGGTTATCGAACCAAAGGAGACACTGTCTAGTTTGAGTCTCTATCCTAGTTAACCTAATGAAATATAGAAATCAAATAACCGGAAATTGGGGGTTTGAATTGCAGAAAATAAATAAACTACAAATAAAACAAGTAAAGGGTGATCTTCTTGACAAGCTAAACTGAGGAATCTTGGTTTACTACTTTTCCCTAGTTCTTCGATTCCTCTTCCTATGTGTTTTCCTAATTCTAGATTGCAATCTTAGATCTAAATTAATCTAAAATCGGTCTTCCGTAAGATAGATTCTTACTAGCAATTCCTAAATCCTAATGACGAATTTATTAATTAACTAGTAGCGTTCAAGATTCATCTGGTTTCTAGTCAACTAATCCCGAGGAATTGCCTTCTCAAGTTTCATGGGTAATATTCTTGTACTCTATTGCAAGCTCACTTGTAAGCGAACAAACTAAATCTCTCTAACAATTGTATGGATCACCAGAGAAATATAAACAAAGCCAGGAATTAAACTACAATCTGTATAGAATTATTTGTAAACACAAAAGGAAGAAGAAAACTCAAACTAGGAATCCATATTAAACCAGAATTCTACGCAACAACTCATACGTAGTAGACAAACATAATAACAATGATTAAGAGATAAGAAAACATCATCTAATTGTTGTAGACTAATGACGAATCCAGTCTTTGTCTTTTGCTCCTGTTTCCAAGTTGCTCTCTGTCTTCTCTGTCTTATTCGTTCCTTCTGTCCTGACGGCTAGGGTTTCAAAAGCTGGAAGAATGAAGATACTTCAAAAATAGTTAAATAGTTCTTTTATATAGCTGCCGCCCTCTTTATATGCTGCTTCTCTCGTTTTTTACCAGATCGGCCCTCCCCTCTCTCTTTTTTAAAGTCCAAGAGCTGACTCCTCTTCCAAAAATAATTAATAGATCCATCTTAAAAGAAAAATAATAAAAGCTGCTATGTATTGATTTTTCTCCACGTCTGCCATCCTCTCATCTTCCAAAGAGGCCAACAAACTCTGATTACAATACGCTAATCCTCCTCTAATCCCCTAGCTGTCCTTATATACTAGTTTAACACCGCTCAATTACTAATAAACCCCCAAATTACTATTAAACTCCTATCTTAAATAATAAACCCTATCGTACCCCTAGTCCTAACATAGGGTTACCGGTTACATGAAATACTTCAAAATAAGCTGATTTTTATAAGTCATAATGCTCGATTTTTTTGGTAGGAAGAGGGAAGCATGATGCTTGTTTATTTTTGAGTTAGATGTGTCTACTGAAGTGATACTCTGCTTACGAAATGTTTTGTTTAATTGTTATTGGCAGCGGTCACTTGCTCGTAGTGCCTATAATAAAGAGGACTATGAAACGTCGAAGCTTCTATGGTATGTTTCACTTGATTGCCGACATAGTTTTACTTCTGAATTGATGTGCTCTCCTTGTTTTGCACTTGAAAATCTGCATTGTGGTAGCCTTTGTGAATTTTGTGTAAGAACTGTGCCGTTTATGATATCTTTGTAATCCCACCTTAGGGAATCAGCAATGGCGTTAAATTCTTTGTATCCTGATGGCTGGTTTGCTCTGGGTGCTGCAGCATTGAAGGTACTTCCACTTTACGATCTCACTACTTGTTTCTATGGGGAATTGGAACTGTTGGCCATACTATCAGTAAGCGTACCATTTCTTATTTCTTGTTTGTCTGCTAATTTTGTTTCACTATGCAGGCTAGAGATATAGATAAAGCGTTGGATAGTTTTACTCGTGCTGTTCAGCTTGACTCAGACAACGGAGAAGCATGGAACAATATTGCCTGTTTGTGAGTAATTATTTATTTCATTTTTTCACTGATGTGGACATTAATCCACTATTTCAAAGTTGTCACATTTATTTACTCTTTTCTATGCCTGCATGGAAGTTTCTTCTGTCTTCCTAATTTGGAAAAGTTTATTTTTATACGAGGCAGAGACAGAATAACAGAGGTAGAAACTAATTGGTCAGCTATCTACTCTCAAATCGTTGTTTTGAAATTCTGCTACCATAGTTCATTTTGCATCCCCCTTTGTGCACCATGGATGTACACAGGCTCAAGTACTTGCTTGATGAGAAACATTGGCAAGCCTTTGTAGTTGTGAGAAATTCAGGCCATGGATGCTTCTATGCTGTAGAACCCCTACCCACATATCGTATATTATATGTAGATTATGCTTACTTCATTATCTAAGCTGTGGTCTTACAAAGGAACCTAACCTATGCATTATTGATGAACTATATAGAAAGATACATCTGTTTACTAGGAAACGAAATACCCAAATTGGAGTCGCTTGCTGATACCATGAGGTATCTCGGTGTTTTCCCCCACCATCCCTCTACCAAGCGAAGGCTGCTTGATTGCTGTTTGTAAGCAACTTCCATTTAAAACAACCTTGTCCTACAATCTAATTCTAAACTAACACAAGGTGCCATTTCTACCCATTCCAATACTGAACGGAAGTCCAATGTGATTGCTTGTCGAAATATTTCTCTATACATCTCTGTCTTGTCCTGTTCTAGTACTTCGGATATTTCCAGTGCCCTCTTCTTATGGTCATAGTACTGTTCCTTGTTCATCTATACTGCAGTGATGCATTAGTAATAACGCCCCATTCTGTTTAATTACAGGCATATGCTGAAAAAGAGAAACAAGGAGTCATTCATTGCATTCAAGGAAGCACTGAAGCACAAGTTAGTATATTTCTCTCAGCATCTCATCGCAGTATTGAGCAGAAATAGAGAGCAATACTTCCACTATCTATTTTTTTTCCATCTAAATTTTAGTTATGACGTTATGGCAGGCGAAACAGCTGGCAGATGTGGGAGAACTTCAGTCATGTTGCTGCCGACGTTGGCAACTTCTCACAGGTAATTTCTATTTGTAGCCATTTGCCTACCTTCTAAGATTTTATTTTCAGATCACTTTCATGAATGGCTGATTTTTCTTTTTTGACTTGCAGGCAATGGAAGCTGTACAAATGGTCTTGGATCTTTCTGGGGGTAAAAGAACTGAAATTGAATTTCTAGAAAGGCTTGTATCGGAGATGGAGACACGTATTTCATCTCATAATTCCGAGAATCTTGTTGCTGACAAGGCAAATTCTGAAGTTGCACCTCTGTCTCGTGAAAATGAGTACTTGATGAATTTGCTCGGCAAACTCCTCCAGCTGGCAAGTCTAAGCTGTGTTTCTGCCTAGCGTAACTATGTGTGCCAATCTGAAGTTTCATGCCATACCGGTCCCATTTACAAATGCCATCAAGAAACACAAATAAAAGTCTTTTGTCATTCGTGTCATATTTTATTGCATTTTGGAAGTACGCTCTGGCTGATAAAACTGCATCGCTTTCTTGGCCAAGTGTTACAGACTCAAATGTTTTCTAGTTTAGTTTATTATAACAAGCAGTATTGTTCTAAGGTCCAACTTTGTCGTTTGATGTTCCTCTTTTTTGTGTAGATTGTAAAAACTGGCGCAGTTGGTGATATATGGGGTTTGTACGCACGATGGCACAAAATGAAAGGAGATCGTCTCATGTGTTCCGAGGCACTACTGAAGCAAGTTAGATCATACCAGGGAGCTGATTTGTACAAGGATAGGAATCGATTTAAGAAGTTTGCTCATGCCTTGCTGGAGCTTTGCAAGGTTTACATGGAGATTTCTGCCAAGGAGCTCTGTACTGCTGAGATGCATCTTCGTAACACAATCAAACAGGTGAGAGAATCTTATGTCCACATCTCATCTTCCTGCCAATAGTCTGCATCTACTTGGTTCTTTCTGCCTCTTAGGGATTTAAAATATGTGGTATGTACGGAGAGAGGAGAGGATTATTCCAAAAGAAGAGACAAGTTGGAGAAAGCTTAGTATCTCGATCTCTGTGGACAACATTGAGGGAGGGTCTAATGGATTAGATATTAGAAGGCTAATCCCTGATGTATCTGAGGTTAGGAGAGTATAGATTTCAAGAAAAAGAACTAGAAACCCAAATGCTTCTGGCTTTGTGTTTTTTGAACACGAAATGGTTAAATGTTCAAAAGTAGAATATGCGAGAATGGTAAGATACATTCCTGTGGGGGCAAGGATGAGAGGAGTTGATGAAGGAGATACCAAGTGAGAGGTGGGTGGCACAGTAAACCATCAAGGAGCTGGGCTCCCTGATGTTTTGAAACAGCTCAACCAGAGGAGTAGTAACACAATGGTGGCGAGAATGGCTAGAAGTTCAGTGGTGGAAGTGGAGGAGAAAAAATGGCTGCAAGAGTTCATTGATGGGGAGTTTGAAGGGCGGAGGAACATACGAAAGATCATAGTTTTATTATAAAAGAAGGCAATTGTGATCTTTGGCACTAAATAATTGATGAAGGCAGTAGAAAGAAACATAGCAAAGGAGTATGAGGTGTGAAGTGGCACAGATAGGGGATGGAGGTGAAAATGAAAAGGAATACATGTGTAACACTTCGGGATCTCAAGTTTGGATCGTGGGAGGATGACAATATCTCTGACTCGTGAAAGTCTCTTCCGGTTGCCCATTGTCTAGAAAGTCTTTCACCGTAAATGTAGGTAAACTGAGAGTGTTATGCCAAGAGTCTAGATAGTAATGAAAGATTTGAAACATACAGGAATCG
The DNA here is from genome assembly GCA_023374045.1 of Limonium bicolor. Classification (NCBI taxonomy): domain Eukaryota; kingdom Viridiplantae; phylum Streptophyta; class Magnoliopsida; order Caryophyllales; family Plumbaginaceae; genus Limonium; species Limonium bicolor. The sequence goes on along the minus strand of CM041776.1, from coordinate 251,067,953 downwards.
CTATAGGTGTTATATGGAAAAGAGAGATGGAATATTACAATCATTGAAGATCCTACCTGGAGGTCAGAGGTGAAGGAGACATATGGTCTGATGCTAGCGGAGGATCAGGTTAATGCCGGTGAACTTGAAGTTCGTCGGAGAAGTCCTGTATGTTAGAATTTGTACGAATGGGTATTTCATAATGGAAGTGAAAACTCAAGGGTATATTGTAGTAAGTTATAAAAGGTAGGGTATTTGGTGAAATTTGCTCAAACGTAGGGGTATTTGGGAAAATTTCCCTAGATATACTTTTCTTAGAATGGCTATTTGCGGGGCTCGTTAGTTTGGTCTATAACCCTGAGGTAGCTGCCAACAGGAGGAAGATGTACTAGGAAATATGGCTGATGCTCTCAAATAATCTGAAACCATTGATGGTGATGAGTGACTTCGACAAAGTTAGGGCAGTAAGTGTAAGAAGCGGATCAGAGAATCGACAAACTGTCTCTGGTGTGAGGGAATTTAACAGTTGGATGGATGATCTGGGCACAATGAAACTGCCAGTGGTGGACAGTAATTTCACTTGGATGAGGAATAACTTGATGAGCTAGATCAATAAGACGTTTGTGGATTTAGGAAGGTGTGCAACAGTTAAAGATTTGATTATGGGATCCTAATCATGGATAGTTTTAGCCGTAGACTGACAATTGGGAGCCAAAATCTTTCTGATTTATGGATGCTTGGCCTGATCACCTAGAGTTTCATGATTTACAACTCTTGGAGGCTTTGGGTCATGTGTCCATTCAACAGAGCTGAAAATGTTGAAGGTTCCATAAAGTATGGAATCCGGAAGTATTTGGGAATGTAGAGGGCAAAATCTAATAATTTGTGGAGTAAGAATCAGTGGAATCAATAGTGGAAGTAATAGGATGGGATGAGGAAAGCATCTGTCAAAGGATGGCTGTTGACACACAAATATTTTTACTACCTAGAAGGCAAGAAATGTATTGAAGGCAGATGTCTAGGGATGGTGGTAAAGCAACTTGCATCATTTGACAAAAAAGAATCACATTGCACTTTTGGAAGCTGAAGGAATCCAAGTGAAGGTTCTCAAAGTCGTGACAGACTACTTTCATTTCTCCGGTGTACTGCTGTCAAGACTAGAGGAGGAAGATAGAGACATGCTTGAAGTGATACCGGGTATGGAGGAAATAGCAAGGGCTGTTAGAGGGTGTGATGGTTCAAAGGAATCGGATATGAACCTCATCAAATCAATGTGGGGTATCATTGGTGCTGAGTTTATTGAGTTGGTAAGAAGATTCTTCCTCAAGGAAAATGCTGATGAATACAAATCAGACCTGGACTGCATTGATCTCGAAGGTGGAAGGTGCAAAGAAGTTGAAAGAATATCGACCCATTAGTATGCTGGGCAGTGCCTACAAAGTGATTGCAAAGATCATGGCTGGTAGAATGATAGATATACTCCCAAAATTGATAGGTGAAATAAAGAAATGTTTTATAAGAAATAGACAAATTTAGGATGGGCCTTTAATTGCAAATGAAACAATAAACTAGTTGAAGAAGAACGGAAAAAAAGGATACCATGTAAGATGGAAATTCTACAAAGAAGTACAACTGGCAGTGGGATTTGAGGAGAGATGGAGAGGGTGGGTGAGTGAATGCATATCGACATCTTAGATCTCGATTTTGGTCAATTGGGCGACCATTAAACCATTTAAACCTAAGAGGGGATTGTGACAAGGCAATCCAATCTCACCATTCTTGTTTCTACTTGCCGCTGAAGCTTTTAATGTGCTGATCAGAATGGCGAAGGAGGAAGGAGTAATAAAAGGAATTGATGTGGGGGACCATTTAGTCAATATGACACACCTACAATTTGTCTATGACATGATGGGAGTAAGAAGGATGCTAGCAGTGTTCGCTGAAATGTCAAGTCTTGAAGTCAATATGGAATACGCAGCTGCTTTTTGTGTGAATCTAAGTATTGATGATGAAGGGATGACGAGGAGATATCTTGACTTGTGACTTGTGATGTGGGACCGCTGCCGATGATTTATCTAGGAAGTCTGTTGGGTGTGAACTCAAGATTTCAAACTACTTGGCAACCAGTGGTGAACAGAATGCAAGCTAGATTAGCGGCGTGAAAAGATAATGCACTTTCTAGGGCCAAAAGATTAGCTTTTCTGATTAAGGCTGTCCTTCAGAGTATCCCCACTTACTACTTGAGTCTATTCAAGATGCCCAAAACTGTGCTGAGGAAAGTGGTATCATTGCTGAGGATTTTTTTTTTCTGGAAGGGAGGTGGAAGAGGATTTGCAATGATAAGCTTGGAATAAACTACAACAACCTAAGGATTTAGGGGGGAGTGGGCATTGTGAACTTGGAATTGAAAAATGCAGCCTATAGTAATGAAGTGGTGGAGACTATTCATTTGATGAAGAAGAGGCTCTTTGAAAGCGAGCTATATGCTTCATCTATGGCATACAAAGGTCAGCCCTGCCAATAGATTTTGTAGAGAGAAGAAACAAAGAGGAATCTTATACAATCGCAGCAGTCAGATATTGGGATGATAAGATCAAGGAGGTGATTGATAATGGGGTAGAGATGAAGATAGTCAGGGGAAAGAAGATCAGATTTGACAAGATGCGTGTTTGAGCTCAATACAATTGATGGTGTAATACAACAATCTGTTCCAATTAAGTGCGTAAAAGGAGGCCACGGTGGCTGAAATTTTGTTATGGGATGGTGAGCGGTCGAGTTGGAGTCCATGCTAGAGGAGAATGATATTTAGGGCAGAAAGAGAAGAGGTGAATGAGCTCCTTCACAGGCTACAAGCAGTAGAACTAGACCGAAACATATCAGATGAACTACTGCTTCAGCACAATGGAATCTCTGGGTTCAATGCTAAAAACGTTCAGCTCATTGCTGCTCAATTGGATATAGCAGAGTCGGAGATTAGGAAAAATGTATGCATTCAGATGGGTTGGAAATGCAATCTTTATTCCCAAGGATGGGAATCTGTGTTTGGATGAAGTTGCATGATAGACTAAAGACTAGGATGGTGCTTTTGGAAGGGGCATACCTAATATAAACCAAAGTCGCAATGCTCTATGTCAAAGAGGTATTGGAATGCTAATATAATACCAGACATAAAATGGCATCCTAACAGGTTGTATGATTGGCAAAGGGTGGTGGCTATGATCTTTAAGGTATAAGATGGGTATAGTGGTGTGTAGTGGTGTCACTAAGGTGTATGGTGGGTGGCTGTTTTTGTGAGCGGTGCTTATCACGCTGAATGAAGGACATTGACATGACGATGAATGCTCATTATAGATTGGGCAGTTTTGTGCTTTTGTTGTCTACAAAATATTATCATATCTTTTTGATACTTGGTAAAGTTAGTAGCGGGGTTTATAAAAGGCTATTTGACCAAAACTTCTCAAAAAATCTAGAAAAGTATGGTGGGATCGTCCAAACTGGTGGGACATTGAGATGGTTTTACTGAAAGTGGTTATGTGTGCTACGAGGCATGGAGAGGGCAATGCATGGAAAAGGAGGAAATAAGTGGAACAAATGTTTCTTCTATGCAATATGGGGTATATGGAAGATGAGGCTTTAAATGGTATTTAAAGGGAAGACACCAGTTTTTCATTAGGTACCGAGAGTTACAAAGCTTTTCATGTAAATTTGTATGTTGTGTTGGTGTGTTTTTAGTTGGTCTGGGAACAATTATCATCAGTTTGAAGTTGGTAGTTTGATGAAGTATGCTCTTTCTGTTGTAGGGGTTTTACTAAGCTGCTTCTGTATATTAGTCTAGTGACTGTTTCCGAGCAACTTTTTGGTTGTAATTCTACTATAATAAAAAGAAAATTATATTCACACTGTTAAAAAGGAGAAGACGTTCAGCAACAGTTATATAACTGATGTATTATTGCCAGGCTAGTAGTTCTTTTTCAGACACGGAGGAGTTCCGACTTCTCGACGATTGTCTTAAAGAAGTCAAAGCAAGACTCAACCCCACTGCATCCCCCGCTTGCTGAGAGTTACTGATTACATCAGTTCTCTTTGATGAAGGTAAAGTCGATTGTATATGTGCTAAATGTATTCATCTTTTATTTGATGGCCTCTTATCTTGAGACGTGCGCTTTTTTTTTTTCATTTTATCTCGATATGCCCTTGATATGGAGACAATTAAGAAGGCTGAGTTCATCCGCTTCTGCTCGGATACTTGAGACCTCCATTTGTCTCACCTTGCAACTTGGTCTCTGACATCAACAAGAGTGCCGAGTTCCCTTGCGCAAAAAACTTTCGTGTGTTCGATCCTTTCTAGTACATAACTAAATCTCTATATTACCCTGCAGATATGGGCTGCTGAAAAATGCGATAAAGAAGGCATTCAGGAAGGTGCACTTCGGTTATTTATATCACAAACACAGCTGTGTTAGAACTTGGTTCGAAATCCTTGCAAAAAAACCTAAACCATCTTGCAGTTAATCTGTTGCAGCAGTTGAAGTTGTTTACCTACAATAAATCTTGGGGAGCTATGACGGACAGAAAGAGATCGCAGGAAGTTCTTCCAATTTTGTGAATGTACCATGTTAGCTTAGTAGGTGTTGTATTCTTCCTATATTTATTTTTTCACGGAGAGAAAGGACCTATGAAGTCCATCCAATTTTGTGAATGTACCATATTAGCGTTAGTTCGTGTTTTAACTAGATCTTTATTTGTTATCGTACCTAATTATTTATTGAATATTACAATGCTCAACCCATGAGTTATTGAAAAATTATATTGCTCATTATTTTAAAAATATTACTCCCTCCTATTTAATATAAATGTAGACAAATTTAAATCTAGATATATATATATTTTGAATAGGAGAGAGTACATTGTTAATCTATGAGAAATTAAGATATATTGTCCACTTATGAGTTTTAAAAAATTATACTGTCTAAACTTGTACTTATGAGATGAAATTGAATATTTGAGGTAATTGATTATGAAAAATGAAAAAGTTTAAGACAATACAACCTCTTAAAAAATTCAAAATTATATCACACGATCCTAGAGATTCAAATAAAGGTAAAAATAAAGATAAGCGGATGCACTTTTATGTAATTCCTAAAAAGATTTGTAAGTTCCTCTTTAATTCTTAAATATAATCTCATACAAAATAAAATTGGTTTTTTTTTGTATTGTCCAATTGCTCTATTAATATACTACCTCTGTCCCATATTGATCTTGTTTGCTTTTTGGCACGTTTTTTCACTTCAGTATTAAACATATAATAAAATAATTTTATAAAATAAATTTCTACAACATATAGTATTTCACATGAGGATTTCATTACAAAACTTAGATTTCAAACGACATGCTCAAATAGTAAATGAGAATGTCAAATAAGGACAGAGGGAGTAGTATTTACTAAGATCTTTAGTTTCACTTCATTCTAATAAGTACATGGGTGAGTAGTGTAATTTTTTAAAGCTCATGGATAAAGGTCGCAAAACGGGTTTGTGGGTCATGTTAGGCTAAACACAAACTTGACTCGTTTATTAAACGAGTTGACCTGACTCAATCAAATTAATTAATCGTGTCCAAATATGAAACTCAAACCTAACCCGTCTATTGAATGGGTTGACCTTACCCCACCCATTAATCAATCATGTTTATGATACTTAAGTTCGAATATGTTAAACCTAGCCCGTGTAACATGTTTCTTTTATATAAGAAAGTAATTTTACTAATTAACATTATTTTTTATAATTCCATGATATTATTAACTCTGCTATAATTAAAATATTAATATTTTATATTTTTATATCTCATTAAAATTAAAATTTGATAAAAATAATTAATTTATTAAATATATTTATTTAATATAAATTACTTAAATAAGTTAGCGGGTTACACATGTTAAAACCAAACTTGACACGGCTATTGAGGAGGTCAACCTGAACATGACCCGTTTATTTAATCGTGTTGACTTTTGAAATCCAAATCCAAAAAATTCATGTCGGGTTTGTTGGTCAAACGGGTTGTGGGCTTATGGAAACGAGCTTATCTCACCAGCTTACTTTTTCTTTCTATATGTCATATAGATCAATTGTCATATCAACTTTTTACTTTTTCTCTTGCATATGTTTTCTCTCTACTTTTCTAAATTTAGCTAACAACTGACATCACTTATCAGCTTCAGTTTTACAAAATAATGGGTAGATAAGGAATATTGGGAATCAAGATACGTGATTAAGTTTACTGCGAATTCTTTCAAAGAAGGGACCATGCCCATATGTATATGCTTTGGGTATAAGCTCAACACATTTTCAGCTATTTGATTACATTTTGTTTTTAGAAACAATAATCTCAACCCTAAATGATTTTGTTTATTTAATAATTGGTTGGTAAAATAAAAACCAATCAAATAATTATAGAATGGTATGATAAACTTTTATAATTAAGATTTCAATAACTATTTTTTCCACTAATAACTCCCCTTGTCATTGAAATATATAGTATAGACAAAAATATTAAGATTGCGGAAGTTTTTCTTAATCCATTATCAACTTTCTTCAATAATTATATTTTTCTTTAATAAATTTCACCATTATTGATGGTTTATCTTTTGTTTTCAAATTAAATAGTGAAAATAAAAGTGTGGATTCTTAACTAAAATGATAGTAGAATTTTACAATACAAGTGTAGATTTGTTTTATAGAAGTGTAGATTTTTATTATTTTGTCATTTAATTAGAAATATAGATATTTAAATAAAGTAGGGAAAATTCACGATATACCCCTGTTTTCTTTCGTAATTCACAATATACCCCTGTGATTTTCGTAATTCAACTTTAAACATAATTAAATGTTGTCCAAAATTGATGAAACTTTACATGGACGATGCTAAAGTGTTATATTTTGGTCCAATTTCAAATTTGAAGTTTTTTAAGCTCACATGTGACCTGTGGGACCCAATGAACATGTGACTGCTCATTGGGTCCCACGGATCACATGTGAGCTTAAAAAACTTCAAATATGATATTGGACCAAAATATAACACTTTAGCATCATCCATGTAAAGTTTCATCAATTTTGGACAACATTTAAGCATGTTTAAATTTGAATTACTAAAACCATAGGGGTATATTGTGAATTACGAAAGAAAATAGGGGTATCTCGTGAATTTTCCCAATAAAGTAATATAATTTTTTAAAATGTATATGTAGATTTGTTTGATTAAAGTGTAGATTTTAAATTTTGACAGTAAAATTTTTTAAAATGAAAGAGTGGATTTATTTTTAGGGAAATTTCACGATATACCCCCGAGGTTTGAATAAATATTATAAGATACCCCTGGAGTTTCATTTTTATTACAAGATACCCTCGAGGTTTCATTTTTTTTTACGATATACCCCAAATGTTTCATTTTCATTATGATATACCCCTGAAGTTTTAATTTTATTATGAGATGCCCCTCAGTCAAATTCTGATATATTATATTTTTTATATCCTCATTTTACCCTCGCACCATATGCCCCTAATAACCTCAGGGATATATAGTCAAAGTTTTGTTTGAATTTGAAACTTAAATAAAATGCTCAAAAAATTAAAGTTCATATAAAATTTGACATCAATATTAAAAAATGAATATAATTAAATAAATAAAAAAATTAATAATTGGAAATAACTAAAAAATTAAAATTAAATTATTTTGAAAAATAAACATAACTTGTTACGGAGTTACTTAAATATTTGTTAAAAATCTAAATAATGTATAACAATAATATGAAGAATATTAAAAGCAACAGTTTCATATAGTACATAGAAAAAAATCATCATTTTATATTAGAAAATAAAGTATAAAAACCATAAAATATGATCATTTCTCTGTAATTATTGATATCAAATAATATATTTGTTAATAAATTCATACTATAATTAATAAAATTATTTAATAATTTCTTGTATTTAATATTATTGTTATAAAAATTACGATTTTTGGCCACTACCACAATATTTTTTAAATTATGTAACAATATAAGTTTTTTAAATAGATTTTTTTGTTTAGTCATTTCTATTTATTTAAAACTTTTTATGATTCTATTTTTTTATACTTTTATTTATGTTTTTAAATTGAATTAAAATTTTAATTGATCTTCATTTTTTATGTGTATTTTGTTCGAATTTTAAATTTTTTAAAAAATTTGACCATAAACCTGTGAGGTTATTGCGGGACATATGGTGTGAGGGTAAAATTAGGATATGAAAATTATAATATATCAGAATCTGAACTGAGGGGCATCTCGTAAAAAAATTGAAACCTCAGGGGTATATCGTAATGAAAATGATACCTCAGGGGTATATCGTAAAAAACATGAAACCTCAGGGGTATCTCGTGAAATTTGCTCAAACCTCGGGGGTATCTCATAAAATTTCCCTTATTTTTATTTGATCATAATATTTTTTCCATTAGTAAATTTCAGCACTACCATTGATGCTTTATCTTTTCTTTTCAAATTAGATCGTGGGAATATACAATCTATCTAATATTACTTCTCCACCTAAGTAAATATTTAACTAATAGAATTTTTAAAATGTAAGTGTAGATTTGTTTGATAAGGGTGTACATTTTTATTAATTCCTCATTATATAAAAGTGTAGATATTAAAGTAAAATGATATATTTTTAAAAATGTAGACGTAGTTTTGTTTGATAAAAGTGTAAATTTTAAAGGGAAAATTCACGATATACCCCTGTTTTCTTTCGTAAATCACAATATACCCCTGTGATTTTCGTAATTCAACTTTAAACATGCTTAAATGTTGTCCAAAATTGATGAAACTTTACATGGACGATGCTAAAGTGTTACATTTTGGTCCAATATCAAATTTGAAGCTTTTAAAGCTCACATGTGACCTGTGGGACCCAATGAATATGTGACAGTTCATTGGGTCCCACAGGTCACATGTGAGCTTAAAAAACTTCAAATTTGATATTGGACCAAAATATAACACTTTAGCATTGTCCATGTAAAATTTCATCAATTTTGGACAACATTTAAGCATGTTTAAAGTTGAATTACTAAAATCACAGGGGTATATTGTGAATTACGAAAGAAAACAGGGGTATCTCGTGAATTTTCCCAATTTTAAATTTAGACGATACAATTTTTGAAATAAAAGAGTAGATTTATTTTAGTGAGTTATAAATAAATTCAACCGAGCAAGTTCACTTGTGATCTTTTTAAATTTTATAAGATTCATGTCAAAAGATTTTCTAGAACGTGAATATTTATCTTTTTTTCTAACTAGATTGGTTACATCCCCATTTTTAAAAAATAAATTTGATTTTTTATCTTTTCTTTTCAAATTAGATCATGAGAATATATAATCTCGTCTAATATTACTTTTTCATTGGACTAAAAGAGTAAATATTTAAATAAAATTGTAGAATTTTTAAAATACAAGTGGAGATCTATTCGATAGATGTGTAAATTTCAGTAATTCATCAATAAATAAAAGTATAAATATTTAAGTAAAATGATATATTTTTCAAAGTGTAGGTGAATTTTTGTTTGATAAATATGCAATTTTTAAAGTTAGATAATTCAATTTATAAAGTGAAAAAGTTGATTATTTTTATTTGATTTTAATAATTTATTGAATAATAAATAAATTCAATCCATAATGTTCTTATATTTATTTTTAAGGAGGCTTATCAATAAAAATTCTAATTTGTTATTTTTAAATATTTTTTTTTGCTTTAAAAGTGGGATTTTTTACTTGAAAAATCACTACTTCACTTCCACTTCACTTAAAAAATATTGCCTTAAATATTGAGAACATTTATTAGAATTGTTGGTTTATTTTTTTACACATCTAATATTTCTTTCTTAACTTCTAAAATTACAAATTAATTTTAATATCTATACCTGTATAATAAAGATTAGAATCTACACCATTAATTTACTTTTTTAGAAAACCAATGATCTAACATACTTGAACACTGATAAGTGTGAAACATACAGGCTTTTTAGGGTTTAAATCCCTTATAATTTGTAACAATTCAGGCAATGTTTCCCACTTATTATGTGTTTTTCCTAAGATTGATGTTTTGATAAGAACTGATGTATTCTATATGCTAAATATAGGAAAAACCTAGGAAATGAAGATTTTACATCATAAGGATTACAACACAACAAACGGGGAACAAATCAGAAGAAGAAATGCAAAAATTGGCCACGTCCGGATGGGTTTAGCCGGACACAAAGCCGGACCTCTCCTGTCCGGATCTGTTTGGCCGGACACAAAGCCGGACGTGACTTAAAATCCAGATCCGAGAGTTCTCTGTCTTGTCCGGATCCGGACATCGATCCGGACATATTTCGAGTTGCAGATCTAAAAGTTCTGTGTCACGTCCGGATCCGGACACAGATCCGGACGTCACACAGAATTGAAAAATAATAATAAGCTGCGCAGATAATTAGCCTTTCGACGCAATTATCAGACGGCAATTATCGTGAGGCGACTGCAGCATTTATTAAGACACGACCCATGCCCAAATTATTGTAACTTACCAAACTTCCACTAAGCTTTGTTGCTCTTCTAATCCTATATAAACCCCTATCCAGGCTCCATCTCAAATCGTACCTGACTTCACAGTCTCCTCTCCTCTCTACTAATCCATTCACGACTCACTCCATTCATCTGCTCACCTTCACTAAATTTCCTCCGTAAACCTCCGCTTTCATCACACACATAATCCGCATCCATTCACCAGATTTTAGCCTTGTCGGGATCTCCGTCCGGATCCGGACTCAATCACATAACCCACGTCCGGATCGCGTCCGGACCAGACTTAGCCGGACATCTCACGTCCGGGTCTGCGTCCGACCCCATTGACCCGGACAACTCACAAAACTCACCAAAAAAATTCCCACTTTCGCCTCTTTTCACTCAGTTCACTCCATTATCACCAAGACCAACCTCCAAACCAGCATAGCACAAGGACAAAGGACGGAGCGAGCAAGAAGATCTTCGTAACAGATGATTTCTCTCAACTCTCTCTCATTTATGATTATAATCGCTATGTCTAGCTAAGAGGATTTACTCTAGGAGAAGGGATGTTGTAATTAGTTAAACTCTGCATTATTTTACTGCTTTATTGAGACAATTTGGATTGTTCAGGTTAATGCTTTTAAGTGCTTTTAATAAACATCATGAATTTATTATAAGCCCTCGAATCATGTTATGATCAGATAAGGTGATTAGCATTGATGGTCCTATTAACCTGTTACCTGTGATAATTGCAATCGGATAGATTACATTAGTCACTAGGAGCTTTAGTCCGGATTAAACCAGACTAGTAATTCTGTGCAATAAAACCATCTAGATATACTTGCTAGGTCTAGACTAGAACTACATGTCCTGTCTAGATGAGCTATCTGGAATTAAGACTTAATGCAGAATAGATAATTGAGAATTACAAGCCGATCCAAGTCTCCACTTAAGTAGTAGAATATGCAGAACCCAGCTAGTAAAACAACTCCCTGAACCTAGAGTACCGTTTACACTCCCAAGACTATCACTTTAATTTATCTGCTATTTACCTTCTTGTTATCTATTTGTGAAACCCAAAACCAAAACAAACCCCTCTTTTTGAGTTAACCATTACCTAAGGCTAGACTTACCACATCAAGTCCCGTGGATTGACACCCCGGTCGCTTCATAATTTGCTATACTATTTCGACCGGGATTTTTGCAACCTGACGATCTATTGAATTATTGAATTCTAGGATTATTTCTAGGCTTTTAATATATCAAATTAAATCGTTTGCAAAATGGCGCCATTGCCGGGGACTTGACTTTTGTCTAGTCCCTAGCCTTGGTTAATTCGTTACTTTATTGCAACACACTGTTTATAATTGTTTGTTTGAAATTTATTTGATTTTAATTTATTTTGTGTGCCATTTTATACAATTGTTTTTCATTATTTTAGTTCTAAAAACTCACTCATTTTGTTCCTTTCTCTCGGGCTGATTATAAGCACCTAGTGGATGCGTAGAACGCGTTCAACTGGTCCTCCGGATACAGACTTCGATCCTGAAATCGAGAGAGTATACCTCCAAGCTCTGAGAACAAGAAGGCTGCTTGACTTCAATATGGCAGCAAATCATGACCAAATTGGAGGAGGTGCAGTGACCCAATACACGATGGGAAGGATAAGCAGACCACCAGCCACACCAAGAAGAGGGCCAGTGGTTCTACCAAATCTAACTGCAGAACTTATAGCCGATTGGCAAAAGGTAAAACCTTCTCATCAATCCAATGCTGTTAGAAATCACCCTGCAGGAACTTTCTCAGGTGCAGACCCAGCGGATGCATTGGACCATGTACATCGCTTTCTAGTACACTTGGATTCCCTGGGCTTATCACAAGGATTGGAGGAGTACGCCAGACTGAGCCTGTTCCAGCACAGTCTATCGGGAGAAGCCTCGAAATGGTTCCATCGACTACCGCCAGGCATCATTACCACCTGGGAGCAGATGATGGATAAATTCTACGAGAAGTATATTCCCATCTCCAGGACACGACAAATGATTGCCGACCTGATGGCATTCAGACAGATGGGTAGTGAGACAGTCTGTGAGGCGTGGGACCGATTCAAAGAACTACTCCGCCAGTGCCCTCACCATGGTCAGGACATCACTTCATTGGCTCAGGGATTCTTCCAGGGGTTAAAAGACGAAAACAGAGGCGAGATAAGATCCGCCCTAGGAGGAAACCTGCTAGCAAAAGTGGGGAGGATTTCATGGCATCTATGGAGTCCTACTGTGAGGAGCTTCGCCAATGGAGCAGCATGGAGGCGAGTATTCTCAATAGGTCACAGTTCTTCCCGAGCTCCAGACCCAATGATGGAACAGCTAGCCGCCGAGCAAGCACAGATAAAACTACGATGGGAAGCATGGCAAAATGCTCGAGCAGCTCACCATGGGGCCACCCCAGCAATCCGCCAAGAAAATCTCTACAAGTACCAACGAAGCTTGCTGCTCTCAGTGTGGGGATGCACACGATTATGAGGACTGCCCACTAGTAGCCGAGATGAGGCAAACCGAGGAGGCCAATGTCATAGGCCAGTTCAACAACAGGCAACCCTGGGTGCAGAATCAGCACCAAAACTGAGGTACGGAAATCCGAACAATGCACTGAATTCACATCAAATGCAACCTCAGAGGACGAACCAGGGGGGACCACCCGGCTTTGTAGGCCTCAATATAATCAATTCCGGCCACAGCAGCCTCAAGCTCAGCAACCATCATTGAGCTCAAACAATGCCAGTCTGAAGATGGAGTGGATAAGTTAATGGCTTCTCAGGAACAGCAAACGGTAATCAACCAGAAGTTAGAGAATGCCATGGTGGAGATGCAAGGAACAATGAGTCAGTTGACTCAATTCCTCTTACAGCAGAGACCTTCTGGATCATTGCCTTCCCAACCAGAAACCAATCCAAGGAGCAGTTGAAGGCAGTGTCGGTCTCAGACGAAGACTGTGAGGATTCTGAAGAAGCAGCAGCAGTTACCCTGAGAAGTGGGAGGAACTTAATCAAAGACCAAGTGGCAGGAAGCCGTACTGATGAGGAGACCGAGCCTCTTTCTAATACCGCCGGTGCACCATCAGGGCATCCCGCCCCTCCTGAGGTAGTTTCTGAGGAGACCCAGGCTCCTATTCCTTCTTCTTCTCTTTCAACTGCTGTTAAAAATACAAAGGGAAAAATATCTGCAAAAACTTCCGTTTCCAAACCGTCTCAAAGAGCGAGAGCTCGATGAGCAATTTGGAAGATTTTTAGATGTTTTTCGAAAGCTGACTATCAATATTCCTCTTATTGATGCGATTAAGCAGATGCCAAATTATGCTAAATTTGTGAAGGATCTGATTTCGAATAAGAGGAAATATAAAGAGAAGGACACCATCCAGCTGACCGAAACCTGTTCAGCAGCTATCCGACAGAAGCTGCCTCCAAAGCGTGGTGATCCTGGTCAGCCCATCATCCCCTGTTCAATTGGAGACATGGATTGCGGATACGGTCTCTGCGATCTAGGAGCGAGCATCAACCTGATGCCATACACCATGTTTAAAAAGCTTCATGCGGGTGAGCTCGTTCCCATTCATTTCAGACTCCAGTTAGCTGATAGATCATCGATCACACCAAGAGGTATGGTTGAAAATGTAGTTGTTAGTGTGGGTAAATTTTTCTTCCCCGCTGATTTTGTGATCCTTGACATGGATGAAGATGTTGAGGTACCTCTGATTCTTGGTAGACCTTTCCTTAGAACTGCAAAGACTGTTATTGATGTTGACAAGGGGAAGATTACCTTGAAATTTCATGATGAAGAATTAAGCTTTGATATAAATAAGATGATGCAGAAAAACACTTCTTCTCAAGCTGTTTTCTCTGCTGATTTAATTGATAATTCTTATGATCTTGAGGATGACTACACCTATAGGAGTATTGATTCTTTTAATTCTTTGTTTAAGTTTTCTGATATTTAGAGCAGGTAATAAGTCGATCCATTGAGGATGACAAAGAAGTTTTGAGATGGCCTCGGTCGTCCAGCAGCTAAATCAAGGGAAATCATACTTTCGTTCCTCCTCTCCTGCTGTAGAAAAGTTGGATCGATCCATTCAAAGACCCATACCTTCAATAGAGAAGCCTCCTACCCTGGAACTTAAATCTCTCCCTTCCCATCTTAAATATGTTTTCTTGGCAGAGGGTAACACCCTGCCTGTTATTATCTCTGCATCTTTGTCTATTTCGCAGGAAACTAGACTTCTGGAGGTGCTAAAGAAACATAAAAGTGCCATGGGTTGGACAGTTGCTGATATCAAGGGGATCAATCCGGGTTTCTGCACTCACCGGATTCACATGGAGGAGAATTACAAGGCAGTGAGACAGCCCCAGAGAAGGTTGAATCCAAATCTAAAGGAGGTGGTCAAGGCCGAAGTACTGAAACTTCTTGATGCAGGTATTATCTACCCCTACCCATTTTTGCCCAGTGTGTCTCCAGTCCAGGTTGTTCCAAAGAAAGGGGGAATAGTTGCAGTGCTCAATGAGAAAGGTGAATTGGTACCTCAGAGACAAACCACAGGTTGGAGGATGTGCATCGATTACCGGCGCTTGAATGAAGCCACAAGGAAGGACCATTTCCACTACCATTTATTGATCAAATGTTGGAGCGGTTAGCTGGGAAAGAGTTCTACTGCTTCCTTGATGGGTACAGTGGTTACTTTCAGATACCCATTGCGCCAGAGGATCAGGAGAAGACCACCTTCACCTGTCCTTATGGTACTTTTGCATACAGGAGGATGCCCTTTGGTCTTTGCAATGCTCCAGCCACATTTCAGCGATGTATGATGGCGATTTTTAATGAGTTTATTGAGAAAAGTATCGAAGTTTTCATGGACGACTTCTCTGTCTATGGACAAAGCTTCGATGTTTGTCTGGAGCAATTAGATCAGATCTTGGCTCGCTGTGAGGACACGAACCTTGTGATGAATTGGGAGAAGTGCCATTTCATGGTACAAGAAGGAATTGTGCTTGGGCATAAGGTGTCAAGGGAAGGCCTCCAGGTAGACAAGGCCAAGATAGAGGTAATAGAAAAGCTACCCCCACCATCTTCAGTTAAAGATGTAAGATCTTTCCTTGGTCATGCAGGGTTTTACAGGAGATTTATTCAGGATTTCTCAAAAATTGCTAAACCCCTGTCAGACCTGCTTCAGAAGGATATCAAATTTCAGTTCACAGAGGAGTGCTTGACAGCATTTCAGACTATCAAAGAGAAGCTCTGCTCAGCACCAATTGTGGTCCCACCAGATTGGTCTGAACCGTTTGAGATCATGACGGATGCAAGCGACTATGCTGTGGCGCTGCACTGTGTCAGAAGAAAGACAAGATGCTGAGGGTAATCACCTATGCTAGCAAGACCTTAATTGACGCACAAAAAATTATACTACTACAGAGAAGGAGTTGCTAGCTGTGGTGTTTGCTCTGGACAAGTTTTGACCATATCTGCTTGGAAGCAAGGTGATAGTCCACACCGATCATTCAGCCCTCAAGTACCTCTTTTCAGAAGAATGAATCGAAACCAAGACTTCTGAGGTGGATCTTACTTCTCCAAGAATTTAATTTAGAAGTTGTGGATAAAAAGGGGAAGCAGAACGGAGTTGCTGATCACCTATCTAGGCTTGATATCCCAGATGATGGAATTCCAATCAACGAGTTCTTCCCTGATGAGACGGTGTTCAAGATTGGAAAAGTAGATGAACCATGGTATGCTGACCTAGTCAATTATCTGGCTACTGGTTTAATTCCTCATGACTACAGCTATAACCAGAGGAAGAAATTCTTGTCAGAAACCCGCCACTATATCTGGGAGGATCCATACCTGTTTAGGATCTGTGCTGATGGCTTGATGAGGCGATGTCTCCCAGATAAGGAGATCCAGAGTGTAATAGAATTCTGTCATGCTAAAGAGGCAGGTGGCCATCATGGTTATACAAGAACAGCTGCAAAGATATTAGAGTGTGGATTCTACTGGCCTACTCTACATAAAGATGTCCACCATTTCTGTTCCCATTGTGACCCCTGTCAGAGGATGGGAAACATCTCCAGAAAGCATGAGATGCCTCAGAAAGGTATTCTTGAGGTAGAACTTTTTGATGTTTGGGGCATAGATTTCACAGGCCCTTTTCCCTCATCTCATGGAAACCAATACATCCTAGTAGCTGTGGATTATGTCTCAAAGTGGGTAGAAGCTATTCCATCCATGCCACAATGCTGATTCCAAGACAGTGGTGAAATTCCTGAAGAAACACATATTCACCAGATTCAGGGTGCCCAGGGCAATTATCAGTGACGGTGGCTCCCACTTCTGCAACCGAGCATTCGACTCCCTAATGACTAAATATGGGGTGACCCACAAGGTAGCATAACCTTACCACCCCCAAACTAATGGTCTGGTAGAAGTGACTAATCGTGAGCTAAAATGGATCCTACAGAAGACTGTAAATGCATCAAGGAAGGATTGGTCAGTTAAACTAGATGACGCTCTGTGGGCATATCGGACTGCTTTCAAGACTCCTATAGGGATGTCTCCTTTCAAACTTGTGTATGGAAAAGCCTGCCATCTTCCAGTCGAATTAGAGCACAAAGCTTACTGGGCATTGAAAGCCCTGAATTTTGATCTGCACACCGCTGGAGAGAAAAGAAAATTTCAACTATCTGAACTCGAGGAACTTAGAGAGCAAGCCTATGACAGTTCCAGAATTTATAAGGAGCGCACAAAGAGAATCCATGATCAGATGATCCATAAGAGAGAATTCAAAGTAGGGGATCTAGTGTTGCTCTATAATTCCAGGCTGCGCCTCTTTCCTGGTAAGTTGAAATCACATTGGGCAGGTCCATTCAAAGTTGTGGGGATCACTACCTATGGTGCCTACGAGCTAGAGAACAAGACAGGAGAAGTTTTCAAAGTGAATGGTGCTCGACTAAAGAAGTACCTAGGCGATACCTTTTCTCAGCCTCCTGCACCAGGTATATCCTTGATTGAAAGCTCCAATTCCATAAATTCTATCTCTGCTATCTATATTGAGCACCACCCCCTCCCAAAGCATCCAAGAAGCCACACCCGCAATGGTATTTCAGACTAAAGAAAGCTATTGCTAGCTGCTGTGGCAGCCCTCCTTGACCTTATCTGTAAAGTCTAGCCAGAGACTTTAACTCCGGGCAGCTTGGTGGGAGGCAACCCACCGGTTTGTATCTTTTCCTTGGTTTGGTTAATTATTTTCCTCTTTTGTTCTTATTTAGCGAAGTGTTAATCACTGCTGTGCAAATTGAAAGAGCCATGGCTCTTACTTTACACTAATGGTTTTATCTGGTCCCACTTGAGTTCTTCTGGTTTTGCAGATTTAATCTTTCAGGTACTTCACTCTAATGCTAAACTGAACTCAAGTGTGAGGAAGAATCATGGCAAAGTTCACCAAGGATCAGGGAGTCCTTAAACACTCTTGCTATTTAATTTCTGCATTTCGTGTGTTTTGTTTTTGTGTGGTTCTTTGTGGTAAATTTTCATTTTTTATGAATAAGGTATTTTAGAGTAGTGGTTTTTAATTTAATTTAATATAAAAAAAGAGAGCGTTTTAACGTGTCCGGCTAAACTTAGCCGGACACAAATCCGGTCACAGAAAAAACAAGACGCGTCCGGATCCGGACTCCATCCGGACAAGACTAAAACGCGCGCCGGTTTTTAATTTTCTTTTCTCTTCCCTCTTTTCTTTTCTTCTGTTTCGGTCACCTTCTTCCCCCGACGAACTCAAGCCCAGAAACCCAACATCCATTTTTAATCCCTTCCTTCCACTTTCTCCTCCACCACAACACCACCAATCCGACGCCGGCGAACACCAGGAGCACGCCGCCGCACTGCCTAGCCACCACCTGCATTTCCTCTTCTCGAATTCCAAACCGGAAACCAACAGAAACAGGTTTTTCGATTTTTCTTATTCAATTTCACTACAGTGTCGTCGATTTGAAGTAGGTTGGGTGGTTATTACGTGTTCTGTGCTGTTAAATTGTTCGTGGGATGTTCAAACGTAGGATTATGTGAGAGATTTAGGAATTCTGGTTGAAATCATTGCAAATTTGGGCAGTTTCGAAACTAGCAGTTCGCGGCGCGAATTTTCTAGGGTTTATGTGCGTCCGGATCTGCGTCCGGCTGAGTTGACCCGGACGTGGATCCAGACATGTTGAAATTTTTTGAATTTTTCTGCAATTGTTCCTAGGTGATTGTTGTCCTGTTTAATATTATAGTGTGCAATGTTTGGCTGTTTTAATGCCTTGTTTCTCAAATAAATTGTGAAAGAATATGTTCAAATCGAACATGCTGCTCGATTGGTTTCGGGTTTTGGTGTGGCTGTTACTTCTCTTTTCTTACTGTTTGTGTTTTATCTGATAGATGGCTCACACTAGAGGGGCACACATAGGGTCCTCTTCGAGGAACCCACGACCAGTCAGAGCCGGCCCAGACCCCACTCTGACCTGATGGCTTCCGTTCTGCTACCACCCGGGCTTGGTATGAGCAGGGAGGGGGCTTCGTCATTGAGAGGCGCATCACCGACGAGGCATCAGCTGCCGCCGGGCTTACCGCCATATTCGAGGGTATTGGCGCCAGCAGCATCCTGCGCATGGGCGTGGGTGTTTTCTCTCCAGAGCTGGTACGCGAGTTCTACGCTAATGCTGTGGCGTCAGACACGACACACAGCATTACCTCCTACGTACGCCAGTTCCAGGTGGAGGTAACCCCTGAGACTTTTGCTGATCTTTTAATCCTCCCGGATAATGCGGATAGACATCGAGAGTTTACGGAGGACGCGCTTAGGGAGAGTAAGACTAGGTGGTTACGAGAGGTCGGGAGTACTACTCGTCGACGGGGTGAGGAGAGTAAGGTTGTCCTCTCGTATGCTATCCTTCCTTCCCTTCCCCAGAGGGCCTTAGCAGAGATCCTCAGTCATCAGATCCGGCCTCAGGCTGGGAATGATGCTTCTGACGAGGATTGTGTGCTCCTCGACTACCTCCTGGCCTCACCACACCCACCAGCTCAGCAGATCTCGATCCCATTCGTCATGTTCAGGCAGCTGCATAAGGTGGTGACATATCTGTGGACGAAGAAGAAGAAGATCACCCCTATCTTTCCTATCTTCATCCAGCATCTTCTTATCTCTACCCTCCCCGAGGAGATCTTCACTGATATGGCGGTGAGGGAGGGTGAGACACCCATCTCCCTTACGACCTTTAGGAGATGGGGCTTCTTACGCCTCGATGACGGCAGCTGGGTGAAGGGCAGCTCGGGCCTAGGATCCACTAGTACATCTGCGAGTTCCAGCTCTACTCCGGCCACTGCTACCATGACGCCCCCCACGGCCCCAGTGATGAGCATCCCACCTGAGATGCAGACTATGATGGACGCCCTACTCCAGCAGCAGCAGAGGATGGAGCAGCGCTTTGGGGGTATGGAGCAGCAGTTCGGGGATGTCCAGCAGCGCCAGGTGCGCATGGAGGGACACATAGATGACATCCGCCAGACGCAGGAGCACCTCCAGGCAGAGCAGACTTCTATTCGTGACGCACAGACTATGCTCGCAGGGCGCATGGAGCGCAGTGATGCTTTGCAGAGAGAGACAGCCGCTCATCAGACCCAGACCACCCAGATTTTACAGATGCTCATGACCCAGTTCGGCGCGAGACCTCCTCCACCACCACCACCTCAGTGACCGCCATCCTATCTTTAGTGCTTTCTTTTATTGGTTTTCTGTACTCGTCTTTGTTTATTTGCTTATTTTACTTTTGTTTGTTAAAACTAACAGTTAAACACAGAACTAACAGGTGAAGTGATGGTGTTTATATTTGGTTGTGCTTAAATTCTAAATTGCTAAATTTCTTGTTTCTCTGAGCAGTAAAGCCGTCGTCAATATTTTATTTACAGAACCTATCAACTGCGAAACGAATGGCTTGGGAAACTCGCAACTTGTGCTCTGGACGAAACGCATACTGTCTGTGACTCATGAGGAATCTCTCGACCCCTGCCAAACTTCAAGTGTGAGGAAGAACATCTTCCTCAATCCATAACACCAGGGGAGTCTCAGTTCCACCTTTAACTTATTTGATGTTCCACCTTTGTTGCGTTGAGGGTTAATTATTGCATATGCATCTATTATGAGTATAGCATGTTTTGAAAGCTCTTTTCTCTGTTTTTCTTCTTTGACCAATGAGGACATTGCTCATCTTAAGTGTGAGGAAGGAGAGACCTTTCCCTGAAAACATGCTAATTGTTCTTTAATGCCACACTTGCTTTTTGCTGCTCTAATGCCTGTGCACACCGAGTGATATTAAATCAAAGTGAAAACCGTAGGAATCTTTTTGCTTGATAAGGTTTGTATAAAAATTGTTTTATTTAAAAATACTCTCTTTTCACTAAAAATATGGTAGATTGGCTAGTTGTGGTAACCAGATTATTTTAGCTTGGGATTTTGGAAATGAAGTGAATGTTTGGAATGACAAGGGTAAGGCAAGGTACTCCACTGATCAAATTTTTTTTTTCCTAACAATAGCGGGCCTCGTCTATCCGGTTATTAAGTCTTAAGGGTGCCTTATCACCTATCTACCTAAGGTCTCGTGATCTGGGATAGTTGGCCCAACACCGTTACAAGGATAGAGAGAAAAGTCCGGGTTACGGAATAACTCTGCAATTCACAATATTTCGTTTGTTTTGTATATAATTCTTGGAAGAAGAATGTTTTTGCATGTGAAAGAAAAATTAATTGCAGTTTAATTTTTGTTTTTTTATCACGAGTACGTGGTGTTGAAAGGTATTGCGGAATAAGGCATTACTTCACACCCCTTGTCATCCAAAGGTTAGAGGAATGAAAATGGTGGAAAGTCCCAAGCTAAGTTAACTTGTTTTCTACAATCTAGTTTCTCTATGCTTTTACAAAATCGTTCTTGTTTCACTGTTTGTGAAAACCTACCTCTAGAGAGCAAGATTATTCTCTCATTTATCACTTTGTTTGATTTCGCCCTGCACTTGTTTAAAATTTGAGATTATTTGACGGTTTTTAGAGATGTTCTTATTTCTATTTTTCTTGAGGACAAGCAAAAGCTTAAGTGTGAGGAAGTTGGTAAGTGTGAAACATATAGGTTTTTTTAGGGTTTAAATACCTTATAATTTGTAACAATTCAGGCAATGCTTCCCACTTATTATGTGTTTTCCCTAAGATTGATGTTTTGATAAGAACTGATGTATTTTATATGCTAAATATAGGAAAAACCCAGGAAATGAAGATTCTACATCGTAAGGATTACAACACAAAAAACGGGGAACAAATCAGTAGAAGAAATGCAAAAATTGGCCACGTCCGGATGGGTTTAGCCGGACACAAAGCCGGACCTCTCCTGTCCGGATCTGTTTGGCCGGACACAAAGCCGGACGTGACTTAAAAATCCAGATCCGAGAGTTCTCTGTCTTGTCTGGATCCGGACATCGATCCGGACATATTTCGAGTTGCAGATCTAAAAGTTCTGTGTCACGTCCGGATCCGGACACAGATCCGGACGTCACACAGATTGAAAAATAAAATACGCTGCGCAGATAATTAGCCTTTCGGCGCAATTATCAGACGGCAATTATCGTGAGGCGACTGCAGCATTTATTAAGACACGACCCATGCCCAAATTATTGTAACTTACCAAACTTCCACTAAGCTTTGTTGCTCTTCTAATCCTATATAAACCCCTATCCAGGCTCCATCTCAAATCGTACCTGACTTCACAGTCTCCTCTCTCTCTCTACTAATCCATTCACGACTCACTCCATTCATCTGCTCACCTTCACTAAATTTCCTCCGTAAACCTCCGCTTTCATCACACACATAATCCGCATCCATTCACCAGATTTTAGCCTTGTCGGGATCTCCGTCCGGATCCGACTCAATCACATAACCCACGTCCGGATCGCGTCCGGACCAGACTTAGCCGGACATCTCACGTCCGGGTCTGCGTCCGACCCCATTGACCCGGACAACTCACAAAACACACCAAAAAAATTCCCACTTTCGCCTCTTTCACTCAGTTCACTCCATTATCACCAAGACCAACCTCCAAACCAGCATAGCACAAGGACAAAGGACGGAGCGAGCAAGAAGATCTTCGTAACAGATGATTTCTCTCAACTCTCTCTCATTTATGATTATAATCGCTATGTCTAGCTAAGAGGATTTACTCTAGGAGAAGGGATGTTGTAATTAGTTAAACTCTGCATTATTTTACTACTTTATTGAGACAATTTGGATTGTTCAGGTTAATGCTTTTAAGTGCTTTTAATAAACATCATGAATTTATTATATGCCCTCGAATCATGTTATGATCAGATAAGGTGATTAGCATTGATGGTCCTATTAACCTGTTACCTGTGATAATTGCAATCGGATAGATTACATTAGTCACTAGGAGCTTTAGTCCGGATTAAACCAGACTAGTAATTCTGTGCAATAAAACCATCTAGATATACTTGCTAGGTCTAGACTAGAACTACATGTCCTGTCTAGATGAGCTATCTGGAATTAAGACTTAATGCAGAATAGATAATTGAGAATTACAAGCCAATCCAAGTCTCCACTTAAGTAGTAGAATATGCAGAACCCAGCTAGTAAACAACTCCCTGAACCTAGAGTACCGTTTACACTCCCAAGACTATCACTTTAATTTATCTGCTATTTACCTTCTTGTTATCTATTTGTGAAACCCAAACCAAAACAAACCCCTCTTTTTGAGTTAACCATTACCTAAGGCTAGACTTACCACATCAAGTCCCGTGGATTGACACCCCGGTCGCTTCATAATTTGCTATACTATTTTGACCGGGATTTTTGCAACCTGACGATCTATTGAATTATTGAATTCTAGGCTTTTAATATATCAAATTAAATCGTTTGCAAACACCATGCTCAAAATCCTTTTGGACACCTTCCACTTGTTGGAATTCTTTCGGATTTCAATTATGCCGATAGATAGGCAATGAAAAAAACTCGTGATGAAGGGTTATACTTTGCAACCTATTTGATTTTTTACGGTAAGATTTTTAGTCATACAAAAGTCACTGGCTCTTCCTATTTCCATTTCCATCTTCGAACAACTTTCCTTCTAAATCCTCGCAGTTTACTTCAAGATAATAGTAACTCTTTACTACACTCAAATGTAGTAACAATTGTCTACAATAATTGTATATGTGGTCAAATAAAACTGTAAATTATACATGTAAAATTTATACATTTTAATTGTACCTAAAAGTTGTACTTTCAATATAATAGTTCATAGTACAATTTTTCCTTATCAATATACTGATTTTTATTTGTAAATATACAATAAATGTAATCACCTTAAGCTACATTTTGGTAGCTAAAGTCTTGCTCCCAAGGTTTAAGATAATTTTTATAGCAAGTTGATTGTTCTGAATTATAATGTAGTTATAAATAAATGTAGGTATGAATAGGAACAATTGGAAGTTAAATTTGAACTAAAATAGATGGGGCTTTAAGCTGTATTTTTTTCTTGTCTGGCCAATAAAAGATATGAAGGCGTCTATTAAAATTTGTTTGTTTCTGATGGATGAAGTGAAGCCCTGTTTGATGAATAAGAGTAATCCTTCTGTTTGAACCTTGTCCGCAATGTAATGGGGCCAACAAAACCGGTTACAACCGGAACCATTGGGATCGAGCCGCAACCGGTTTGAAACCGGAAATGTCACTTACCGAAATGAATCCGAGTACACCCTTTGAGATTCGGAGCTGATTGGAACCAGAACCGCCTTGGAACCGGAACAAAACAACGGCATTTTGTGTGGTTACCGTTTGATTAAAAGTATCCGTTGGAACTGAAACTGGAACCGAAACAAATAGCCAACAACTTTTTTTTTTGTGAGTAACGACCATAAACGACCATATGCCCCCAAAACCCCTATAAGTAAATCATTTGATCACCATTGTTATCACACAACTCATTCATCTCTTCCTCTCTCTTAATACTATTATTTTCTTCTGCAAATAAATATTTTAGCTACTAGAAAGCTCATTTCTCACATTCTAGCAAAATGTATAGAAGAGCCAGAAAGGAAACGATGTCAAACTCTGCGTCCAACCTCCCAATTGATCTAAATTTTGTTGTTGATGAGCAAGACCAAATCGATGAGATGCAATTCGGGTATCAACAACAACATCAATTTTTGTCTTCATCATTCCCGCACGACGAAAGTTATACAATCTCTCAACATGGATCGACCCTGGGGGCTAGCATCAATGTCCCAATTTGGCAAGCTTTTAGAATTAGTTACATTATTAATTATAGTAAATTCAATATTAATTTCTTTATTAATTATAGTCTAAATTTATTATTATTTTTCCATTATAGGTTCCTCCGGTACACTGAAATCCAATGCCCACAATCTTGATCCTAATCACGGAGATGATCAAGAAGAGCAATATGATGATGTGGACACACCAGCAAATAGAAAGAAATCATCTTGGGTAAGGCCATATGTCGCAAAAAAGAAAGATCCGAGAAATCCCAGAGTATACAAGCAGTATTGCACCATTTGCAATAGGGGGCTCGCATGGGCGGTGGACACCAAAACCGGAACCTCTGTGAAGCAATTGAAGTCTTATCACATTTACAAGGATACCACAACGGGAGAGACTAGTGGCCTAACCCATCTTATCAGGTTTACCCAATGACAATCCAATCCAGGTTTTTTTATATGATAGAGAACGAACGATTGATGGCATGGCTAAGTTTATGATTGATGAACATTAATGAAAATGCTAGGAAGTTTTGATGGTCGTGTTAGTTTAACTAGTGACATATGGACATCTACAATTAATGAGGCTTTTATTTGTGTTACTTGTCACTGGATTGATCGTTCTCGGATGCTACAAAAACGTATTATTGCTTTTGACATTTTTGATGATGCACACACCGGCATTAACCTTTCTAAAAAAAATATGAATGTATTAGAGGAATGGAACTTGTTAGATAAATTGTTGTCTATTTATTTAGATAATACTTCTAACAACCTAGGTGCGCACTATTTTTACCAAATAATGTGGCACTCACTCTTGCATAATGGTGATTTCTTGCACGCTAGATGTTGTGCCCATGTGTTTAAATTGTGTGTACAAGATGGTTTACATAACTTGACTTCTTCAATGGATCCACTTAGGCGTGTTATGAGAAAAATTAGGAAATTCCATGTTGTGAAACAAGAGTTTAAAAAATTATGTGAGCAAGCTAATCCTCGACCTTATCATTTTGCCCCCGATACACCTACTAGATGGAACTCTACATATGAGTTGTTGAACAAACTGTTAAGCATCAATCCATTTTATCTCATATTTATAACACTATGGTATAATAATCTGGTTATGCTATGACGACCCTTGAATTTTGGAGTACTTCTATAATTATGAATATTCTACAAAGTTTTGATTGTGCAACAAAGGTATTTTTTCAGTTTATGAACCTAGCGTACATCTTCTCATTAGATAATGCATTTCTATTTTCAATGTTTTATGGGGAAACAAGTTTGTTAGTGGGATTGATGGGGTTATTGACAATATGGTTAATAAATAGTTATCATGTTTTAGTGAATTCCCTTTGATTTATTGTGTTGCACATGTTCTTTATTTGGGGGAGGAATTAGATGGTCTAACCAAGTTTATAGATTAATATAGTATTGTTCCACACACCAATGATGATAAATATGTTGAGACATATGTGAAGAAAGTGGATAAAATTTTGTGATCTCTTGAAGATGACTTTAAGGTAAAATTTCATCCAAATGACCGTTCTAATGTAGGTGCTAGTGCTAAACCATTCAAGAAAAAAGCATCAAACCTGACTTCGAACTTCCAAACCACCATGCCCCAGTAGCAAATGAAGTTCTTCGATTTCTAGTATTTTGAAAAAGCCAAAGTCTAGTCAATCAAGGAATAAATATTGTACATATGACGATTATCTTAACTTGACTTTTTGTAACACCCCTAATCTTAAACCTGTGATGACGTCATAACTCATAGCATAATAAATAGCAAATCGCAGCGGAAAATAAAACTATCTAACCTTGTGTTACACGCCGTCACTCACCCTTGTGAGTAAAAGGCATCCTTACCTTTCCAACATTACAACTTCTAACGCTGTGATGAACAGATACTGAGCACTTCTAATTATTACAAACCAAAACCAACTAAATGAGCAACTAACTGAATTACAACAAACTCCAAAATATAATACATAACAAATCCGCAAGTGTTTATAAAGACACAGCGGCTACCCTGTTCCCCGCACTCCGGCTTGTGTATTCTTCAGTGACCTGAAATGTTGGCCCAATGAAGGGCTCAGCAAACTATGCTGGTATGCTAAATGTAGTCCTAAGTCTTCTAGATCCCTTAAGTCGTTTTAGCCATCTTGATATTAGATTCTTTACATGAGAAACCGGTTTAAATGATAACAGTAACAACTGTACACAATTAACAAACACACGATCCACCTGTAAACACCAGTGTACAATAGTACACAAACACCAATACCACACAAAATAACCACACAACAATAACCAATAATCACACATTAGTAAACCATAACAATAATCAAACAAGATACACGTAATAAACTATACTTGTTAGTTAGTCACTTGGGTCTTATCCTTAACCAATCATTTAACCTTCCCATTAATTTCCATCAAAGTGTCATGATAAGACAAACCTTAATAATCTGTGAAAATGGACAGTGTGTCCCACTGGGTTCCAAAGGAACCGTTACCAGCAGACCTTATGGCCCTGGATAAATATATGTAATGACCGATCCGGTCGAAACTGTGCACCACGGCAGTGCATTCCGCCATCCCCGAATGTGGCTGATGGATTTGGAGTTACTCCCTTCTGAGTCTCTCATAGTGATCACAATGCGCAACCAGAAAGTCGAAACGATCTGGATTCCTCTCTTTATAAGTTAGCCCTTTTGTCAGTGACATAATAACCAAAATACTTGAAATAAGACTATCACATTGACCCTGTTAGGTTCAATAATACCTAGAGGTCTGTTAGTCTTTTTTTTTTCAGTTTAGATGTATAAACTTAGTCACAAGACATTCGCGTATAAAATACAACGCAACAGTTTGAGCAATCCCACATACAATATCATTCACATAAAATCTAGATATCGTTCTTAAACATAAACAACATGTGGACCTCAGGATAATCCTTAGGACATTCAGACCACACAATTAACATACCGTTCACCGTGACAACAGCTAGCTTGAAGTTCACGCTCTAGTAACCTTTCCCGTACGCTGTTATTTATACATACAACAACGGGTAATATTAATACGACTATCCACTAAATATTACAGTATTGTCTCTGTATAGTTTATTCTCGTCGTATAATAAAACTCTGTATGTTATTTATTTTCCCTGTTATTTTAACAGTGGTTCTAGAAACCAACCAGTTCATTATTTATGTGAAACTCACATGTGATAATGAATTATCATTTATACGGTATATCTTTACCTCATTAATTATATACTTATAATTATTTCCACCTATCATCTATATTATATCCATTGGTCATTTTTACTATAACCAAAAATTATTTTATAAACTTTATTTATATTCCTAAATATACCATAATACATTATATTACCTAGTTTACCTCCTTCCTTATTAATTACAAACCATCTTAATATTCGGTATTTATATATTATCCCAACAACTTAATAAATTACTAACAACCACATATAAATTCGGTAATCATATTTGATCCCATTAACTTTTACAATTACCAAATAACCATATATCTTATAATTACTAAATACCATATCAATTTTCGGAAATTGTAAAACAATTATATAACTTCCATAATTGCCAAATAAACCTTATAACTTTTATAAGCCACAAATTACCCACATTAACCTTTATAATTATTAAGTAACCACATCACCTTTTAAATTTACCAAATGTCCCACCTTAATTTTCGTAAATTACAATTTAACCTCTCCAACTTTATAAATTACCAATTAAGTTCATAACCTTTCGGTTTCAACATAGTTTTCTATATTTACACTTTTAACCCCAAAACTTTATATAAGTTGCATATTAACTTATAAAATATAGTTTTAATATTTAATTTTCTTTAATAACCAAAACAATCCACAACTTTCCTCAATTTACATTTCCGCCTCATATTAAATTCCATTTTTCATATGTACTTCCTTAAATTACATATTCACCCCAAAACTTTTATAAATTGTTATTTTAACACTTATTTAAATATACCAAAATCCATAATATTAATTCCTACCTTATATTATATCATAAATATACCAAATTAATCCTTAAGCTCTCGGTTTTTATACTTAGCACACCAATCTTTTCAAAATTTACATTTTGGCCACATAACTTTATAAATTAGCCATTTAAATACTTGTAGCTATTTTTAATACTCCCAAAATTTATAACATAAATTAATATACTTATATATTTCAAAAATCACCAATTTAAGCTTTTAACTCTCGGCTTTAATTTCATTTTATTATATAGTTTCCAAAACTTGATTTAAACCTTATAATAAATACATATAAATGTATATAAGCCATATAACACTTCCAAAAATTAAGCTAATGACTTAGAATGACTATAATCTCAAAATAGAACACTTAATCCTTAAATATTTCGGTTTGAATATATGTGTATCCTAATTAATTTTTGTGACACATATTTAATACCTTAAGGTAATAATCTTACCTTATATGTTATAAATTATTTTCTTGACAATATAGCCTATGATTTTCGGCCTTAATTTATTTGAAGGTTATACATAATTTTTATACCAAAGTTTGAAGCCTAATTCAAGCTTAAACTTAATAAACCTTAATTATATACTTACTCCTTAAATCAAGATAATTCTTGCACTTGATTTTCTCCTTGAATTCCAAGCTCTTCAAATGCTATCTTGATGAATAATTTTCGTCCTCCTTATGCATGTTTAGGAGATCTATTTGTTAGACTTCTAACAAAATTATAAATAAGCTTTGGAGTAGTTTTTACAAGGGTTTACCTTAGGAATTATCAAGGTATTTTTGATACACCTTGTGATGATTGAAAATCCAAGTTTCCTTCATGAAATAATGAAGAGAACATAGGTTTAGAAACTATAAAATTCGGCATAATTATAGACACCAAATGGTGGAAGATAGTGATCACCATATCTTACCGAAATTTCCAGATTGCGCACTCTCTGCGGTTTTTGTCATCCAGAACTGAAATGACCACCAAAATTAATGATCCTTATATGTCTGGAAAGCTAATGCAAAGAGGAACAACTTTGGTGTTGAGAAGATTTTGAGAAAACTTACGGAAAATTCAG
The DNA here is from genome assembly GCA_023374045.1 of Limonium bicolor. Lineage (NCBI taxonomy): Eukaryota > Viridiplantae > Streptophyta > Magnoliopsida > Caryophyllales > Plumbaginaceae > Limonium > Limonium bicolor. The sequence continues at coordinate 251,037,941 of CM041776.1, read as the reverse complement.
AATAACTCCCGAGATGAGACCTATTGAACAGATTTTCTGCTGCGAACCACTTCGCCTTCTTTTGTTCACCCAGAACGGAATACACCATAAAAATTAATGATCTTTATATGTATGGAAAGCTAATTCGAAGAGGAACAAGTTTGATGTTGGGAAGATTTCGAGATAACATACTGAAAATTACAGAATTGCTCCCGAAGTCAGACCTCTTGTACAGATCTGCTACTTGATTCTTGTTTGTAGAATTAGCTAGGAATTTTGACATTAAATGGAGTTAGAACTTAAACCTCCATTGTTGGAGCTTGAAGCTAGGAAAGAAGAAGAAGAAAGAGAGGATAGGAACACTTACCCAATCGGCCAAGATGCTGGCAAGGAAGAAATGATAGTTCACGTAAGGTATTAGAAGAAAGGAATGAATGGAATTGAATTGTAAATTATTGTCATGTAGTGTGCATTATTCTATGTTTTGCTTTGCATTAATTGATTCCATAATTTGGCTACAAAAGTGTCTCCATTCAGACTTGTCTCACGTATGATTGCAAGGAAATTAATGGAGCTTATTTGACAATTGAAAGAAGAAGACAAGAGAAGATAAAGGTAGGTGTTCTCTTTTGAATTTTCAACATTAATTGATTTGTCTTTGTTTTCTTCTTATTTGATACGTAAATGCTATAAGAATTTGGCTACAGATTTTTTGTTGATTTGAAGACAATAGATAATGGCTAGGTAGCTAGATGATTTAGTTTAATTTTCAACACAGCATCTAGACTTCTTTTTCCTTAGCAAAATCGGACACTAGTGCTTGTTTGGAGACAATTAATTTTTGTTTGTGTTAGGCAATTGATTTGGCATTGTTAGGTAGCTGTCTCCTTGAATAATCAACAGCAATTATTCTCCCCTTTGTCTTGGTCCAAATCGGCTGCATAAGAGACTATAAGCCAACTTATTTTGTTTGCTTTCATTATATAAGTCTAAGGTAGGCCTAGTTGTATTTATTTCATTACTTTTCATATACCATTGTCTTCTTGCTTATTCCTCCTGTAGGTCATACGTAAATGGAGGCTCAAATTTATAGTATTTATTTGATACATCATAATGTAACACATGCTGGATGAGTCACAATTGTATAAGACAATATTTGTAAAAATCTAGCCATTATATACCCATTTTAACGCATAGCATAGGGGTCATTTGGGATTTATTTTCATTTAATTTTTGTTACACTATATTGTAATAAGACCATACTAATATGTGCAATAGGTTCCAGCATTTAATTGGTACATTTTTAATATGATAAAGGATGAAAGTTTTAAGGTAAAAATGCTGATTTTCGGTAACTTTTTGTCCCAAAAATCGCCCCCATTTATCCTATGAATTTAGTACTGGCATCAATTGATTTAGATGGTCATTTTACCCACTTTTAAGATTACTAACTCGTGGCTCCTCAAAAGCTTCAAGGTAATTGCGTAGAACGCATTTTTGTGACACCCGAAGGTGCGTTTTTGTGCTTTAAGGATTTTCTGGGAATTAATTAGTCGCTATGACTTCCAAGTGTTTATTGACATTGTTAATAGTCAATAATAATATATTAAGGTGTTACATTAAGTTATATGGGGTTATATAAACTTGTAACTTAATTTTCAGGCTAAAGGGGCACTCCCGAGGTAAAGGAGCGTTAAGCAATTCCCCCGAGCTCTTTGTTTATTTTTGAAGAAGTAGCTTGGGAATCCTCTTTAGAATAATTAATAATGGTTTTAGGAACTCTAGGAATAATTTTTATAGGGGTTCGTGCCACCTTGGCACTCCTCCTAGGCGTTCCCGGACCTTTATGGGACCCACATCGGGAATTTCCGAGAACTTTGTATTTTTACTCAGTTCTAACTGAGAACTTGTATTTTAAAGATCATAAAATGATCCTTGGTTAAATTTGTATAATGTCCATAGCTTATATAATTGTTTAACTTAAGGTCGGGCTTTTAACGCTCGTTTCTGACCTTAAGGAGTTTAGGTGCGTTTTTAACGCCCAAGTGTTTATATATTTTCTTACGGTTTAATAATACCCCAAGTAATATTTATAATTCCTCAAATAATATTTATTTACTTATATTTAATTATTTAAAGGTTAGGGGTATTTCAGTCTACCCCCCTTAAAAGGACTTCGTCCCGAAGTCATAACTTATACTTGTTCATCCTATGGAATCAAGTTCCTCATATCTACTTATCATTTTGGGTGTCAATACTGTGTTGACACTACGACATTCCATCTATAGTCCAAGTGTATACAATTCATACACACATATTCTTACTCATAATAATCCATGTAATTATAGTATAAGTACTTGGTAAATACTGTAAAACCATACATGTTCCAACTTCCTAGCTATCCCACTCGGTCATCACTGCACAAGTGCAATACCAAATCCTCAGTCCTACAGAGTGCAGAGGCGTAAACCCTTGGCAGTGAATCTCTTGTGTGGTTGTAGGAATAAATATAATATACTGCAAATAATTAAGTGCTTCATAAACATTCAAGTGTTACATAGAACATATCATTAATCACCAAATGTCACATAGGACATACTAATAACCAACCAAATGTCACATAGGACATAACCATCTAATTAATTGCACACATGCGCAACAAACAAACACAAATAGTCATACACGAAACCAATATAGACTGCAGATATGCAAGTCGCATGTGGTGCTCTACCCCCTTAAAAAGGGTTACGCCCACGTACCCCTACAAGTATACACAAAACGAAAAGATGATTGTTGGATACTTGTCTCGCATGGAGTCTTCTAACTCCCATGTCGCCTCCTCAATGTCGTGGTTTTACCACAAAGCTTTGACCATTCAAATGGTCTTGTTCCTGGTCTCCATAATGTTGGAGTCTAAAATACGAACTGAGGTCTCCTCATATCCAAATGTAAGATTTAGCTCGAGTGTCACGGGCTCTAAGTTATGTGATGGGTGAGGCACACATTGCTTTAGCTGAGAAATGTGAAACACATTGTGCACTCTCCCTAGCTTAACATATGAGTCTAATCTGTAGGCTAATGGGCCCACTCGCTCCGTAATAAGGTACGGTCCTACATTCTTCGGGCTAGGCTTGCCCTTCTGCCCTAATCTAAAAATTCCCTTCATAGGTGAAACTCTAAGGAAGACTCGATCGCCTACTGCGAACTCGAGGTCTCTCCTATGGATGTCAGTATATGACTTCTGTCCGTTTACGAGGTATAGCCCTCAAGAATCTATATAGTCTTTGACATGTTCTCTAGTGCATTAATATGCTTTTATATTTGAAACCCGTATGAATGGGTGAAGGTGATCTACTATCTTGTAATTTGCAAATACTATTTGATGGCTTGTTTAAACTATTTGTGTATAACACACTTTCATTAACCGCCTCTCATTGTAATCGTCGGCGCTCGTGTCTTTGTATTAATATTGGGGCATACTTAAAATCCCTTTCTTTAGGTTATCATCTTGTTATTCCGGTATTTGAATTTACCGTCGCCGTGTTCGGCTTTCATTTTCACTGTAAAGTATGAGCTACGGTTGAGCCGTGCATCTTATGTATATTGCAGAAAGATTGCCTTATGTTATTGGTTCACCTGTTATTGGTAGTATATACACGTTTATTATCGTCTGTTCATCAGGTATACCACAGTAGGGTTCCTGTTAAGGTTTCTAACAAGGTGTAGTTTCCTCTCAATTGATCATGTTCTTGCGGTTGTGAAACAACTCTAGTGAGTATTAGTATAATGTTTATATTCGTTATATTCTACCATGTTTATAGGTAGGTTCCTATTTAATATATTGGGTTTGAATTCCTAAAGAAAGGCTTAAAGTCTATTTTTTCTTCCGATGGCAATATGGCCATAACTTAGAAGGTAGCTTGAGAATACTGTATTATAGGTAATTGTCCCTTGATCTCATATTCGATTTATTAACACCGTTCATGGGATAATAATAGTTGGTATTTCCCTCATAATTGATTATTTTTCTGACAAATGCGGAGTTTGTTTTAGCTATTTAATCTCCTCGGGGCAACCTAGACAACTTAACTCTTAACTTACACCCTCCACAACTCATATACTTCATTTATTAGGTTTTTTTTTATTAAAATTAGGAATAAATACTTACTTATCACATAATTATTTGTGACCACTTGTAAGGAGTCTCAGGAATCGTCCAACCCTGGCGGGGTCAGCGTCAGTGTTGAACTATCCTTCCACACCATTTTGTGTTTGGTTTTCCCTTGATCTGACCAGGATCAAGTTCGACCTCCCACGTCAAATATCAAACAATCAAATAATTGTTATCTTCCCAATTTTATCTTATCTAACTTTGTGACGTGGTGAGTACTACATTTTCTCCTGATCACTATACTATTAATCCAATACATGTTACAACCTATACTCGAATCTAGTGTATTTCCAAATCCCCGGTATCGTATTCCTCTGACCAAATCATCAAGCGTGGAAGCCAGTTTTTTTTTTCCTCTTGGCATAAAAGGTAAATTCTTATTAAAGCATCTAGGCTCATACTATCTAATAACTATATCCATCAATCATTTCCACTCTTAAATCCATCATACAAGTAATAAATTCCATCATGGACTTGCATAGCTTAGAATACTCTCTTCATTTAAAGAGGCTTATCTAATATTTCATTTATCAGGGCTTGATTATTGCCTATACTTGATTATCATCAGTTGGAGCAAAGACAGTCACAGTTAGACTTCAAGAAAAGTTTTCATGACTCCATCCTCAACTACAGTTCCATAAAGTATCATTTCCTCCACCTTAAAGCTTAGCTTTTTCCTTATTCCATCTAAAATCCATAAATCAGGTGAATCATATGTTCACCCTAGTCAAGTATCTCTTAATACTAGTACCATCTCAACTAAGGATTTCCAGTTTGAATCTTACTGTTTAGTAACAGGACATTCAAGGCTTATTGTTTGTTTTTATCTCTTAGAAACGTGGTTAATCCACTAGCTCAATGGCTTCCAAAAATAAGTTGGTTAGGTATGTCAAATGGAGGATTTAGAATCACAGGGTTTAGTATATAATGTTAAGACGGTTTACGTGTAAAACAATGGTTACAAACCAAGGGTATGTTTCCCTACTTTTATATTTAATTTTTACACTCAATTTTGTGTATATATTAATTCATGCTTTTGGTATAACTGATACTACCTTCACTGTAAGTGTTAAGGAGAGTCATTTGTGTTCATGTTTATACTAAAGTTTATATTACATATATTTTAACCTTAGTTGATTTATTGCGATCTTTTATTCGCATTTTTTTTTAATTTGAGCTGTCATAGTAGACACATGCTCGTATAGAACCATACGAATAGGGTAGGACGATGGCCTCAAAATAGGGTAGGTATATTTAATGGTACTCAACCCTCTGAAATGTATCAATACTCCTCAACGTTTTTGGTTTACGACCTCCATATTGTATGTATGTATCATTTGGTATTGCTAATTAGGTAGTTCTCCCGACTTCAGGAAATATAAATTCATAATTTGTTCTTTCCCTTTCATTAATTAGGAGTCTAGCACTGTTATATATTGGTACTAGCTGAGACCCCTGGTATTTGCTCAGGTATTTTAAAATCCGTGCTTATCCATGATGGATGTCTAGTTATACATTTTGAGATTCTGTTTCTTTATTGTCATCTTTCAAGGTTTCTCACTATTTTCTCTCGAAGTTTATAAGAGATTGCAAGATTTTCCAGTTTCGCACTGAGCGGTAAGCTCGGTGCCTGGGTATCCCATAAAATTTCAATGTTTGCTCTTTACGTGAGCTCCTTTGACATTTCCTGTAGTCTTAAGCATTTTATATTAATTAATGTATTTCCGTTCATGACATCTGCTCGTCATTTAGACAGGTCATAATTTGTAGTTACTGTAAGTTTGGACAGTTGATAATGCCCTTTGGCAGTCCAAGTAAAACTAGCTTGTTTTTTTCATTGTACTATCTCACATACTATATCCATACACCTCGTATATAATTTAAGTTTTGATCCACTCTTATATCCTGAAATAAATCCTCCAAGGTTTACCCCTAAGTTCTACATTCATTCATAATAGTTATTTGTTCATTTGTAGTTAAGTATTTCTTGAGTAGGATCATGCCGGGTCAAAGTGCTTGGCATTATGCCTCGGGATATTCCCGATCTTCGCTCATAGGCTCAGGTAACCACGGTCTCTTAGGTATTGTAAAACAATGTTGAAGTATCCTATCATGTGAGAGGTTACCTAAGTTAGGTCTCTCTAAATTTTTGATACTCACTAATCACATATATAAGTCTCATCGACTGATACTATAAACACATATTTATGCATCATGCATTTAGTTTAGGTTCTAGGCTTACCGGTTTCGCGCTAAGCGCCAGCTTTAGCGCTTGAAGTTCCCACTGAGTACAGGGCTTTTCTTTCTGGAACTATCTCCTTTCCTTTCTGGATATCGGATGAGGATGGCTGTCCTCCCGGTCCTGTAGTATAAGTATTAGTCTGCGGCGCTTGACCTCCTCCGGGTCCGCCTGCTTCCACAGCCGATGTTCTCTGTGAACCTCTAGCTCCTTTGTATACTCGACTCCCTGGATTGGAAAAGCATTCATACTCTCGGTGACCCTCCTTTTTGCAATAACGGCACTCCACCTTCCTTCCTGCGCAATCTACGCCTGGGTGATCTTTTCCACAACGCTTACAGTAATAGTGACGTCGGGTTGGCTTGTTGCCTCTAGGTGGTGATGTTCTTAGTGGCTGAGCATCAATTACTGGGCCGGTCAGACGAGAGATCTGCTCCTTCGTCTTCTGACCTTGGAAATCCATCCGCCCCTTCTTCTTTTCAAAGCATTTCTTCCTCTTCTTGCAGTATCTGCCAGAGGTTGCTCCATCATCATCTCCTTCAGTATTCTTCCTTTTCTTTCTTCCTGCGTCGGAGTAGTCGACTCCTGGTATATAGTTTATCAAACTGGTGTACCGTGCGTAGTACTGGTAAACTCTCTGTCTCCCTTGGATTAAGGTCTTGATTTCCTGCCTTTTCCTCTGTTTTATGTGTTCGGGGTAGTACTTCTCCCGCAACACTTCTACGAACTCTGTCCATTCAAATTCCAGTGTAGCTCTACGGTGGCCCTCAATAGTCCGCCACCAAATGTCAGCTGCGCCCTTCAGGTTGTATGCGGCGATGTCGACCTGTTGGTCTTCTGGAACTCTGACAGTCTTGAACGCCTTCTGGTGCTCTACAATGAACCTCTCCAGTGCGGCGGGGTCGGGTTCCCTTGAATAAGTGGGTACTCTTGCGTTTGCAACGCTCCTCAACCAGTTGGTTTCTCTGGGCCGCGGCGGGTGGGGTATGACTCCCGTAAATTGTACTCCTAGTTCCGGCGCAAAAGTTGCCATGGCTGCTGTTAGGTCTTGTACTGTTGGAACATCCGCCGGTGTCTCGCCACTGCGTTCACTCCCGTCTCCACGTGGTCCTTCTCTTGTTGACATCTACGATAGTATATTATTATTCCTACTCGGTTGCTACACCGTATCACATACACAATCAAAACATGTAAGTAAGCTAAGTACTAGCAATAAAATATCCCTAGGGTTTTCCTTTCTAGGTCACGAATCCTCACGGACGTTTCCCGTAACCCAATATTCCTATGCTCATTGTCCTAGACTCAGTATCTTTCATCAGAGCGGTACTCCGCTCTGATACCACTTTTTGGTCCAAATCGGCTGCATAAGAGACTATAAGCCAACTTATTTTGTTTGCTTTCATTATATAAGTCTAAGGTAGGCCTAGTTGTATTTATTTCATTACTTTTCATATACCATTGTCTTCTTGCTTATTCCTCCTGTAGGTCATACGTAAATGGAGGCTCAAATTTATAGTATTTATTTGATACATTATAATGTAACACATGCTGGATGAGTCACAATTGTATAAGACAATATTTTGTAAAAATCTAGCCATTATATACCCATTTTAACGCATAGCATAGGGGTCATTTGGGATTTATTTTTCATTTAATTTTTGTTACACTATATTGTAATAAGACCATACTAATATGGCAATAGGTTCCAGCATTTAATTGGTACATTTTTTAATATGATAAAGGATGAAAGTTTTAAGGTAAAAATGCTGATTTTCGGTAACTTTTTGTCCCAAAAATCGCCCCCATTTATCCTATGAATTTAGTACTGGCATCAATTGATTTAGATGGTCATTTTACCCACTTTTAAGATTACTAACTCGTGGCTCCTCAAAAGCTTCAAGGTAATTGCGTAGAACGCATTTTGTGACACCCGAAGGTGCGTTTTTGTGCTTTAAGGATTTTCTGGGAATTAATTAGTCGCTATGACTTCCAAGTGTTTATTGACATTGTTAATAGTCAATAATAATATATTAAGGTGTTACATTAAGTTATATGGGGTTATATAAACTTGTAACTTAATTTTCGGCTAAAGGGGCACTCCCGAGGTAAAAGGAGCGTTAAGCAATTCCCCCGAGCTCTTTGTTTATTTTTGAAGAAGTAGCTTGGGAATCCTCTTTAGAATAATTAATAATGGTTTTAGGAACTCTAGGAATAATTTTTATAGGGGTTCGTGCCACCTTGGCACTCCTCCTAGGCGTTCCCGGACCTTTATGGGACCCACATCGGGAATTTCCGAGAACTTTGTATTTTTACTCAGTTCTAACTGAGAACTTGTATTTTAAAGATCATAAAATGATCCTTGGTTAAATTTGTATAATGTCCATAGCTTATATAATTGTTTAACTTAAGGTCGGGCTTTTAACGCTCGTTTCTGACCTTAAGGAGTTTAGGTGCGTTTTTAACGCCCAAGTGTTTATATATTTTCTTACGGTTTAATAATACCCCAAGTAATATTTATAATTCCTCAAATAATATTTATTTACTTATATTTAATTATTTAAAGGTTAGGGGTATTTCACTTTTAGTTTTGACGATGAAGATATATTATATATATGTTCTTAAGTGGTGACAAGCTCATGAAACCAAGTTCCCCATCTGTGCAAGATATGTCCGAGATGTGCTAGCAGTTCTAGCATCAATAATTTCTTACGAGTAAGCTTTTAGTGTAGGCAAACGAGTACCAGATGAAAAGTGATCAAGCCTTGCACCAGAATCAATCAAGGTTTGTGGTGAGAAGTATGACTCGGACTTAGATGAAGCACAGTCCCAAGCGCAAGCACAATAGTATGAACGGCATGAGGATGAATGGTTTGAGTTGAACTAAAATGATGAAGAAACTGAAACCTCTTGGGACTTCTATCTTGTAATTTTTAAAATTGTACTAGTATTAACTTTTTACCTAATAAGGTTTTAATGAGGCAGTGAATTCATTTCATATAATAAAATTCTCTCTATTCTTAATTAAATTTTCATTCATAAATTCTAATTATTTTTTAGATTGAAGTCATGTAATCTTGTGATCTCTAAGTATTTCAGGGATATTTTGGTGCATAAAAGAACATTCTGGACCTGACCGATCTAGACGTGGGGCTGTCCTTGGTCGTAAGTGGTAAAAGTATACATTTATTAGGTTTATATTTACCCGCATTTTACTCGGGTTATAAGCTATTTTCATAACTTTATAGAGTAGTTGGTAATTATTAGTGAGCTTAAACATTTTTGGATATACTTTAGGTAAAAGCTCATTTGAGCACAATGAATGATGAAAAGAAGTTGTTTGGATGCTTATATGAGACTTTGGGATGCGTACCACGAGGGTCGAGACCTAGACGGGACCAAACGGGAGCAAAATATACATTTTGGAGTAATTTGAGGTTTGTCCGGGTTTACAAACCTGGACCAATCCCACTGAAGCTACTGCCATGTTTTCGACCTGGTCCAGGTTTACGTCCGAGTTTACAAACCCGGACCAAGCCTCGCCTGAAGTCTCTGCCAATTCTTAAATTCCTGCATTTTGTCAAGTCTGAGGCGTGCGTCTGAGTGTGGTTCAGGTTAATTAGTCGGATGCAAACCCGGACCACACTCAGACGCACGCCTCAGACTTGACAAAATGCAGGAATTTGAGAATTAATTCTCATTCTTCATATGACGCCCAGCAGCCCCGTTTCGCTCCAGACAGAGGTGATACAAGAAGAGAAAAAGGGAGGAGAAAAGAGAAGAAGAAGAGAAGGAGGAGGGGATCATCTCACCTCATTCAAAGCTCAACTACCACCATTAATGACTATCTCTTTCTCCCTTCTCTTCTTTGTAGTCCAAATATTTGAGTAAACCCATTTTGTGCCTTGGATGAGGGTTTGACCCCAAATCCTTCAAACATGCTTGTAATACCAATTTGCTTAATATAGTTGTTTTATCTCTCCAATTTATTGAATGTGTTAGATTGATCACCTATGTACATTTATGGTTTCTCTCAATTTCCTAATGTTGTGAATTAGGAATTTGACTAAGAGAGAGATAAACCCTAGATTATGCCCTCTTTAATTAGTTGGTAAATGCTATTGTTATTGCTAAGGATTAGTGCTTAATGTTAATTGGTGATTTAAACCTAACCTAATGGGATGATTTTTTTATTGAGCTAATTTAGGGTTAACTTTATCTATAATTTTAGTGAAGTTACTAAATAAGTCCTAATAGACAACTAGAGCATTTTAGGATTAAAAGCTAAGTTTGGGGAGCATTTGGGTGATTCCTCTTTTCTAGGGCACATTACCATCCTATCCTTCAACACATCATTTTAGTTTAATTGTTCTTCTCAATTATTTTCGAACCAACATTCCAAGCTTGCTTCTAGCTAAACCCCCCATTCATTTAATTGCTTTCCTTATTAAATACCCAACTCGGGAGATTATTCTCTCAATTTCCTATCAGAACGACACTTTTATATACTACTACGACTGGGTTCACTTGCCCGTATCTAGAACTTGCATCATTTACAATTTTTACATCAAGTTTTGTTTTTTGTTTTTTTTTTTTTTTTT